>JAJLWA010000009.1:46318-436744 GCA_030564665.1 Entelexis apis | reverse complement strand
CCAAAAGAGTCCAAGAAACGTAGCCATCGGCAACATCTCCACCAACTCCACCAAATTCCCGTACTAAACGTAAAGGCTCTACTAACTTCCACCTAATCGGTTTCAGTCATGAACGCTCCCATTTCACAAGGGTTTGTTCATAATTTTGGTGCGTGATCTGCTGGGAGTTGAGGTGGTTATGTGTGTTCTGTGCTTGCGCATGGCTGTGCACCCTAGCCCAATGATGGTTCTTTTCAGAAACAGCTTATTCTGCGTCCATTGGGCGCCCATTTCGCTGCCAGTGATTTTGTTTTTTATTTTAGTTTTTTTCCTTGAATTTGAGCGTTATTCAAGCGCTTTGTCCTCATTTTCGATTTTCACAAGGGAAAGGGTTTGATGTCCTCTTTGTGCTCTCTATTTAACAAGCCTAATATTTACACACCACCCCATTTCAAACCTCGTAATTCTTTGTATCTGTAACGCCTAATCGAGGTTACGACATACCGTCACTACGGCCCATAAAATTGAAAATTACACCTACTACTAGCCTCTCCCGGTGCTAAATGTAGGCCTTTTAGATGTCTTGGGTCTCACTCAACCGTGCTTGCATGCGGGATTTGCACAAATCATGCCAGCATTTCTGGGTGGTAGCCCACTGAACGTCAATCGCGCCAGACACTCTCCGTTAAACTTAAAGTCACAATACTTGCTTACCTATACGGTATTAACATTACATAAGCACACATTCTAAATCATTTATTCACATCCAATTGTAGTCTTGCTGTCTTTCCGCAGCCGTCCACGTCCACCTTCTCACGCATCCCCGCCTCAAGACATTCATCACTTTCTCCCTATAATTTAAGTCCTGTGTCCTCCTAATTCCATTCCTTTCACCCTAGAATTTAAGCCATGTGTCCTCTTACTTCACTCTCACCCTAGAATTTAACCTTTCTTCCTCCCTACACCCCCACAACCCACACCAAATCCTCTCAAAATCCTATCCTCCCAAAGCTACTACATACCGTCAGCACCAGATCCTCCATCTTCCACACCCCATCTTCCAGACCCCACCTGTCTGTCACTGACCCCAGAAGACCCCTGGGTAACCTCCCAAGGTCCCGCTTCCCAAGGTGGCCATCCCACTTTCGGGATCCCACCACCTACAGGTACGGGGCCAGGCACCATGATGACGGTCCTGGAATGCCCTTTCGGGAACTGCTGGCCGAGGAAGACTAACTCAGTAGATCGCTCTCATAAAATAACCCTATATCCGACCTACTGAATCTCCTCCTCAACTCAACAGTATACACGCATTATATATAATACGCAAACACTACACGAATATGCGCCCACAAGATTCTCACATTCCTGCTAACACATCCGTGCACAAATTATATAAATTTAAAGTCGTCATGTCCACTGGACTACAACTATGTTTCTTAATATTATAGCTAGCCTGAACCCGTGCCAACAATGCACTATCCACAAGTGCCACTCATGCAACAGGCAAACAAGTTCGTAACACGGGTCAAAAATATATAATAAGGCATCTGATGCCTTAGAGAACAAAAACCGGCTCAGTGCAAATCGCAAATAAGCAGAAACGACCTTCACGGAATCACCTGTTCACTTATATACTTCACCCCCTCAAACAAACTCGCTACTTCTGAATTCTAGGTCCTTAACTTTCTTTTCTATTACTTATATGCACTTAAAAGTACCTGTAATAGCAGCATGTTAAAATATTGTTCTATAGTGTATGCTTCACATTTGGCCTCCCAAAGTGCTCATATATTCTCCTATCGCCCTTGCCCACAAAGCCAAACGCGTGTAAGCACACAAACGCTGCCCTCAAAAGAGTCTATAACTACTTAAAACAATGCTCTAAATTTAAAGTTGGCATACAAATGTACATTCGTTGAAGAATGTCAAGGCAAAATATCCAAATAGTTCTCTGGGGTACGCATATCGTGCACTCGGCATAAATCTAGTTGTCTACGTGAATCGCCAAGACAGAACTGGTTTTCTAGATGTTCCGACTCAGCTCTAAGCTCAGCAAGTCTCTGGCTGTTGTGTTGTTTGAAAACTGGATTGCGACCCGTGGCCATAAGCGTGGTGCATGACGAGCCTGCTTGCGCTGACTGTTTAGCGAGCACACTTGGAGTTGAGACCGGTGGATGATGTTGCTGCGTATGCTGTGGCATACACTAGTTACTACTTTACGGCAGAAAATCTCCATAAAAAACTCATTTCTATAATAATGTCTATGTCATATGTCTTACAAGTTAGATGTTTTCTTGACCACGGGATCCTGAAGACGGAGGACTGCACGACCATTGAGCAAACCATCATGCATCCTTTGCAAGGCAGCTTGGGCATCTTCCATCTCAAATACTTGTACTGTTGGTGAAACTACGCCTCGACTAACAAAGTCTAGAGCCTCATGAATATCCGCACGGGTCCCGACAAAACTGCCCTTAATATTTAGACATCTCTCAATCACAAGTGCAGGTGAAACACTCAAACGAACTTTATCTCCAGGAATACCAATGCATACTAAAGTGCCCATTTCCCGCAGCCAGCCTACAGCATTATTGTACACGGATTCACTTGGAGCTAGAACAAGTACACCATGGGCCCCGAGTCGTGTTATTTCAAACACTCGCTTATGAATATCTTCGCTGAGAAAATCAATGAAATGCTCAGCCCCAAGGCTGCGAACCAAGTTTGACTTTTCGCCACGATCCACACCAATAACCCGTATTCCTAATTGACGCGCGTATTGTACAGCAATAGTTCCAAGACCACCTCCAGCCCCAGGTATGACTAGCCATTGACCAGCCCTTAAGCCAGACTTCTTTATACCTTTGTAAACTGTAACACCTCCACAAAGTACAGGACCAACGACACGGCTATCACAAGCCTCAGGTACAGGAATTATGTATGACTTTTCAACAACGACGTATTGTTGCCAAGTTCCATCACGCAACTCACCATAAAAGCCGCGATCTTCAGAGGTATTTGTGAGCTCACATAATACATCTTCCGCATCGGGCATAAGGCAACGTTCACATTTGAAACACGGATTAGATACTAATGGAACTCCGACCTTCAATCCAACATTAACTTCCTCAGAAGTCACATTATCTCCGAGCTGAACGACACGGCCAACACCTTCATGACCAGGTACTATAGGGCGCGGAGGCTTGTAATCTTCACCCCATTCTCCAACCAATACGGCATAGTCCGAATGACATACTCCAGTATACTCCAGACGGACTAACACCTGAGTAGGACCGGGGACAGGTACAGGATATGCTGCATCTAAGGTAACCTTGTAATTAGGACCATGATTGCTACCAATTAGTGCCTTTTGAACAGTAGGAACAGACATTAGGACAAAAAATTAGGAATCTGTGTAGATAGACTCAACACACGGCTGACACAAAAGTGTAGTCTGTTCAAGCAATTGATACATACCCAAAATCTATTGGTTCTTCTGATAAGGGTGAAGGGTTGTCTACGATAACGGGTACAGATTCCCAAATTCGTGCGAACGAATTCAGTCTTCCCGTGTGAACTTACTCAAGACACATGACCTTCTTGATGGTCATGGGATAAAGTTATATTTCAATTAGATCAGAGAGCACCGAGAAGAAATACCACAAACTGATGAAATAAAACAAGACGCAATATTACTTGCCTAATGACTATTTCAGATTTACGTATATACTATCCTGTACTTACATTACGATTTAAGTATTACAGGCACACCAGGCTTGCCAACCTGTAGTGTCAAAAACGCGCGGTGAATGATGTCCGAAGGGAAATTATCTGCAGGCTCAAGGGTGACAAAGGTCTGCGCCAGCTTAACTAGAGTAAGTGAAATTTCGGTTAGAGCAAACTGCTGGCCTAGACAAATGCGAGGCCCACCATTAAATGGAATATAACCCCAAGCATTCATCGCACTGCTCTTGTCTCTTTCTTCAGAGCTCCAACGTTCCGGTCGAAACTCTTCGGCATCACTTCCATAAATGCTAGGATCTCGATGTAGAACATATGCAGAATAATTCACGTCGGTTCCTTTAGGTACGAATACCGGCTGCGAGCCATCGGGACCACCTCCGCGAGGCAAAGTTGTGTCTCTTATAGCACTACGCACATTCAGAGGCACAACTGGTGCTAAACGCATTACCTCTTTGATAAAGTTCTGAGTATATTTCAGTCTACGCAGGCTTTCATAAGTGATGGGTGTTCCTGGTGGTACCATTGTGGTCACTTCATTTCGAAGCTTTTCCCACTCGCTAGGATACCTCGTAAGATAATATATTGAGAAAGAAAGCGTTGATGCGGTTGTATCTCTGCCAGCAATGAGAATATTAAACAACTGGTTTCGCAGTCTCACAGGATCTCGTTCTTCCTTTGCCAACTCATGGCTAAACACGTACTCTGACGGGTGATTATCAGAGTTTTTAGACTTCGAGGTGGCCTGCAATGCCTCTTGAACATAATGATCTAGAAAGATGTGAACTCTGCGCAGATGAAACGCGCTTTCTGGATCAGTGAAGCGAGTAATCCAAGACAAGCCATTCAACACAAGACGCTTAAATGCAAGTTCATTGAGAAAAGTGTACGACTCTACAAAATCAGCAGACCAAACCTTGTCACCAGATGCTTCATCCACAACCAGTACTCCGCGACTGTTACTGCTGAACTTGAGAGAATCTACTGACTTTCCAAATAAAAACTCCGTGGCAGTATCCATAGTAAGAAGGTGAAACATTTCTTGTAATTCGATTGGCTTGTCAGTGATATGGCTAATAAGTGTGTCGATGTGCCGCTCAATACTGCTCAGCCGGCTTATCTGTTCTTTACTAAATTGCGGACGTAACATCGCTCGCGAATGCTTCCATTGATTACCATCTTGTGTGAAGATTCCCGACCCAAAGATTGGCTCTAGTTGCGGGTTGCGAGTCCCCAGTGAAAAGCTGGCAAAGTTTGTAGCCAACAACGCTTTCAGATTCTCTGGATCGCGAGTGGCAAGCACCCAAACCAACAAACCCTGTCTCATATAAGTTGATTTACCATCTGGAATAGAAAGGTAGAGCTCTTTTACAGCATCAAGTAATTGGTCTTCCTTGGCAAACTTCATCATGTCGCGGGCAAATGGGATTCCAATAGGCCAATACCAAACAAACACAGGAACACCACAACCATGCCAATATGCTTGAAATCTATACCATATCGGATACAAAAAGTCTTTGAATGCAAGCCATAGGCATAAAGCTAGCAGTATTAAGAGAAATAATACCAGCATGAACTGTTGAGTAGAGGTCTAATGACAAAATTGATCCTAACAATACCAACAAAGCAATCGAAAAAGCAATGTCAAACTTAAGCAATAGGCCCTAGTATTCCTTGTTCAGTGGCGACTGGAAGCTAAGTATCCGAGATCCGATTCGAAGGTACTGATTCGAGCTCACTTCAAGGGCAAGGGTAAAACACTAAATAAAGTGCTGTTGTTGATAAACTACACGTAAGGCTTGGCAACTAGCCGACAGTAAAAGTCCCAATAAAAAAACGGTTCTCAAAACGAGAAAACAGTCCGGCTGATACTAAAATAATGTTTTTTTTGGTACTAGTTTGCGGTTGAATGATATTATCAAGGCAAAGTTTACAAGCCGGCTTCGATGGATAAGCTCTTGTTACAAGCTATATAATGTTAAATCAAGAACGCTAGATTCCAAATTTGGTGCAAAATTTGGTGAAAGCGTCGGCTTAACCAACAGAAAGAAAATTAATGCAATACTGTACGGTACTATAAATCTCTGCTTCCGTTATACCTTCTTAAGTGTAATTAGTTATATTAGACTATTATTCATTTATTATTACTTTATATTACTGTATGAGCAGCGTGCCAATGATATTGAATAATGGAGGCTAGCTATCCATGTAGCGCATAGGTTGAGCAGATAAGATAGGTAACACCAAAGACCACCAGCTAGGTTTCTATAGTAAAAGTAAATCTGAGTTATGGTATGATTTCACCTTTGATGTAAGTATGGGCCACCAAATACTAACAGGTAAAAATGCAACAGCAGTTTGAATATATACCATACCAACATTAAACTAAGAAACAAAGAGCATTTATGACAGTATTGCTGGTATGTTCAGATATGATTCATGAAGCAAGTCGATTTCAGAGCGTCTACCGACACTATTAAAACAGTTGCCGCACTATTAAAATAATCGCAACTATCTCAACAAATTGAATAGATTATATGTCGTAATGATATACTAATTTCACTCGTTTATGTTTTGATTTTGATACTGATGCGTGTCGAAATCTAAATAAAATCCTTGTTCTATTTAGTTATCTTATCATTAAACGTTGGTCATAACAGAAGCTTACTTATTTAGTGCTTGGAAAAATACTTGGAGGCGTCCTTCGTGTCGATCGTCTCGTCACCCTTCTTCCAGTCGGCAGGGCAGACCTCACCGTGCTCAGCCGTGAACTGGAAGGCGTCAACCAGACGCAGAGTCTCGTCAACATTGCGGCCAACTGAGGCATTGTTGATGGTGACCTGCTGGAGGATTCCAGCGGGATCAATGATGAAAGTGCCACGCAACGCAATACCAGCGTCCTCCACAAGGACACCGTAGTCACGCGAAAGGGTGTGGTTGGCATCCGATACAAGCGGCATCTTCACACCACCGAGACCACCGTCGTTGGTAGACAGATTGTTCCACGCGTTTAGCGTGTACTCAGAGTCGGTGGAAGAGTAAAGGACGACAGCACCACGCTGCTCGAATTCAGCGAGCTTATTATTGTAAGAAATGATCTCCGTTGGGCACACGAAGGTGAAGGCCATGGGAACGAAGGCGAGAACCACCCACTTACCGCGGAACTGCTCGAGAGAAACCTCTTCGAAAATGCCGTCAACAACGGCCTGCTTCTTGAAAGTAGGGGCGGGCTTGCCAATAACTGCTGCAACCATTTGAGTTGTTAGGATGTGCTTTACTGTGTTTAGTGTAGAGACGTAAACCAGGTAATGTACTGATGTTTATATATGCTTCTTCACGGCGATACAATGATCAAGTTCTAGACCTATAGGGTATGGGGATGTGAAATTTCAGACTCCGAGATCGCAGATTGTGTCACCGTTAAGCGCCTCCTTGACAAGCCAACTTATTGAGCTAGACTAAGGTTATGCACAATACTACTGCACAATGTGTTGAAACTATACATTTTTTGCGAGATTCATATATGGAACTCTGGGTACGGAATTTGATGAATTAAGTGCGAGTATAGTTTAGGTGTAATGAAGGCAAGATAAGGTTCCAACACGACATTAACCAATCAGCACTTTAATGGCGATGATCTTGCATAACGCTTAGAAATATGCGCGGACCTGAGTAATGAATGCGGTATATTAGGGTTGATAATTCAACTAGCCCATAGTGTGAGATTTCACAATGAAATTAAAAAATTAGATCGAATTTTGGACTTCACACCAGGTGCTAACAACGAAAATAAACAGGTGCGAATGAAATAATACACTAGATTTTCAAATCGGCAGAAGTAAGCTACAAGTCGGAAACCAAAGTTAGCTATTATTTAGTTTAACCACAACCTGAGTCATATTTCCCTCTGTGAGTACATATAGCAACAACGGTCACGCAAATCATTATGCAGCTTCGTGGGCTACGCAAAGGGCTAGACGGCTGCCTATGACGTGTAAATCAGCTAAACACCAGCCATGTAACCTCGTACTGCATTCAGCAACAGAGCTATTGCACGCGTATATATTACTTACTGCTGCATGGAATTGACGAGATCAGCGCAATTAACTACACCAATTTTTAGATTAAGGCATAAGCCACACTAAACTTTTAGTCAGTCGTTGGCTATTGAGATGCAAGAACATCTACAAGGGGGATCGCCCGACACCAAATAGTCGTATTAGTTGTATGAACTTCTCGAGCATTTGCCACAAATTGACCCATGCATTATGATGATAAAAGGGCTCGAAATTGTGACCAAGATCTCGACCAGAGTGAACCAACGGGGCTAGAATCTATCATTTTACAATTCATCATCATGATATTTAGTATGTAGACGAGAATTTATCAAGCTAATAGAGCCGATAGAGAGTGCAGCTAATCTGATGTATGTCTGGAACTGGTGGGATCAGATCTCAGTTTATTGAGATTGGACTTACGACTAGGAATACAAGTTTGCAAAGCATACAGCTGAGCATAATACTAGGACATAAAAGTATAAATATCCATATATTTACAAATCTTTCTTCTCAGTAGATGCAATAATATAAACTATACTTAATAAATTTTTGGGTCGCTACGTTAGAGATCGGGAATCGGCGTTGACCACCCAGGTGGCGTGCACATAGTCATGATCTACTATGCGTCCAACATGAGGCCGATCTGGCTTGTATTTCTACAAAAACAGTTCAGAACCAAGATAGCATATTTTCAGATAAAGAAGCCAAACTTGTTTGTCTGATCTACTTTCTGCCACCTCAGTTATTGATATATACTTCACAGCTGACGGTGTCAGGACGGCAATCAGGACCTTAGAACAAAAAAGTAAAACTACAACAATAATAACAAAAAAAAACAAACAAAGACCTAATAGAGAAAAAGTTGAACTTATCTAAATAAATAAAGAAAACGAGGGAAACTATGTGAAAAAAAAACTATGTGAGAGAGATGATAATGATGTGATCAACAATTTTTGCATTCTTGTACTGTGAGCACCTTAGGGGAACACATTCTGCGTGAAATAGCCAATGACATTGCCCCGTGGGTAGTACTCACAGGCCAAGAAAGAGCGACCCGAGCAGTCCACAGTTGCACAGCCAACCTCATTGGTACCCTTCCAAACCATCTGGGTGAAGTGACCGGTACCCTCAGAGAACTGACCTGCAGCATAGTTATAATCCGAGTACTCATCATACCAAGCAGCCATGGCGCCGTCGTTAGAGTCGTAGCCAATAGCAATGTTCTCACCGTAAGGACCACCAGAATGCTTGAAAACGCAGTTGTCACCGTTGAGATACTGCTGCGCGTAGTCGGCAAGTTTCTGGTTCCACGTCACAGGGCCAACCTGGTGCTCTGAGCGAACCTTGTTGTGGTAGTCAACAATGTCACTAGCAAAACTGTTCGGGGCACTAGTCGAAGTCGGGGCGGGCTCGCTCGACGAGGTAGTGACGGGAGGCGCGGTCGTAGACGGAGGAGGTGCAATGGTGGTGGAAGTCGAGCTGCTGGACGAGGAGGACGAGGAGGTGGTCGCCGGGGGAGGAGGCGGTGGGGAGGAGCTGCTGCTGCTCGTGGAGGGCGTAGGAGCAGGCGGTGTGCTGGTGGAACTCGAAGACTCAGTGCTCGAGCCAGGCACCCATGCGTAGTTGTTTGTGACACTAGCAGACGTAGCATCAGCAGCATCAGCAGACGTAGACCAGCTCGTTTGCACGCTCGTAGAGAGTGAGACCTCGGACGACGAGGCTGATGGCGATGGCGCCGCCGACGACGATGGGCTAGCAGCAACCACAGTGCTTGTGACCTTGGCGGCAACATCAGAAGAAGAAGACGGAGACTGGCTCGCGCCCGGCGCGTCTCCGTCCACAGTAACTGTGTAGTACGCGTAGTCAGTCTCAGTGACCATAACTGCACGCGAAGCGGCCAGCGCCAGCGCCGAAGAAACGAAAGTCGAGAACTTCATTTTTTTAAAAAAGAACGTGGATGTGTTGTCGGATTCAATGAAAGAATGCTAAAGGAGCGTCGGTAGTTGGGATTGAATGAAGCGCACAATGCTCGAGTGAGTCGCTTACGATGTTGATCCTGGCGTCGATATCGGAGTTGGAAGCCGCGCTTATATATTAGGGCGGTTTATTCGAGATGTTGGCCATTGCGTCAAATGCGGTATACGGGGTTAGGTGTAAGCAGGTAAAATGCACCTAGCCCTAGATGCCTGCCTCCTGATATTCGCGTTGCATTGGTCAGGGTGGTCGGCGACGCGTGCAGACGCGCCGGCTTTCTCAGCTAGAACGCCAGACTACCAGCATATGGCACGCCTTAGTCTACAACGAGGGCGTGCCGAAGAAAGGCGAACATTGGCAAATTGCTCACTTTCCTATTTAGGTTTAATACTTGACGTCAATTATTTCTAGTTGTCCAACTTGCTCGTCACTAGCCACAACAGATGATATCTTACTTTTCAACCCTCTAGTTACGCGTACTTGTTCTGCTCTTCCCCTTGATTGCCAAGGGCTTCTCGTCCTTACCCTGGTCACACCCCACACCCATAAGCAGCTCTGACATACTGTTACTACTACATCGAGACCAGTGGGAGTGGCTGGACTTGCCGTAACCGGATAGAGTATTGCACGGCCACGCGCAGCAAGCCACCTCCGTACTAAACGAAAATATCCCAACCATTTCCTTATAGATCCAACCATTTCTTTTTTCGTTACCGCATGGATTTCTCTGTGTTTACTACTCAAACAGATGCTCCTTCTTTATTGACTCTTTTATCAACTTCGTTTATAAAGTTACCGCTTATAAGGCCCTTTTATCAAGCCAGACGTTCACTCAGGAACGCTCTTAAATCTAGCTAACGAACGGTGCAAAAAATATACTCCAGCTGTCACTGGCCATTTGTAAATGGTTAAGGCGGCCCTGTTATTTTTCTTTGACACATTCCACCTCGATGCATGAACCTGCAGGCTTTGCGTCACTGTGCATGGTAATACTGAGGTTAATTGGTCTTTGTAAACAAGGAGCCGAACAAAAAAAAAATAAAAACATTGAAGTTTTAACAACAACAAGCGATTTCTTATAAGGAACAAATGGATGAATTCATATCTAAGATTCAAATCTACATATATCTTTAAAAAATCTACTTGGTAGAAACTCTGCTGCAATGAGATGATACAAGTCTGGTGTTAAGGCAGAAACTAATACTAATAGTAACTCCTAGCAAGCTTGTGTATAATAATGAAAGCCTTATGGAAAGCGACGAGTCATTTTTTCTTATGTGTTTCAAACCAACATAACATAGTCCAATCGTTCTGTAGCATTGAATCAATGAGCGACTGGGGTTGTTGGTATTGCATGCCGATTCAATTGACAGTCCTGCTATATATGCATGCAAAATGCGTACATGCTCAATCCAAAAATAGGAAACTTCGATATTAAAGTCTTTGGTGACTACTGAAAGCATTTAACCAACATTTAGCAATAGATTATTTCAAATAGGATACTTGAATGGCCGTGGAGTGCTCGTGATACACAGAGGTTTGTAAATGGTTTACTACCGCGTTTGAGACAGGCCTAGTCACAAGGGGTATGCTTTGCTTTCTGTGACGTATTATATGCACCTGCAGCCAGTCTTGGTAAAGTGAAAAAGCACTGAATTCCAGCTTCTGCGGTACGGAGCAGCCAGCATTGACTCCTGCAAGTAATCCTTTTACCTCGCTTTCATTGAAGCATACTACTTCTACCTGGGGAAATCGATTTCTAGGAGGGAAAAAAAAAACTCTTAACACAGCACTCCTAAGCTCCAGGTAAAGTATTTAGAGCAAATTGCTCGGTTTTTGTTGCATCTTTTTTCTTTACAAGAGTCGTAGCTGCCTCATCCCTGTGTTCTCCTGGCTAAGAGGCGGAGCTCTAAATGTACTTCCAGCTGCATCATTAACTGAACAAGAAAAGCAATTAAGAAACACGGGACGCGTAGCCTCTGTATGATCTAGCCCTGTCGCACATGCAGTATGACCCCGAAGACGTTTGTCTTGGCAAGGAGAGTTTGAACAGTCAATCATAAATTCTTCGTGTACGACCTCCTAGCACATGCAGGAGGCGCATCTTATAAAGCTTAAGGAATCGAGGCTCATCCATTCGCTCAGGGGAAAAAGAAACACAAATTTCAATGACCCCTGGAGAATACTGAGAGAAATATTTCCCCACATACGTGGAACTCATGAAAACAAAATTTGCTAAATAACGTTTTAGAAATCTAGCTAGTATCCATAGCACTTATATTCTGAACGCCAAAGAGAATATCTCTCAGAAAGAAAAATTGAAGTCTAAACCCGAGCCCGAGATCCATTCCAAGCATCAGCCTAGACCTAATTCATTGGGGTTGCTACGTTGTCTCACAAATATGATTTTGAGAATCTCAAAATATCGCAACAGTGGTATACTGCTTGATTGATGCTGCCCAGGATGAAGAACAGAGCACCTTAAAGAGACTGATCTAAACAATATTTAATGTCCACCGCGACGTCTACCGACATGCCTGCTCAGACATATCTTTCTAAAAAGCCTCAATTCATTTGGCTAGGTTTAAATTAAGACTCCTGTAAAAGATGAATAAATAGAACTGTTTTGCCGAATCTGTTGCCACCTTGCTTTGTGAGCACATTTGTATTTATTTAAAGCCTTCCTACAGCCTTTAATAACCCCTTAATATTTACCCCAAACATATAAAGAGTTGAGCTAAGTCGCTATTGAATAACACTGTCGAGACTCATGAACCCAGCCCGTGAACACATGGTTCGGCCCGGTATATTAAATAATACTAACTTTAAGATCATAGCATAGTTAAGGTCGACAGCCTTTTGAAAACTAAATAGTAATTATGTGGTCACCACAGACCCAAAAATAACAGAGAGGTTAACAGCAAAACGGTAGGCTTTCTGCCATCATCACCCTTAATGTAGGAGGTTAATCGAGGCGGTGACCCTAAGACGGCGAAGGGACCCCTAGGAGGGTGGGTGGCAAGAGACCCACCGCCACTACATACGCCCAGTGTTGCGCGTAGTCCGGTGCCCGGCAGAATGACTAGTCAGCCCCTTCTCCACGCCAACAACAACAAACCCAACTAAACTACCAACCTTAGAGACCTCGCATACAAAGCAAAGCGTCTACGATGAACTCTGAGTACGATTATCTATTCAAGCTGCTGCTAATTGGTGACTCCGGTGTAGGCAAGAGTTGTCTGCTGCTGCGGTTTGCCGACAACTCCTACACGGACTCTTACATTTCGACGATTGGTGTTGACTTCAAGATCCGGACTGTCGAGATTGACGGCAAGACGATCAAGCTGCAAATCTGGGACACGGCAGGACAGGAACGGTTCCGGACAATTACCTCGTCGTACTACCGTGGCAGCCACGGCATCATTGTCGTCTACGACGTGACGGACATGGACTCGTTCAATAATGTGAAGCAGTGGTTCCAGGAGATTGATCGTTACGCGACGGAAGGTGTCACGAAGCTGCTTGTGGGTAACAAGAGTGATCTCACCGCAAAGAAGGTGGTTGAGTACAACACGGCGAAGGAGTTTGCCGACTCTATGGGCATCCAGTTCATTGAAGCTTCGGCCAAGGATTCTACGAACGTCGAGCAGGCTTTCCTGGCCATGGCTCGCCAGATCAAGGAGAAGATGCCCAGCTCGGGAAGCGCAGCAGGCGACAAGGATAAAGTGAACCTGGGCCGCCCGGTGCAGGAATCCAACGGCGGCTGCTGCTAAGACTGTTTATTTTCTACGTGTGATTCTACTGCATAGAAGCCATCTCAAATGCGGGCTGAGCGACTTTATGGTCCGCTAAAGGTACTTCTGTGGGAGCAAGAAGTGGGGGGAGGGAGGAAGAGCTGTGGTTCCGACACTGTTGTAATTTCTTGCTATTGTGTAGTGCCCTCTCAGCTGTACTTCCAGTTGCTTTACACTGCATGCTTCATTTATGGACTACATTATCGACAGTTGTGCTCTGGTATATGCTGTGGACTCGTTTTTCTGGCTCGGTTTTAGCCTTTTGTTGCAGTTTATTCGCAGCTCATTGTTCCTGAAACTTATTTGCACTCCGACGGCCCCAACGCTCCTAACTGTACCTAGCTGCATTCAATACCAAGTATTAAGGGTCAAGACTCTACAGAGATGTTCTGGTGTCCAATCGTGCCTAGTACATCACAGCTTCGGTGGTGGTTACGTCCCCTTTTTCAAGACCTACAGGAAGGGCCCTGCCCTTGAGATGTATCACCAATTTCCACGTATTATAAGAGTCATCATATATACCTAATTGTTATAACGAGTTAGCTGATAGCTTGAATTTGAGAAACCCCGATGGTGCAGAAGCCTCTGGACCAAACAGTTCCAAACAACAGTTCCAAACATTAGATTTACTCCGGCGCTTTGATAACAAGCTTTCCCTTAGCTCGTGCACTATTCTGGCGCTTCCAGGCCTCAGAAAATTCTTCTAATGAATAAACAGAATCAATGGGGGCCTTTACACCGGGGCTGGCGAAAAATTCCTGGGCAGCCGGCAGCGCTTCACGCGTCGACACAAGGAAGATCTGGTAGTTAATGCCCAGCCAGCTGCCAAACAGATAACGTAACAGTGTACGAGGCAGCGAAATAAGCGCCTTGGTCATATATTCGCCATAAGTAGACGTTGGAGGTACATCACCCGAAATGGTTGTATAGACAGAACCCTCCTTGATATCCTTCAGGATCTGCGGGTAGACCGCCAGTGCATCGTAACCACCAACACAGTCAACAATATGGTCGAACTTGCTGCCTTGTTTCTCTACATAAGCCACAAACTTCTCAGACAAGTTCGCTGTATTGTATGAAATCATGTCATCGGCACCAAACTGCTTAACATAGCTTTCGCTTGCTGTGCCTGCTGTTGTCACAACCTTGCCAACATTGTAATATTTCTTGCAAAGTTGCAATACATAAGTACCAACCGTCGACGCGCCGCCTAGCACAAGAATCTTGGACTCAGGGCCCAAAGCGTTGGCCTTGTTACATCTCTCCAGCATTTCAAACGCGGTCGTGTAAACAACACCAATAGACGAAGCTTCTTGATCAGTTAACTTCCCAGG
The DNA here is from genome assembly GCA_030564665.1 of Entelexis apis. Taxonomy (NCBI): domain Eukaryota; kingdom Fungi; phylum Ascomycota; class Dipodascomycetes; order Dipodascales; family Trichomonascaceae; genus Entelexis; species Entelexis apis. Next base: position 421,861 of record JAJLWA010000009.1, on the reverse strand, counting down.
AACTGGAATCACCCAGTCGCCAGTACCTTCAGGTTCAACTACTGTGTAACTGCCCACAAAGTGTGAGGCCGAAGGACGGTGCACGGAACCGCAAACACGCTGTCCAACTTCATACTTGCCCTTTAAATCACTACCCACAGCAGAAACAGTGCCCGCAAAGTCCTTAATGGTGTGCACAAGTACGTCACGGAACGTGAGCGCATGCAACTTCACGTCCACTGGGTTAATTGACACATAAGTCGTCTTTACAAGTAGCTGGGAAGACTTGAGTGGGCCAATCTCCACTAGTGTGACAAAGGGTGTGCTCTTACGCGATTTATGCACAAACGCTTGGCTAGTAACCATAATTATTCACTAATATAACCTGAAATTCAGCGGTTCGCAATAACATTTATATAATAATAAGCTTTGCAGTAACCTCAATATGCATTATGTGACGATGACAAATATTGGCTTGCCACCGCAGCTCTCGGACCGGACGGCATCTTTATCCGCGCATAACTTATTACAGCAAATTATTTAGTATGAAGTCAAGATATATACAACAAACGCCGTTTCTAAAAAATTCCAACTTGTGATTCACTGTCTACCGTATTTCGAGCGGCTTAGAGAGGCGTTTGGGACTCATAAACACTGGATTTTAGCACTCGGAAAAAAAAAGCATGAATACTGCATCCAGAGGGCCCTAACCTAACTAGATGCGCAAACCCATTCATTGCATAAGTCACTCATGCTATAGTAATTCACCCACTTTATTGTAATGATCAAAGCTTAGCGTGAAAAACAAATACTTCGGAGAGCCTGAATATTGATCTGTAGTACTAGTTAGACCTCGGTAAAGTCAACCAACCGTGTGGGTTTCATTGTACTTTTCTACTTGAACGACTTTTTATTGAGCCACTCTAAGTAATGAATCGATAAAGCCATCTTTAGAATATCTACCTGGCATTGCAGAACCTTTTCAAGTGAGAAAGCAACAACTTTTAATTAACTTGACTTTGGCCTATCGACTATTAAAGTATCTAGTAGTATTCTTTTCGTTGATCATTGATCTCTGACTGACCTGTTAAGTCCCCATTCTTTTTTATCTTATTGCCATGTTGGTATTTAGTACATGTATTTTACACGACCACCAGTGAGATCATTGAATAGAGTTTCCAAATATTGACATCAGTCGAAGCTCTATTGGAATTTATGCAGTATGGAATAGTGGTGTTCATTGCTTTAGCGATCTTTTGTCTTAGAAGTACTAGGCTAGGTGCTTGGTAAAATGCGACCAAAATACTTGCAATGTGCAGAAGCCTCTAGTTTGAGGTAATAAATAGGCCAAGGCTGCGCGTATACATACGCTATATAGTCCATTATATATACAGTAGTGCGGTACAGGAATTAAGTGGGGAAATACCACTTATCTATTGTTGCGCCAATGCTATATATACTTATAAATATGTATATATACATATCGTCTAATTTGTCTTCGATGACTTGGTAGGCAGAAAAAAACGTTTAGTACTTTGCCAACAATGGTGTAAAACAAAACTCCTCAATTTGAGAGACTATTAGTTTGTTGTCGCGCTGCATAGCTAAATTCGGATTTAAAAAAAACACTCAAAAAATACAAATCGATCGTTAGCCAAATAATAATGATGATTATGGAATATATATATATACTTATGAATCAACTGCTTAGTCGACCTCCTCGACAGTCGGGCCATCGTCGCCACCAGGAGCAGCGCCGCCAGCAGCACCGCCGGGGGCAGGGCCGGCGCCCTCAGGGCCGCCAGCACCACCGTAGAACTTCATCATGATGGGGTTAGCAATACCCTCGAGCTCCTTCTGCTTCTCCTCGTACTCCTCAGTGGTACCCGACTGAGAGTTGTCGAGCCAAGTGATGGTCTCGGAGATAGCACCCTCAAGCTTCTGGCGGTCTTCCTCGCCAACCTTCTCCTTGAAGGCATCCTCGTTCAGGGAGTTCTTCAGAGAGTAAGCGTAAGACTCAAGGCCGTTCTTAGACTGCACACGCTTGGCCTCCTTCTCGTCCTCATCCTTGAACTTCTCGGCCTCTGCAACCATACGCTCAATGTCCTCCTTGGTAAGGCGGCCCTTGTCGTTGGTGATAGTGATCTTCTGGCTCTTACCAGTGCTCTTGTCAGCAGCGTTCACGTTAAGGATACCGTTAGCATCAACATCGAAGGTAACCTCAATCTGAGGAGTGCCGCGGGGAGCAGGGGGGATACCACTGAGCTCGAACTTACCGAGCAGGTTATTGTCGCGGGTCATGGGACGCTCACCCTCGAACACCTGGATAAGCACACCAGGCTGGTTATCGGCAGCAGTCGAGAAGATCTCGGACTTCTTCGTGGGAATCGTCGAGTTACGAGGAATGAGCTTGGTGAACTGGCCACCAGCGGTCTCGATACCGAGCGAAAGAGGAGCAACATCAAGCAGAAGCATGTCCTTCGTGCTCGAAGAGTTGTCACCAGTGAGGATAGCAGCCTGCACAGCAGCACCGTAGGCAACAGCCTCATCAGGGTTGATCGAACGGTTCAGCTCCTTACCAGAGAAGAAGTCAGAGACCATCTTCTGGACCTTAGGGATACGGGTAGAGCCACCGACCAGAACGATCTCGTGGACATCAGACTTGCCGACCTTAGCGTCCTTGAGCACCTTCTCGACAGGAGCCATCGTGGAGCGGAACAGGTCCTGGCACAGCTCCTCGAAGCGGGCACGCGTGATGGAGGTGTAGAAGTCAATGCCCTCGAAGAGAGAGTCGATCTCAATAGGAGTCTGCGTAGACGAAGAAAGAGCACGCTTAGCACGCTCGCAAGCAGTGCGCAGACGGCGCAGAGCACGCTGGTTGCCAGAAATGTCCTTCTTGTACTTACGCTTGAACTCCTGGACGAAGTGGTTGACAAGACGGTTGTCGAAGTCCTCACCACCCAAGTGAGTATCACCGGCAGTAGACTTGACCTCGAAGATACCGTCGTCAATGCTCAGAAGAGAGACATCGAAGGTACCACCACCGAGATCGAAGATAAGCACATTGTGCTCGCTCTGCTGCTTCTTGTCCAGACCGTAAGCAATGGCAGCAGCCGTAGGCTCGTTGATGATACGGAGCACGTTCAGACCAGCGATCGTACCAGCATCCTTCGTAGCCTGGCGCTGCGAGTCGTTGAAGTAGGCAGGCACCGTGATGACGGCTTGCTCAACCTTGCCACCGAGGTAGCCCTCAGCGGTCTCCTTCATCTTACCAAGAACCATAGACGAGATCTCCTCAGGAGTGAACTGCTTAGTCTCACCCTTGAACTCAACCTCGACAACAGGCTTGTCACCCTTGGACACAACCTTGAATGGGAAGTGCTTGACATCGTTCTGAGTCTCAGGGTCGTCAAGCTTGCGACCGATAAGACGCTTAGCATCAAACACGGTGTTATGAGGGTTCATAGCGGCCTGGTTCTTGGCGGCGTCACCAATCAGACGCTCTGAGTCGGTGAATGCTACGAACGAGGGCGTGGTTCGGTTACCCTGGTCGTTAGCAATGATCTCGACTCGGTCATTTGCGAAGTGAGCTACACACGAGTACGTGGTGCCCAAATCAATACCAACTGCGTTCGTCATTTTTTTCTATTAGAAGTTCTTTGTTGGACTTTGTTAGTGAAGAACAATTTTATGCCCCAAGTATGTAGCGTCTATATAGTCCCACACCCAGTGGGTAAGGGCGCTTAGTCACATAGCTTTCTGTCAGGTTCTTTCCAATTCTGCCTTTCGAGAAGGTTCGAAGCCTGGGCAACGAATGTACTCGAAGGTTCGCGGTACACTATTTCTCGAACTATCTGAGACCTTCGTACGTTATATAACATTAGTTTATATCAAAAAAGTTTTGCAAAACATACACAAAAAATCTCTTGTATTGCCTAGAAGATGCTGGATCTATGATAAACGTAGTTCGCGGTTCTTTGCGGCCGCAGTGCATTAACCCTGGCCCAACACATGCAGCGCCGTTTTGCCCTATTCTATTGCCTTCCAATTATGGCTGGCAGTTACAAGTTAATTACTGTGGACAACAACACCGTATGTCGACACGTTATGCTGAGAATATGCAAAGCAAACTAACGTTTACATAGATGATTCAATGACTTAACAAGTGAATATCCATAATTAACAAGCGGTTGTTGCCCCAAGAATGCTTTTCATGCCGCCGCAGTATCACGTACCCTCTAAGTAGTTAGAACATGAAACTGGCAGTCTGGCAAACGACCCGAAATGGGTAAACCAAGCGTGCTGGCGACGGCACTCTGGTCCCTTAGTTGGGTGCCAGTAGCCATGACATTCAACCAAACATGTGGTCAGTTCACATGGATCCAGGGCCGATCAATGCAGCCATCGTTGAACCCAGATTCGTCTTTGGGACGGTGCGATCTCGTGGCCGTACAAATGTATGGATTGCACAACTCAAACAGCTTTAAAATAGGCGATGTTGTGCTTCTAAGATCACCCGAAAACCCAGAAAAGATTCTTATTAAACGCGTGCTCGGCACTTCAGGCGCTATAATCACTCCGCGTGAACTCAGTACATATCCCAAAGCGCAAGTTCAAATTCCGCCAAGCCATTTGTGGGTAGAAGGTGACAACGTCCACTCTGTGGATAGTAATGAGTTTGGACCGATATCCACAGGTTTAGTTATAGGCAAGGCCCGCTGGATTCTATGGCCTCTTTCTCGGTGGGGGCCGGTTCCAGCCCGAGGAGATCTTGAGCTTGAAGATGAATGAAATTGTAATGACATTTTTATAATAAGATAGACTTTATGCATGAAAAATTGATATGATCAGTTTAGGGAGAACTTTGATGAGCTGTTTGTATTTGACATCAATGCAGCTAAATGAAAAACCACAGTTATACAAAACAAACAAACAAACAAACTAACTAACTAACTAACTAACTAACAAGGAAACAAACAAGGAAACAAACTTTCGTGGAGAAGTAACTATATATGACGTTAATAGTAGAAGTAACCTAACGCGTCACCTTGACGCCAAGCAACAATGCCGGAATATCAATACTGGTATATATCAATACCGATATATCAAGACCGAATCATCGATGTCAGAGAAATAGAAGATACATAAAACATTGAAGACGACTGTGATCCAAAGTCATCGTGTTCTACCTTCCGGCTGTTGAAAACTAACAACTATTTCAGTAGTAAAAGAGTCTCCCACTTGCGTGGAGTGGATAAAACGTATGTACATGCTAGAATAATCTTGAACGCTCACCAAACAATCAAGCTACCGAAGATGCGGCCATGAGCTCAGCAAGCACCTCTACATCCTTGCTTTTAGGCACCGGCTCGCTGTTTGCTCGTACTTCAGCAATAGCTTTAATGGCATCGGCAATACCCTCGGGCGTGGGTTCCGCAGTAAACAACAAATAAGCCTCTCTAATGTCCCTAGCATCTGTGACGTCGGACCGCTCAGCAGCAAAACGAGTAAGCTTCAAATTAGCAACCGTATATAACCCCTTCACCAGGCGTGGCTCAGGGAAGTTGCCCTCCAGAAGCGGGTTGATTCCAAAGAAAGCATATTGGAACCGTTCAAGCTGGCCGTTCACAAAGTTGTCCGCGTTGGAGTCGGCCTCTAGATAGCCGCGGCGGAATTCGGCTAACAGCTTCGGATACTCAGAACCTAACTCAAACGTCTCTGTACGCTTGAACGCATGATACCGCTCGCTCAAAACATGTCTAATCCGCCACATGGTCGTCCGTACCATTTTCCTAACATCCTCGAACTTGTTATCCGCTGATTTCACGTCTTCACTCGGGCCGTTTTCATATTGTGTGAGCAGCCGCGATTCTCTAGAAAGACGGTTGTCCTCCTTCAAGCATACATACCACAATGTATGGAGATCTTCAAAGCTTTTGCGCCTCAGCATAGGCACAGTCCATGGATTGCCAATGTCTTCCAGCTGTGACGAGGGCCGCATATACTCGCGGCCCGAACCAAAGAACTGCCACAACGGGTGGTCCTCAGGTGTCACTACATCGTTTGCACTAGGCTCCACAGGTGGTCGCAAGACCAACGGTTTCACGTTGAGTGACCGCCTCCACACGGGCGCAGCACTACTAAACCTGCGCATGGTAGATCCGAAATGCGTGTTTGGATTCGAAAGAACTAAATTTCAGGTGACTAATCGGTCGAAGCCATTAACGAAATCGACAACGACGGGTAAATTAGAAAGTCAAACCTACCAAAGAAAGTAGTATATGTATTGGGCCAATGACAAGGTTAGTGTTTTACTTTTTTATTTCAAGCATGTAGATCCAACAACATATGAGCAGACCTATTGCCTTAATTAATCTAAATGTATATATGTGGATCAGTGTACAATTTTTTGAGAAAAAAGAAACAAAAAGAAAAAAGAAACACCGATCACCACTTCTAAAGCCTCATCCTCATCCTAGATGACCAACTTCACATTGGCTACTCTAAGCCCTGCAATTTTCATAATGTCTTCTTCTCTCATCTATCTATCTAATAGAACATGTTCTTATGATCACTGTGTCTCTTGATCTTACTTTTTAGGACCACTACTTCTGGCTCTACAACCGATTGCACTAAACAGCCCATACCAATGTCTGCTCCGCTAGACATGATCCGCTCGCTCTTAGATGAGCCAATACACGTAAAGCTTCGGGACAACCGCGAGCTTCGGGGCACACTGCACGCTTTTGACGAGCACTGCAATCTTGTGCTAGGAAACAGCGAGGAAACCGTTTATTCATGGGGACAAAACAATCAGATTAATACGACGAAAAACACGAGCGACATGCTCTTCGTACGCGGCGATCAGGTTATTTTTATTCGACGATAATTTATATCTTGTCTTAGGCTGTCGCACCGGGGCGAGGCAACGGATATTCTAAGAGGCGATGGCTTCGTGCAACGATCTCAAAGTATTCCGGTTCAGTCTCAACAGTGATGACCCCGTGTCGTATAAAAAAGTCAATCAGCACAACTGCAGTATTGTACTTAAACTCGCCGCCCTGCAGCAACTGTAGCACCTTGTCGTAACTGAGCAGCAGAAACTCGTGCACCTCACCATCTGTAGGCTTTGGTGTCACGCCAGATGGTATAACTAGGTCATAAACACATTCCACCTCGGGCTGGAAGTAATCCGAGGCGGGGTCAATAAATTCATAGCTAACAACACCAACCTGTTTGAGATGTGTCTCGACATAGTCCCTCTCGAGTCCGGCTTCTTCACCACATTCCTTGATTGCCGTCTCCCAGAATCCAAGTCCATCGCCCAGCCCGCCAGCAACCGTGTTGTCTAGCATTCCAGGATATGTTTGTTTGTGGTACGACCGCCGCGGAACCCAGACCCTGCATGTGGCCGGATCATAGCCTGTGATATGGCAGCCGTACGTAACTAGCCCAAATAGTGCAGCGGCTGAACGCTCAATGTCGAAATACTTTGCACCCCCGGTCGTATATACAGAGTAGAGCTCATCACGCCATCCTTTTAGACAATCAAACTTTTCAGCTGCCCGCCATTCAAGGCACAGCGTGGCAAACTTATCATTGAGATCCAAATTATCAGTAAGATGAACGCTCTGGCGGGCGTGATCCACACGAAGAAATGGTACTGACACAAGGGCGGGCACAACACTCGATGCTATTTTCCCAATCAACACATCGTCGTGGGTAAAAAACTTATACACACCACGAGGGATGTTATCATAAGGCGAGTTGTCAACAATACTAACCAAGCTCAGAAGAGATTTCGCCATTATTCTAAATGCGATTAGCCAATCGATTTGAACTTTCCACTCTGATCTGGATGGTTGATGTTGTATTCACCACCCTTACCCTGAGAATGGACCATGCTATGTTGTGCTGGCACCTTGGCCTACCCCAAGTGGTAATTACTCCAAGGTTAAGTATTTCAGACTTATTGTGGACAAACTATGTATTTTGATAATTGCAGCTGATATCCTGGGCTACGTATAGTAAGCGGAAGATTTCATTTCTGTCAAGTGATATTGGACGAGTGGAATACATCCACAAGGCTGATTCTACGGTACTATTAGCCTCGTATTTCCATAATAGACTTTTTATTAATAGATACAATCCATACGAATCCATACGACTTCGATGGATATTGGTTATGACTATTTGTGACAGGCACACTGTATGTGTCTTATTTATAGTTCATAAGCTCCCAGACCAGGTCAAAACAATGTTATTACCAACGCGAAATCTATTCGAGAATTTTATCATATCAATATCAATATCAATCACAAAGGTATGTGGTTTTAAAACTTGATTTTCATGAATCAAATATATAGAGGTTTTTCCTATAATTCAGTTTAGCTTATTCCGATTTTCAACTTATGCCTTGCTTCTCTAGATCGACTTTTATTTTTCATAGCTATAAAATCGCCACAGTCAGACCTCAATTCCTTCGATATGCCCTATTAAAACTCCGGTAAGAGATGAAATCATATCCCTTTGTTTGAAGAGATTGGTCAAATCAATTCTGGCTGATTGCTTGCGACTCATCCTAGCTTCGAGCACGACTTTATGCACAGAGACTTCAAGTTATATATAGAACAATTCGGGGTTAATCTAGATGCTTTTCCTCCTTAACAGTCTCAGAAGGTCTTCTATAGGCATTGGTGTAGCCATGATACTGTAAAGCTATTATTAAAGAACGTCAGTATGAGGACAACGTCATAAATTATTGTGCTAAAACAGCTGTATCGTTACCTTTGTCCTTGATTCAAAACCGGAATGGCCGGCATTCTTCTTGGTGTCAGCATGCCCTATGGTGTAAGCTAATATGAGAGTAACATCTACTAGATCTCAGAGGACAGAAAAAGAGGCAACTTTTCGAATCCATTTTTAGAGTGTAAGACATATCCAATCGTAGTTATTAACTTAATTACTGAAAACAAAAAAAGCCTTGTACAACTTCTCTCCTCTAAAATACCTCGCAGCTAATTAAGTTAACCAATAATCGACTATATTATCTGTTATCTATTCAGATAGCTAATAATACGATCAAAGATCAACGATCAACGATCAACGGTCAACGTCATTTTCGCCCTTGGCGTTCTCCAATCATGCATATCGTCAGAACCACCGACTTGCCGGCGGTCCGTGGAATATGTGTGTCGAATCCAGTTACGTAACCGCTTAGTCGTTTAATCAGAAGAACTGCGGGCAAAGCATATAGGGAAGCAAATAAGCTGAACGAGAAAAAGTGACCGATGATTCAACATTCAGGAAATGAACGCAATAATACAAGGCGTTTCTACATGATGGGTGTCTCGGTTTCCTAATTTAATAGTGTACCTCGTCTCGACGAAAAATGTCGCCTAACCCATACCCTTATCTAATGCTATACCCCTGTATCAGCCATGGTTTGGCGTTGTGCTCGGCCCTACACGGAGAGCACGAATAATTATCGAGAGCAGGATAACCAGAAAGTCTAAATTCCTGAGACAGTGCTTTTTGAGTACTACTACAAAATATGAGAAAAATAATTACTTGTAACTTACAACTTGACAGCCCAGGATTCTACTGGGTTTGCCAAGCACTATCGCGATGTGTCAACAACGCATTACCTGATTAGCAAGCCTCACTACCGACACAGGCCATGCATGCATGTGGCTTAGGTTTTTCAAGCAGCGACGTAATCGTAGAATTTAGAGGATGAATGCCAAGACGATTAGGCAAGACCCGAGTCTACCTTATTTTTACTCTTTTGAACTGTGTTTCCCAGTAAAGTCGGTATGTGCTTCGTCGTTTAGTTTTCAAAATGCCTTTTTTGGCTAGTCGATTCGGGCTTCCCATTTTATTATGAATTATAACAGCAGCTCCATTCCCTGCCCACACCAAATATAGCTTTTTTTTTTTTGAGGTATACGATAAACTAAAGCAGCTGCGACCAAGAATAGTATGATTATAACTACACAGCACTTCACGTAAATGCTACGAGCTACACTTTTACTGTTGTCAGGTTCTTCTCAGTAGTGATGAATTAAGCTAGAAGCCTTTTTAGCTGGAGCTAATGCTAATGATAATGCTTGCCACATAATACATTAGACATCGCGCACTAATACTCGACTTCAAAAAGCGCGTTTCTCGAGCGTGACAGCTATATCGTACGATAAGAAATCAGATTTATGCATTAGCAGTATCACTTTAACAATCATCCTGCTAGTCTAACCATCGTAAGCCTGTAACGCAGGAGGTATTTCTCCACGACACGAGCTGATGTGTGTGAATTTGACGCATTACCCTTAACTTTATATCTAACGTCATCCTAATCACATCGAAAGGCTCAGAGTGGACTCTAACCTGTAACAGTCCAAAGAAAAACTATGGATATACACACGACTAAAACGATGTAAGGATTATAACCACAACGAAGAAAAAAAACGCTGTAATTGCTTCATATGTTGCGAAGTTCAATGCCATCGATTCTGGTACACCCGCCTACTGTAACTACTTTTTGTGAGAACAAGCGTCACAAACATTACGAATATGTGACGCATGATCCTTGGCTAGGTTTGGAGAAAGTCGGCAGAATGTAATCACGCGACCCTGCGCATGCAAGGTATTACATTACTAATATGAGACAGATACGTTTACACATTCTACTTTATTAACTGTCGCCTCACTCTAAGAACGCCCCATTTCTATGTTAAATATGACCGTATGTAACAGATAAATAAAAAAAAAAATAATGATATGTGTCACGCGAAATCCATATTTTTAGCCCATTACGTTATGGTCCGAACGAAGCACTTTTTTCTTGGTGAGTTCGCAGTGCATTTTGAGACTTTTTTACTATGCAGAATATGATCTGCTTAGAAGCAAAAACCGTGCCCAGATAAGATAAGATAGCTCGTTTTGAGTGCATTGCTTCGCGTGGCACTTATCTTATAAAGCGATCTCCTCCGCTCAATGCTTTAGATATCTGTTTCACCCACACTTTGGCTTTCCGGCTAAATTCCAAGATGGATCCCGAGAAAGCACCCCAGAAGAATTATGGCACCGATGTTGCCGAGGGCAGCGTCGAAAGTGTCATGTCTCCACCCATGGACGATAGTGACAAGCAGGTGAACGAGAGCCCCCACACTGGTGTGAAAGGGTACTTCCAAAATGTTGCTGATGGCTTCAAGCGCGCAGATCTATCTAACATAGACACAGAAAACATGACACCAGCCGAGATCCAGGCGTATCTCACGTCACGAGCTCCGTTAAAGCGTAGTCTCAAAGGCAGACATTTACAGATGATTGCCATTGGTGGATCTATTGGTTCAGGTCTATTTATCGGAAGTGGCAATTCATATGTAACAGGTGGCCCCGCCGCAGTCGTGATTGGCTTTGGCACCATCGGAATCATGTTGTTTTGTACTATGCATGCGCTAGGCGAATTGGCCGTAAGATTTCCAGTACAAGGTGCCTTTGCACAATACTCGACACGATTCCTCAACAGATCGTGGGGATTCGCTATGGGGTGGAACTATATCCTGAATTATATTGTGACGTTCCCCTTGGAGCTCATTGCCTCGGCGGTAACTATCAGTTACTGGGATGGTGACAATAACGGTGCAACACGTGTGAACAAGGCTGCATGGGTTTCACTATTTTATGTGGTATGTGTGACTCTGAATTTGTTTGGTGCACGAGGATACGGTGAGGGTGAGTTTTTGTTTTCTATCATCAAGGTCATTGCAGTAATAGGTTTCTGTATTTTTGGTATCGTGATCACGGCCGGAGGTGGCCCAAGTCATGAATACATTGGTGGTAGATATTGGCATGACCCTGGCGCCTTCTCGCATGGTGCGAAGGGAGTCTTTAGTGTGCTGGTCAACGCGGCCTTTGCATTTAGTGGTACTGAGCTTAGCGGTCTTGCCGCTGCCGAAACAAAGAATCCACGGCACACACTGCCGAAGGCTGTGAAGCAGGTGTTCTGGCGAATCGTGCTGTTCTACATTGTTTCACTTACCATTGTCGGATGCATGGTGCCATATACTGATTCACGCTTGGGAACCTCATCTGATGGCCGTGCATCACCGTTTGTTATTGCCATCAAACGCGCCGGCGTTTCCGGCTTGCCATCAGTTTTCAACGTTGTCATTCTTATCTCAGTCCTGTCAGTCGGCAACGCTTGTGTATACGCATCATCTCGTACTATTGCCGCCATGGCTGCCCAGGGCTTTGCCCCCCGTTTCATGGGCTATATCGACAGGGAAGGTCGGCCGTTGGTCGGAATTTTGTGCACGGCCGTAGTTGGACTTCTCTGTTTCTTAGTAGCCGACAGTGCCTATCCTGAGGTATTTAACTGGATGCTGGCTCTGTCTGGTCTGTCAACAGTATTCACCTGGGGTTCGGTTAACCTTGCACATATTCGGTTCCGTATGGGCATGCAGCGACAGGGTCGCTCAACTAATGAGCTTTTCTTCAAGGCTGGCTGTGGCATATACGGATCGATGGTCGGATTCGGGATTAATGCGGCCATTGTCGGACTACAGTTCTGGATTGCCCTGTTCCCAGTTGGTGGATCTCCAAATGCCTCAGATTTCTTCCAGGAATATCTGTCCGTCCCAGTGATCATCGTATTCTGCATTGTCGGAAAGTTTTACTATAAAGATTGGTCGTTCTTCATTCGGGCCAAGGACATGGACCTCGATAGTGGACGTCGTGAATTCGATACTGAGCAGCTTATTCTTGAGAATGAACAGGAGAATCAACGCATCCGCAACCGTGGCTGGTGGTACCGGATTTATAAATTCTGGTGCTAAGCCGAATAATAAATTAGCAAGAGCGAAATTTGCTCTAGTAGGAAGCATTTTTTTTTCTAAAATATACATACATACATACGTACATATTAATCTGTTTTGTTATGATTTGATTTGACTTGTGACTTCACACATATCGTCGTCTCATTGTATGTCCCTGTATAAAGATGGTACGAATCATAACTCAGGTTCTCTTGTTCGCCTTTCCAAGTTAAATCTGGCGTTCTCCATAGCTAGTCAATTAATTAGTATTTGTAGTCTAATATGAAAATAAAATTTACTAGTCTTAGTGTTGTGTAGGCATTACGACCTGCTTCTCTTGAAGGCCGGCATCCTCGCCGTTCCACAGAGAAGTAACTGTCTTATACTGTGTCAAGAAGTACAGACCGGACTTTCCGTAGAAATTGGCATCACCCAGGAACGATTTCTTATTACCAGTAAAGGAGAACATGGGCAACGGCACAGGAATAGGAACGTTGATTCCGACTTGGCCCGCCTCAACTTCGCGCTGGAATTTATACGCAATGGCGCCAGATTGGGTGAACATAGCCGCCCCGTTACCATAAGGATTGCTATTTACAAGCTCTATGGCCTCATCAACAGTTTCTGTATCACAGACAACCAAGACGGGTCCGAAAATCTCCTGGTCATATACCTTCATACCAGGCTTAACACCCGTGATTACTGTAGGCCCCACAAAATAGCCATTAGGATAATCCGGGTGTTCGAAATTACGACCATCCAAAGCGATTGTAGCACCCTCTTGCTCAGCGGAACTGATGAGATCAGTGATGCGCTGTTTCGAGTGCTGAGAAATGACAGGGCCTAGGTCGACACCCTCGTCGAATCCACCGCCGACTTTAAGCTGTTTGGCAGCAGTAATAATGTCATTTATCCACTCACGAGCAGGACCCACCGTTACTAGTACCGAAAGCGCCATGCAACGCTGGCCAGCGGCACCAAAAGCAGCGCCTGCAACAGCATTCACAGTTCGATTCTTGTTAGCATCTGGGACAATAATGGCGTGGTTTTTGGCACCCAAGTTCGCCTGCACACGCTTGCCGTTCGCAGTTCCACGACTGTAGATATACTCACCGGCCTTATCACTACCAACGAACGAAATGGCCTTGATGTCTTTGTGGTCAAGAATAAAGTCCACCGTGCGGTGCTGGCCATGAACAATATTTACTACACCAGGAGGGCATCCTGCTTGGCGGGCGAGCTCAGCAATATACATAGCCGCACCCGGATCACGCTCGCTAGGCTTGAGAATAAGCGTATTGCCCGTGACAATACTCAGTGGCAGGCTCCAGAGGGGAATCATGGCCGGAAAGTTGAAGGGGCAAATTGCCGCGACAACACCCAAGGGCTCACGATACATACGCGTCTCCATACCTTGACTCACTTCAAGCACACTGCCAGACAAGTCCTGCGGGGCCGCACAGGCAGCTTCGGCAACCTGGAGCCCGCGCAGAACATCGCCCTTCGCGTCGGCAAACGTTTTGCCCTGCTCAATGACAATGAGCTGGGCCAATTCATCCATCTTTTCGCGGACAAGATGGGCCAACTTGAACGCGATTTGCTGGCGCTTGATCACGGTCGTTTTGCGGAACTCCTCAAAAGCGGTTTGTGCGCTAGCAACCGCCGCCTCAAGCTCGGCGTCCGTGGCCTGAGGTACACGTGTGACTAGGCTGTTTGTAGCCGGGTCATGCACATCAATCCATTTATTTGTCTTCGACGCAATAAACTGATTATCACGATATAGCGGTGTGTCCTGTGGATTCTTAATAGCTGCGTGAGATGTGGGGAAGTGAAAATCATAGCCCAACGTGGCAGCTGTGTGGAACCGGCGCGGTGCCAGTCTGAACAATGCTAGTCTTCCTCGAACCAACGACATACAATTTTTTTGCAGTGGAAAGTTCAGCCGAGGGGTAGTCATAGCCGACAAAGTGGGGGAACTCGGGATCTCAGGGTACGGAATGGCTTTATCTGATAACGCACCGTACATGGACGTACAGCAGAATTAGACGACATAGAAACTGACGTTTTCTTGATTCTACAGATGCCGAAAAGGCTAGCTAGAAAAAGTTTAACCGGAAACAAATAGCTGCGTATTAAACTACATACCGCAAATTACGCATACGACCTCTAGGGCAAATGGATCAAGAGATAGATCGTGAATGCCCGAAGCAACACGAAACACCACAGGGGGGAAAAAAAAAACTCGATAATAACGGATAACTTACTTGGAATTTGCTGGCAGATATCTATAATTGTAAGAGTTGGTTTTAGCAGTTTTATTCTATTCGATCAAATTTAACTAAACGCTCTGCATATAACCTTCCTCTATCTTTTACAATATAGTAGTAGTATACCACCACCACTCACTTGCCTTCTAGCTATTACTACCCACTACCCACTGCCCAGCACCCAGCAGCTCCTATACTGTCAGCGCCAAACACCGCGCCTCATATGTTAGGCGTATAATGGAGCGACGACGGAATCGGCTGATTAGTCACACACGAGCGCTAATCAGGATTGGTCAAGTCCACGACAACCGATTTCCATCCTTTACACGAAAAAATGCTGTCGAGGGTTTTGAGGGCCACGCCGCGAATCGCAAGCGCTGCATCGCGCCGCACGCTGCACGTCTCTTCTGTTCGTCGTGACCTGATCCAGGACCTTTATTCTTCGGAGATAAAGGCGTTCAAGCCGCAACCACTCACAGAAAAGGATGCTGAGGGCAGCGTGCTTCACTGGAAGTCTCCTAGCCCGGCAAAGGTTCCCGGTGAGGAGGTCGATATCTCTCAGGTGGATGCATATGCCAAGGAGTCTGTTGAGGTTGAGCAAGCCGCTGCGCCTACTGCTGAGGGCTCTGCACCCACCACTGGCGCGGACTGGTTCCCCATTGAGAGCTGTGAGGAGCTTGACGCTCACTAAAACTAACTAGATAGCTTAACGTTTAGATGAAACTGGCTCATTGCTAATTATTACACTTTCGAGCTGAAAGCAGAGGCCCGCCCGCGACCTTGCTACTCCTCCTTGTTGTGCATACAGCGCGCGTCGTTCTTTTTGACTCAAGTAGTGACAAGTTAGATTTCATCTATCTAGTCTTAACGTATAGTTACGGCTTATAAGTCAACTCTAGGTTCACAGGATGTTTCAATATATCCCCGGGTTTCATCCAGAAACTGTATTTTCATGAGGCTCTAGCATTGGAGTTCTAGATTGCGGTTTCCAAATTCTGTCCTACAATAGAGTCCTCAAATACACAGTGATTGTGTGCTGCTGTATTCAAAATCTTTTTTCTGAATTGCTCTATTGAAATGCTTTTTTAAAATACTTTCCTAAACTATCTCATGAAGCATCCTCTCTCATAGACTAATGGATTCAAGATAACTTATAAAACTAAGCGCATGCAATTTTAACCATCGTATTCACGGCGCTCTTTCGCTGCTAGACGTGCTAAACGCTCAGCACGAAGCCGTTTCCGCTCGTTCTCCACATTCTCGTCATACACAATTCCCTCGTCAAGGCTCTTGCCGCCGGGAACAAGCGGCAATACCGGCACCTTCTGGTCGACAATCACCTCCACCAACACGGGTCGCGTTGTGGCCATCATCTTTTCAAGACCAGGCTTCAGGTCTTCGAGACGCTCAATGCGAATTCCTTCAACACCCATAGCATCCGCAAGTTTTATGAAGTTCGGGTTGATCTGGTGCGTGTGGCTGAACCGGTCCTCGTAGAACAGCGATTGCCACTGGGTAACCATTCCCTGCTCTTCGTTGTTGAAAACAATTACCTTGATGGGAATGTTGTACATCGCAGCGGTGCCGAGCTCGGACAGCGTCATATTAAACGACGCATCACCATCAACGTCAATCACAATCGCCTCAGGTCGCCCCACCTTCGCGCCAATGGCAGCTGGAAGACCATATCCCATGGTTCCAAGACCGCCCGACGTAATAATCGAGCGCGGGTGCTTGAACTTGAAGAACTGGGCAGCCCACATTTGGTGCTGTCCAACACCTGTAGCAATTAGAACACGGTCCTTAACGTCCTCACATACATCCGAAAGGGTTGTGATTACAGTCTGGGGACGAATAGCTTCGTTTGGATCATCCTTTTCGTAGCAGAATGGATGCTTCTCGCGCCAGGCCTGGATCTGGCCAAGCCACTCAGCACGCTCCTGAAGGGGCTCAATAAGCGGTTCAAACAAGGGCAATGTCTCAGCAAGATCACCCTCAATCGCCTCAGTCGCCTCAACAACCTTAGAGATATTCTTGGGCTGAATCTCGAAGTGCACAATTCCACCACGTCCCTCAAGGGCTGCAGCACGCGCCTCCGGAGCAAAAGCAGAAATCTTACCGGTAACACGCTCATCGAACCGTGCTCCTAGAGCCACAATAACATCAGCATTCTGAAGAGCCTTGTTCGCATACCAGGCACCGTGCATGCCAACCATGCGCAGAGCTAGCGGACTTTCCTCATCAAATGCACCCAGTCCGTGCAATGTAGTTGCAACAGGGATCTGAGCTTTCTGCGCAATCTCGGTGACAACCTTGACCGCGTCAGCACCAGCAGCCATAATGCCATTGCCAACCAGCAGCAGTGGGCGCTTAGCATTGTTGACCAGCTCGGCTGCACGAGTAAGCGAATCCTGCACCATCGACTGCGCAGCAGCCGTGGAGCTCAGGTCAGCTAGCAGGCGCGACGGGATCGTCGTCTCCGTAGGAATTGCCCGCTTTAACACACCACCAGTCACATCCTTTGGCAGATCTACAAGCACAGGTCCAGGACGACCACTTGTAGCAATTTCAAACGCCTCATTGATACGCTTCGGCATTTCCTCAATGCTCTTTACCATAACAGCCCACTTCGTGCAGCTGCGGGTAATGCCTACAACATCGGCTTCCTGAAACGCATCAGTGCCAATGGCCGAAGTCGCTACCTGGCCGGTGAACACAACCATAGGCGTACCATCACTCAGTGCGTCCTGCATTGGGGTCACAACATTTGTGGCGCCGGGTCCAGACGTTACAATAACGACACCAGCTTTGCCCGTAGCACGCGCATATCCCTCAGCCATATGTCCAGCGCCTTGCTCATGGCGAGGCATAATGAAACGGAATTTGTCCGAGTTATAAATACCATCAAACACAGGAAGAATAGCACCACCAGAGTAGCCAAACACAGTGTCGACGTTGTGGCGCAGCATCATTTCATGAAAGATCTGACCTCCCGTCAGGCCAATCATTGAATCATCAAGCGCTTTTCCCAGATCCGCATCCGCCGGAGATGGGCCGCGGTAGAAACTAGGTGCTGGTGTGGGCCGCACTTTTGGATCAGTGCTCTCTTCACTTATGGGCATATTTTTCGTCTGCTGCGCCGATGCCGGCGACGGCACTTTAGACGTCGGAGAGATAGTGTGAGCAAGACGTCGCAGCACAGACTGATTTACCGCCCTTCTCCATGCGCAATTACCTGTATAGGCGCGACTTACCAACATTTCGTAGCGAATTGTGCTAGTCGTCTAACGCTCTTATTTGGTTACTATTTTCTTTTTACAAATTTCACTTTCTCAAGTGGAGGGTGGGGTCCAGGGTAGCGGCACAGCCGCACGTGATGTGAGTCATTTTGTCATATGGAGGAAAAGTACCTGCTTCCCCCCACTAGGGCATTGCATAGAGTTGGAGCAGAATAGCGACTAAATAAATATATATAGAGGGAGAGAAAGAGAGCAAACATTTAGAGTATACGTTGAAATCACAGTGTTCTTCTCTTAATTTGTTTGTCCGGTTTTATCGGTCCTAAAAGATGTCTGGATTTTACTAGTAAACTCGCATCTAAGGTGTATGTTTACATATCACACGATCACCGCGTGCTGCAAGTCAATAATAATAATAAGCCTACATTTCGGAAACGTCAAAACTAAACAGGCGCAGCAGATCTTCGTTTTCTATAACACGTTGATAATGTCTATTAAAATGGTTTAAATGAGATACCATTTTTAACTAAGGTCTTAAGATAAACGCAATGCCAAAAAACAGCTCAACATTTATAACAAACGATATGCTCTGTTACGGAACTGAATTGTACCATAGACTCACCAGTAACATCTGAATGTATTTTTTTTTTTTAAAAAAAAGTTTATTTTCAGTATAAATATGCTTTAAGCAACGCTTCAGTTCTTCACCTCCTCGAGTTTATCCTTCAATGCATTGCCATCCTCTTCAGTTTTTACTCGGACCAAATAGACGGTTGGCGCATCAGTGCCTGACTTGACATCAAGCAGCTTGACTTGTCCCTTACCAACAACAGTATAGTTAAACTCCTTGCGTAGCCTAATATTCAAAAGCACGCGACCAGATCCCTCTGCTCGCAAAAGCGCCCGGGCCTTGTTGGTTTCTTTGTGCACCAGTACACGCATCATACCTAGGCCCAGAGCTTTGTATTCACCGGAAACCAGCTCGAAGAGTTTGGCTTTCTTTTCGTAAACTGCTTCTTCGTTCTCTTCACCAGGCCCAGGTCCACCAAGGTCTGTCTGAGGGTCCGTTTGTTCATCGCTTGGTTCTCCGCCTTCTGCTTGTTGCCCTTCTGTGCCAGAGACTGCGTTGTCAGTGTTCGCAGATACAATGTTCACGGCATTGCCTGGTTTCCAAGTGGCGTCATTTTGAGTTGAGCCAAATGGGTTTACACCAGTGCCGAACGACAGGCTCGATTTGTGTGTTGAGTTGTTTCCACTGCCTGCACTGCTACCACTATTACTGCTACCGAACGAAAAAGCAGGCTTTGCAGAGTCCGTCTGAGAATTATTTCCGAATGAGAAGGTAGGTTTCGAGTCATCCTTTGCGCCAAACGAGAATTTGGGTTTCGACTCCGTGTTAGAACCAAATGAGAACGCAGGCTTGGATTCACCGCTCTCCTTAGATGCTCCGAATGAGAATGCTGGCTTTGGCTCATTATTTGACGACTCGTCAGCGGGCTTGCCAAAAACAAATGCCGGCTTCGAACTTTCAGGCTGTTTGGGTGCACCAAACGAGAACGCAGGCTTGGGGCTCTCACTCTCTTTGGGAGCGCCGAACGAGAATGCGGGCTTTGAACCTCCACTCTCTGCCTCCTTGGGTTTCCCAAAGGAAAATGCGGGCTTTGTGCTTTCCTCTTCTGCCTTCTTAGGTGCACCAAACGAGAACGCGGGCTTTGTGCTCTCACTAGCTGGGTCCTTGGTAGCACCAAATGAAAAAGCAGGCTTGGGGGAATCCTCTGTGCCACTGTTTCCAAATGTGAACCGAGGCTTATTATCAGCTGGCTGCTGAGAACTGGTGCCAAACGTAAATGGCGCAGTAGGAGTCTCGGTCTTACCCTCACTACTATTTGGCTTGCCAAATGTGAATTGTGGCTTCTGATTGGTCTGGGCCGACGAGTCCGCTTCCATTTTGGAATCAGTGGGTGCACTTGCACGGATCTCGCCCTTGCCGTTAGCATTGAATACAAACCCACCCGTAGGTTTTGTTGATTGTGCTGTTTCATTTATGGAGATCTTTTTGTCACCAAATTCAAATGTTGTTGCACTGGAGGTTGAGCCACCATTGAATTTGAACCCTGAGGATGTGAGTCCCGAACTAGGCTTAGACTCTGGCTCGGACTTGGGCGCAGCTTGTTGCAACTTGGGCTCTGCAAATCCCGCTCCATTCTTGACCTCTGTCGGTGCTGGTGTTGCCGCGGGGGAGAAGGCCATGCCAGCAGCGATACTCTTTGCGTATTCTATATATTTTTCGCACATGTGTGTCCAATCAGCAAATGGGCCATTGGCATTCGCCTTAGCGATCTTAGCGGCGAAGCTAGAGTTTAGACCACGCAGCTTGAGTTCCTGGCTAGAGTGAGTGCCAGCTGCACTGATACTATTGCTGCTGTCGTTACCACTGCTGGTGTTTCCCGACTGGGGAAACAATGACGAGGCCGTGGAATTAGGTCCTGGTGTAGTGCTACTGCTGCCCAGAAAAGCAAACGGATTAGACGAAGATGGCGCATTCGATGCACCTGTAGCACTTGGTGTGCTTGACTTTGACGCGTAAGTATTCGTTTGAATTGTTGGCTGACTTAAAGACGCAAACGCGTTCGATGAACTCGCAGATGCCGCTGGCGGCGCATCAGCCGTTTTGCCGAGACGAGATCGCGGTACTGCGATCTTCCGTCGCGCCATCACATCGGCTCCAGCCTTCTGCACGTTATTAACGCTGTGATCTCCGTCCGAAGACTCGCTGTCATCGCGCTCAAACGCGCCATCTTTCGTGATCTGATCTGTCGCTCTCCGTTTCGCCATTGCAGTATATCAAACAGTTTTCCCTGCTACCTAACAGCAGTGTGACGGGCTGTTTACGAGCTGTTTACGAATCTACGTCTGACTTAGTTACTGCCACAACAAACACGCCAATAATCAGACCTCACCCACGACATACCTTTAGACGGTAGCACGGAGCCCTAGCCTTATTCCGTACCGCGATACCGATCTTCTACATTTCGGGGTCGCTTGGATAAGCCGTATACGCTTATTAAGAACGTGCTAGTAAGCCTGTTGTGTTTAATGTTCGGTGGAGGGGGGTATGAAGCAATCTGATTCACTCAATGTATAAGCGTATCAATAGTTACAGCATGGATTATCTAGTTTATTCTATTTATTTTGAGTTCAAGATTTTTTTTCTTAGGGCTCCCATTGTGTTACTGTAAAGATTGGCTTGATGGTGGTAGGTTACGGGCTTGTGTCTGATGACACATTCCGAAGCCCTAATTACACGTGACCGACTCTGTCCGACGCAGTTGCCCTGCCGCCGCTGGGCCCCACCGTCGCATCCAAAAATCACTACCACGACTAGTCTGATCTTACCACAACACAATGGCCCCTAAGATCCAGGCTACCAAGGCCCAGAAGGCCGCCGCCGCCATGGCTGGTGGCAAGGCCCGCAAGAAGAAGTGGAACTCTGGCAAGACCCGTGAAAAGGCCCAGCACCACGTCGTTGTTGACCAGGCTCTTTACGACCGTCTTTTCAAGGACGCTGCCACTTACAAGCTGGTTACCGTGTCGGTACTTGTCGACCGTCTGAAGATCAACGGTTCGCTTGCTCGCCGCGCTCTGCGTGCGCTTGAGGAGAAGGGTGTTATTGCCCCGGTCATCACGCACTCCAACCAGAAGACTTACACTCGTGTGGTCGCTAAATAAGCTTAGCTTCAAGCACATATAATTTATGATAAAAACAGAAGAAATGGTTTGTTGTTGTTGTTGTTGTTGTTACTGCTGCTGCTGCTGCTACTACTATTGTTGTTGCCGGCGTTCTTAAATGTGAAGTATGGCGGCGTTCGTCAGTAGAATGCCTAAGAACGCTTGAAAGAATTTGGCTGTTTGCTAGTAAAGTCTAAGAGCCTCATACTGTTTCTTGTAATTTCATTATAGTTGGTTGGAGCCGCTTGCATGAGCTTGCGTGTTTGAAAGTAAATTGCTCTTACTCTGTTAAGGCTACAACGCAAAGCTTAATTCGGCCCTCGTTAGCATTACACCTAAGCTTCTATGAGAATACTTAGAAAGACTCTGACGCCGTTTTCTTGCCATTATTTACACAGCCGTATTGCTTTAGTACGTATTGTTTATACTAGTTTGAGGCTCATTAAGCATACACAGGTTTTTGAAGTTGCCGGTTTATATGGAAGCACTTATATATGCTTCGTTGACCCTTGAAGAGCGGACCGATGAAGGAATTCATGAATAAATAGGCTCTGGTTTATGGTCTCGATACAACGATAGCTTAAGTTTTTACAGCATTCACAATACTCCTAGAACAACGAACAACGAAGAACGAGAAAACCCCTCATAAGCTCTCCCGAATATCACTAAATACACTGCGCGTGCTCGTGAAGAAAGCTCAAAGCATGACTAGGACTGGATTAATGAAATGAGCAAGTTCTAGTAACAGTTTAATATTTAAATTGCTATCTTTAATTTTGCACGTCAATGATTAGCGCCATCGAATCTCTTTATCTCACGGACAAAGTCTCAAGAACAACGTGATGATTGAGGCTAGAGAGTGCAATCGACCGGATTCAAGAATAATGATTTTATTTTTAAAAAAAAAAAAATGCAAGTTGTAATGCATTGGCACACTGCTTGTGACCAATTAAGCAATGTGGCTTCTTTATGGCTCGATGTTAGTTACCATAATTTAACATTAACAACTGAGCCGCAAATTGTAATTCTTAACTGTGCACTTTCACACTTATCGGGCGAGTTGTGCGAATCACAGGTTTAATCAACTGGACTACTGCGATAGCTGAAATGGGTATCTCTCTGTAGCTTAATGGCGGCAAGAAGTAATGAGTTTCGTGAAACACTCATATTCTATTATTATTTGCTTAGAATCACAAACGAGAGCGTGAAAAATACAATAAAAAAGATCAGTTCAGAACGAGATTAACCACGTCTACAACTTTTCACTTCCAATCACCGGTTCTGTACTGTCCCATTTGGCACCGCCGTATTAGCTTCTGCCGTTCGTTTCTATCTGAAGTGCTACTGTGTTTGTGTGGCCCTACTACTACTACTATATTATTAGTTCCGTTTCAAAACAAAATTATGATCATTATCAGCCTTCTACTAGCCGCGCCAGCAGAAGTATACCTTCCTTCCTAGTTCTCTAGTAGAATATCCAATGCTATGAATTAATTATTGGTTAAACAATATTTATGAAGATCTAAACGTCCAAAGAAGAACAAAATTAACATCTCGGTGAAGATGACTAGTAGTTGACCTCCCAGTCGTAGTATCCGTAGGACGCCTTCTTCCAAATCTTCTTGACACGCTTCAGGATGCCAGAGTGGCCACGGCCCTCGCAGTTCAGGTTGGGCACAGGCAGCTGAACCGAAGAATCGGACAGGTAGCCAGTGAAGGGGCCCTGGTTGTAGTTGTCAGGGATAAAAGAGACCTGCTCGGTCTTCTGGTGAGCCTTGGCGTTGATAATGCTGAACACATTAGCGCTGCAGTCGTGACGACCAAGCGAAGGAAGATCGAAGTTAGCGATCGTACTCGCGGGGATCGAGTAGTGGTCGTAATAAGTGCTGTCAGTCGAACCACGGTCGCTCCTGTGCATGTCACCAAGCAAAAGCGAGTAGACGTGGTTGGGACCAGTGTTGGAGGAAGAGCGAGCGAACGTGATGTGGAACAACTTACGGTGGTAACGCTTGTGGTCAGTGGCGTAAGGCTCGATGAACTGACGGACCCAGCGGGCAGCAGTGGCAAGATCGGAGTTCGTGCCGTCGTTGTGCAGGTTGGGACGGATGAACTTCCACTGGGGGAACTTGTGCTTCTCGTTGTCCTGCTCCATGGATGCAAGCGATCGCAAGTTAACAAAGCGCTTCTCGTTCTCCATGATCGAGTCGAATGCGACGAACGGGTTCTTCGCACGGCTGTAGTTGGCGTTGTTGGCCGGGTACTCCCAACCGTCGTAGGCAGTGAAAGGCTGGTCCTCAGTGTACTGAGCCCACAACACCTTAGCAGCCTCCATGGACTCAACCAAAGTGGAAACGTTGGAGGGCAACGAGACGAAACGCTCGCTGTTCAGGCCGAAGGTGTCACCACTGAGCATGGCCAGATAGTTAGCCTGGGAGTTCGATTCAACAGCATAGTAGTTGTCAAGCAAAAGACCGTTCTGAGCAAGGGCCTGCAGGTCGGGGTTGTTCCTGGCCTCGTCGAAGTCGGCGTTGTCAAGAACAATGGTCCAGATCTGGTCAACAACACGGCCCTTCACGATGTGGTGGTCCTTTGGGTACTCGGTCTGGACGGCGGTAGCAGCCGCCGGGTTGAAAGTACCGGTGGGCTGTACAGTTGTGAAGTTGCGCGGATCCGCGAGCGCAGACCCGGCCAGTAGAAGTAGAGCTGCCGTAGAGTACATGCTGTGGTTTTCCGTTCTTTTTCCAAGAAACTGGCTAGGATTCCTTTAAAGGGGTATAAATTCAACAGGCCAGCGGTCTCGAAGGAAAGGTCGCTCAGGGAGAAAACTAGGGGCGATGTGTCTCTTTGCAGTTAAATACGAAAATGTGCACCCCTAGCCCTCTTGGTTTGGGATCGGCTGCTGACTGGCCCGGAGGAAAACAATGTTTTTCACCCTAGCTTTTTCTGGCAAGGGCGTATTCATGTGTCCCCAGCAGCCAATCACAGCGCTGATAGACGACAAACACTGCACTCTTTTCCTCTTACACCTGCCCGATGCATGACCTTCTGCAGTCCCCTCAAACCCTAAAACGTTGGTACAAAAATGGACAAAACAAACGCAGCGGCAGATCCCTTCACCGGCGGTCGGCCTTACGCTGACTGCATGGTGGCAGGGTCGGCATGGCCAATAGGGAACACATAGTAATCGGCTACTGGTCTGCCATGTAAATACGGCCGATTGGTATTAGATAAGGCAAATCTGGACATTATTTCTTTATCTTTAATGCAAATTGTATAGAAAGCCGGTTTTGCTTGAACCGTGCGCATGTTTCATACCTGATGTCGTATTATTGCTTCCCAAGCAACAACGTCCTTCCCTCTCTCTGCTGAGGCACCAATATAGATCTAGTTTAGGGTTCGGGCGGATTATATGATTATATCTAATTAGTGCAGGTCACACACCAGGCGTGTCAGCACAATAAATAGTAGTTTTGGGCTACCAAGGAAAAGCTAGTCTGTTTTGCACGCTCAATGCACAGTGAAAGTAAAGACATGAAAAATAAAAGGGTAAAGGTAAAGACAACCACTTTGTAGTAATTCTGGCTGGACTCGGTGATCACGCGTACGCTGAACATAGACTAGCTTTCGTTACGGGCGCATCATTTATCTCGGCGTCTGCCCTGCATTGTTTACGCATGAAGTATACAACAATAATATCTGCCAAAAGTGTCCGTATTGTAATATACCCTAACCTCGCTCGTGCCCTATGTTTGCACCTCACCTCAGAACGGAGAGCTCCGTGACAAAGCCGTACGACCAAGAAGATCGAATGCCGACACACTCTAACTAGGAACAACGAAGAGGTATTTTTTTCTCGATTTACAGTGTATCTCCCAGTGGGCGTCACACGAATCATAGTAGCTATAATCTTACGATTACGAATGTAAATGTCTCATTTCGACGCTATCTCGAAAAGTTTTGACCTCCGACATCATTTAGTTAGTCATTCAGACGCACGCTGGGTTGGGACCTAACGGTGCACACATATATCCAGCGATAACCATCGCCGACCTTTTGTCGGTACCTAAAAAAACTTGGCCGCACACTTTTTGAGTGGAGAAAGCGCACGTGCGATTGGAAAAGTTTCGCCGCGCGATGCTTGATCTAGCCGCAATAGTAAACAAAACCGTCGATCGCTTATATACAAAGAAAAATGCTTCAGTGTGTAAAGTGAAAGTTCAAAACATTCAGATCCGCCTGCTATGAATAACTAGAGACAAGTAGCTGAGACATGAATAAAGGTAGGTATGATGCTCGTATTTACTAGATAACTGCTCAGTGTCCTTATGTCGTTTAACTTGTAAATTTCACTCCACATGCGAGTGGAGTGCTCGTCATATTTACCTGTCTCACTTCGTAAATAGCAGGCTATTTCGTTCAGGCTGTATTGTGCTCGCGCTCAGATATTGCGATGTCTATTTATTAACATGGTTATAATAATTAATGATAACAGTCATGTGATGCAATTGTCGATAGACCGTGAGAAAGAGAGAGAGAGATAAAGTAGGACAGCAAGTTGTTAGTACGCAAATCCATGTCGAATCGTAGTACAATCAAAGGAGAGGTAGATAAAGACCTTGTCGCCTGGGCCCGGAAGAACTTGCAGGGTCTTCCCTCCGATGATAATTACGACAGGATGATCAGCGGCATGAGTTATGCGCCATGGAAGCCCGAGTACTTGCGACACCGCATGGAGGCGAGTGAGAAAATGTTCGAATATTCAGAAATGCGATTAAGGCATTTTCCTGATACCAAATCTTTCATTCAGGCACGCGAGGATTACATTCGGAAGATCTTCGGCAAGGTGGGAAAGTCACCGTTTGTAGAGCCGCCCTTGTATATTGACTACGGCTATAATATTAAGGCGGGCGATAACTTCTACACCAACTTCAATGTTGTTTTGCTTGATTGCTCGGTCATTGATATGGGCGATAATGTGTGGATTGGTCCAAACGCTACAATCACTACAGCAAGTCATCCATTGGATGCTAAGACACGTAGTGACGGCGTCGAGTTTTCTTCTCCAGTCAAGATCGGTAATAATGTTTGGATCGGTGCAAATGCCACAATTCTGCCTGGCGTCACCATTGCAGACAATGTCGTTGTTGCTGCCGGTGCGGTGGTATCTAAGGACGTACCGGAGTCCGTGGTTGTTGGTGGTGTTCCTGCACGCATCTTGAAAGTGATCGAGCAAGATGCGGCACCAGATGCGGCAGAGCCGGTGCAAAGAATCTAAAGTAGACTACACGCAAATAGAAATCTAGGCTATGACGGTTCTGCCCTTGGAGCACACCAACTTATATATTGTACTTATAGTAAGAATAATTTGATCTATTTCTTTTTCTATTGGCTTGTTTACTTCTATATATATATATATATATATATAGAAGTTATTCAGTTGATCTAATGAGCTATGTTTGAAATCTGGTATAGGTTCATGGTGACCTGAACAAACAGCCGCCACTTCTATCTACAAAATATGAATGTTTCAAATGACCTTTCGTTATTGCGATATATGATGATAGTACTGTTGTTATATAGCATCATGGTGGAAGTTTTATACTTGGCTTATTTGCTGGCTCTATAAATTGTTTGGGTAACCACATATATCGGGTGTTTAACATTGCTGGGTTCCCCTCACTATATTATTTCAAGTGTAAGAACAATTCCTCGAGTCTCGTAATTTAGAATTGCTCTTTCTATCTTCTCTCTTGGTAGCAAACCTAGGTTTGGACATCAATGCAGTTTGCAGTGCCCAACACGCTTGCTCGCAACTCGCTACATATGCTTGAATAATTCGTTACTATATATACACACCAAACCAAAGTCGATGTAAGCGCACTGTTAAAAAGTCTGGATAACAGATCTATATATTTAATCATATTTCATTACTACCTTTACTACGTTTACTACGTTTAGAGGTGTATCTAAATATAGGAAAGAGCCATAAGAGGTCGTCGTCGTCGACAAGCGACGGTGGTCCCAGGCCAAAAGGGTTCAAACACATCCACACCAAGCCCTGACCCCGCGACATCTACTGAACACAGAGTTAAGACCTATTTTAGTGTGTTCGGGTTTTTTGTCGGCTTGTGGCTCCAACCATGAGCACGCAAGGCATGGAGGTGACCCCTTTGCTTGCTGATCCGCCCATTGATGATGACTCGTATCGCTATGAGGCGCGGTCGTTCCCTAATGCCGAACAGAAGCATGCTATCTATGTTGCGTATCTCACGACAACATTAATCTCGAGGTACTGTGAAATGGCTGGCACATTGATGCTTGCCATGGCATTCCCAAATTCGCTGTTTCCAGTCACGTTCTACTCATTCACTGTGCTTGCCGTGTCGGCGTGGTATGACCGTATAACAGCGGCTATATCACGGCCCTTCACATCTCGCCTGAGCCTTATTGCAATGGTTATTGTACAGCAAAGAACGGCAATGATTGTGTTTTTCCTTCTAGTCTTACGCGCGTACCGTTCAACTGATTCCTCTGTGTTCGTGCGTGCCGCTAATGTTGTCTGCCTAGCCGCCGCTATGACCTGGCTTAAGACCTCACTCGCGGTATATCAAACAACTTTTCGTTGGGAATGGTTGCGTATTCTTGCCAACAATCAGCAGAATGTGCGCATGCGGTTCGAGACCGGCATCCATGGTATGTCTACTGTGTCCCAGCTCATATTCCCTATTATGGCCGGTACAATGGCTCAGTTCTTGTCCGTCGAGCAGTTTTGTTATGTGACAATCTTCGCTGCAGTGCTCGGCTTGCTTGTAGAACTCTCTGTTGTCTACAAACTTTATTCATCGTGCTACGCCTTGCACCTGGCTCGTGCTCCATATACTTCAAGGCACGTCGAGCACTCTCTGGAGCAGGGCACTATGATTGGAGTGCTCACAACACCGGTTACAACAGCAGCACATTCTCCATTATTGGCCCCCGAGTTTATGCCTTTTTCATCGAGGCCACTATCGCGTATTGTCAAATATATTAAGCGCAAACCAGTACCAGTGCTAGCTACTCTTGGCTCAGTGCTAGCAAACATCTCTCTGGTCACTATTGGACCTCACGTTGTTTGGTATATGCTACGCAAAAGAGTATCACCAATACTCCTTGGGTTCATTAAACTGCTTCAAACGCTGGTCACACTTCGACCAGGAATACAAGGTTGGTGGGCCTTCCTAATTGGTACAGTAGGGACAATCTTGAGTATAATTTTCTTGGCTATGGCCAACTACTCCCCCTACGAGAGTCCGGTTTGGGTGCTTCTCTTCGGCTTCGCGATTGTGCTGGCACATTCCGGGGTCCCTGGCATCACCCTTACTAGTGAGCAGTTTGTTTCAGATTATTTGGCCGACGAAGACATGCTCAAGTTATATAAGGAGGGTGCTGATTTACTACAGATCGAGTCGGAGCTGGTCATTCATGTCCTCACTGTCATCTGGCCTTACGAGTCGCAATTCATGTGGCCGATCAGCGTATCGGCTCTTTTCTCGCTAGCAGGAATGGCTCTTATTATATGTGTGCTCATGCGTTTCGCTCGTACTTCAGGAAGTATATCTGTTTAGTTTAGCTTTGTTTGCTTTAGCTTTGTTTTGTTTTGTTTTGTTCTTTTGTTCTTTTGTTTTTTGTTTTGTAGACACTTTTTGCAACTGTTTGCGAACATAACTAACTAGTAAGGAACAACGTGACTGAATAATGATGGATAGTACTGGCCAATATGGACCTCCTTTCTATCTAAGTCGTATATGACATACGCATTGCGCAAGAAGCTATCCCCAAGAATGTTGTACCCCATCGCTGTGTCACTCGGTAGTATTGTCATAGCATAGTATGGGCTCGACTCGAGAGAGAACCATGAAAGAGGCCAGAATAACTCAGATTTAGGCATATAAACCAGTTGGTTCTCGAACTGGAAGTTGAGACCCTGTAATGGGTTGTTACTTAGGTCTTCTTCATGCACGACATACATCCCAACATCGCTTTCAAATGTAGCCTTGAACGCTGCAGCAACATTCTTTACAACGTCAGATGGTAGATAGGTCAGCGAGGTGCCTGAATCTAGAAGTACTGATAATGGCTGCTGAGTTACAATGGTGTCGTGCTGTTGTAGCGTTAAGTCTTCACTTGCCATAGACTCGGTTCCGTTTGTCTCCATGTTATATGAAAGCACTTCAGCACGTTCATCCGACCGCGATGGTCCCTCTGAAGTCGTCAAGGCAATGATATCTAGCTCAACAGATATTGTAGACTTGGACACAATTGGAAGTGTCGTGAGCTCTTTGTATTTAGCTTTATCACTACCGCCAAATAATATAGTGCCTCTAGAGTCATCTATTCCACCCATGTACATGGAGTAGACTGCTCGTGAGATAAGGCCATCTCGCACAAGCATTATTGGTAAGTTCGGGTATGCAATGGAACTAGTCTCGGACTCGAGTGGGCCAATTCCCAGTATTCCCATAGTGGCATCTGGTGCGCTGGTTGCCACTGCAAACTGCAAATTCTCCACTTTCACGTCACTACTACCAAAACCAAAAGTGTCTACTCCCCAATGGCCCTGAGCTGAGTCCTTCACATATTTAATTGCAAATTGCTGGTTTAGATCCTTGTATGTGTTACTCCGCTTGTAATCATATCCGTTGTACTGAATGACTCTACTTGGGACCCACAGATCGCTTGATCCAGTGTCCACTTGAACCATGAAGTTTTGTGGAGGCGATCCCATTGTTATGTTCATGAGGTAGTATGTCAAACGATTGTAGATACTTTCTGCGTATGCAGATGGGGTCGAACCTGTATCAGTTGAAGCATTTTCAGTGTCTTCAAAGACATTAATGTACTCGTGGTCCTCATTCGTGTTACGCGACCACAAGGCACCAAATTTAGCGGCTTTGTCTACTGCCTTGCCAAAGCGAACTTTCATTTTCGAGCGCAGACGCTCATTAAGTTGGCGGACGGGTCCGCGCTTTATATGGGTTGTGTTCTTGACATGTACAATGGGTGCTCCAATAACACCAGGCGCATACGTGGTGAGACCATACTTGTTTGTGTTGTTGTTTGTGTTGGCAGCTAAAAGTGGTGAAACTAAGGCAAATAGTACTAGAGAACCTCTCATGACTGCTTTAAGGGCTCTATTTGCAGCTTTGCCTTTTACAGAACAGGGGTGTATATACGAATCTTTTTAGACTCTGGCTTCCGAATTCGGTAGGTTCTCAGCCCCTGCTACCTCAACTTTGTTAAAATTTAAATTTATTAACTTCGTAAAATTGGCTCGTACTAAATTTAATATTAAGTGTTCACAAAATAGTGCATTAAGTCTCCTAAACTTAAAGGCTACAATCTAGCAGCCTAATGACAACTGCATATTTATTTGCGACATAGACGTTTAATACTTTGTGGGTACCACTAATCTCTATGCTACTTTAAAAACTTCGGCAACAGTTTGCGTACTCGAGTTTAATCAAACTTTTTTGTACACAATGCAGCCGCTGCTATTGTGATTCGCCAAACCTTTTTTTTTTGGAGTCGGCAGTACAAATCAATGAGTAGTAACCAGTACCCGAACATGCAGCTTAGGTTATAATGACGAAGATTATCAGGCAGCATTTAATTAACTTTGATATATGTTTACATATGTTTACATATGTTCTAATAATGCAACGCACTTTATAGTGCTCACTAGACGTAGAGTGGTGTTATCATATATTTTGTCATTATATATTTTCCCATGTATAAGGGCATTCCTCGAAGTACATTGAGATCACTTGCGGACTCCGGTTTATAATGCTACTGAAGCTTTAGGGATTATGGAACTTGATTATAGTGTGATTAAACGGGTTCAAGTTAACACTAACTGGTCTTTGAATTGATTGTATTAGAAACTTTGTACGTTTTCGGCCACTTATGGCCATCATTGTTGTTTTTTTTTATAGACTGAACCGATTCTTTGTTAACAACAATGCAATGAAGGCACTTGTACGCTCTCATTTTATGTATTAAGGGAAAACTAAGCAAACGTGCTGTTGCAATGGCATTTTACTTTATTGATTATACTGGGTAAGGACATACTTGGAATTAATGTGGGGTGTGTGTGCGTTGTGTAGGGTTACGTGTATATTGAATGCAGATACGTAAATGGAGTCAGGAATTACATGGTCATTGTTCTGCATTAGAATGGGAAAATAGCAGTGCATGAGCTACTTTATTATTTCTGTCGAAAATTTAGCTTGTTCTATATAGGGGACGCTGCACAGTGTTCGGGATCATCACCGGTTATCAAGTTCGAACGACAACGGTAAATGACACTAAACCATATTTCAATTCTTTACATTTGGAACAAGGACAGGTCAAAGATCAAAATAATTACGTCTTTGTCCAGAGGCATTCTAATTGCTTTATTAAATTTATA
This sequence comes from Entelexis apis, assembly GCA_030564665.1. Lineage (NCBI taxonomy): Eukaryota > Fungi > Ascomycota > Dipodascomycetes > Dipodascales > Trichomonascaceae > Entelexis > Entelexis apis. The sequence goes on along the minus strand of JAJLWA010000009.1, from coordinate 389,385 downwards.
TATACAGACCTAAGTATCCAAGAATTCTGCCATACGTATCTCACCTTAATTGTAGTGCCTTAGTAGTAGACAATCCCATACATATAAATTGTGAACGTTCCTCCTGAATGGGTGGTTATTATTTCTGGGTGCATTATTGGGTTTTAAAGCTAGCAGCATCACCTGTGCTCTCACCGTCACTTGGGTTTATCAAATGTATTGTTATTATGGAAATGTACTCTTAGGCATTATTAGGAAATCACTTACAGAGTCTGAAAATAGGCAACTCACTAGACTTAAGTAATTATCAAACATAGTAAGGGTTGCATTATTTTATTGGAAGTCAACTAACAGGCTGTTCACCAACTTTGCCGACCAAATGACCGTTCAGCTAATCATATGCCGCAGGTGGTTGTGCTTCGGTAGATATACCCTAGCCTTGTGGTCCGCATCGTACGAGTAATACATACACCGTTGTTTACCGTCTGAAGAGCGATTAACAGCCGGACCAGGGCAAAGAAGTCCCGCGGCAGATGGGAAAAGGTGGCACCGTGCTCTATCATGACCGCGACAAGGTACAAGTTGGCGGGCTTCACCGTTATACCATTGAATTCGACACAGATGAAATTGGTGACACTTTATTTGTCCGTGTTCGGAATTTAGAACTTGCAGCATTACGCGCGGCGTATTTGACGGGGCCCTTTACACTTTATGTGGATATGACGCCTCATCAGTATGATGAGAGTGTCAAAACTCGTGAAGGAGCCGAACCGAAGTATGAAAACCATGTGAAAGCCGGTTCGCACTTTTCGGCTGAATTGAAGGTTTTGGAGAACCGCCAGGTATGGAGAGTTGACGTTGTTTCTGAAATATTGTTCAGTCGAAGCGCTAGTGTGAAGTATGAGATAGTTATTGGCACTACAAAGGCGGCCTCAAAACTGCACGGCTCGACCACCATCCAGAAACACATGACGGCTCCTGAAGCTTTTGCGAAAAACTTCAGAGTGCGCAAGCAAGACACTGCATCACTATGGCAACTGCCAATTCCACGAGAAGATGAGCCATTACATGTATGTGTTCTGACGCACGGCCTGGTGTCTAATGTGACGGCCGATATGTTTTATATAAAGGAGCTTCTTGATCAAGCTGCCTTGAAAACAGGTGAAAATCTGGTGGTGAAAGGTTATACGGGTAACGTATGTCGGACTGAGCGAGGAATTAAATATTTAGGACGGCGATTAGCCGACTGGCTCATACATGAGCTCATTCCAACATATAAACCCGCAAAGCTCTCTTTTGTTTCGCATTCATTGGGCGGTACAATCCAGACGTATGCCTTGGGGTACCTTGAAGCAACACATCCAGAAGTTCTACGTGATATTGAACTTGTTAATTTTGTCTGTATGGCTTCTCCGTTCTTAGGAATTTCCAGCGAAAACCCTGGCTATGTACGCTTTGCGCTTGATTTCGGCGTTGTAGGAAAAACAGGTCGAGACCTGGGTCTCAGCTGGGTTCCTGGGTCTAAACCACTGCTTGAAGAGCTGCCGAACGATCATACGCGTTGTATTCTTCGACGATTCAAGCATCGTACTTTGTACGCTAACTCTGTGAATGATGGAATTGTACCTCTACGTACAGCCTCAATGCTCTATCTAGATTGGCGGGCCCTTGGACTGGCTAGTGATTCACAGCGTGAGCACGGTGTTTTTGAGAAAAGCAATCAGAATAGTAGTCATCCGCACATTCTGCGGCATCACCACAGCCAAAACCACTTTCATGATAACAACAACCACACAGACACAGAGGAAAAGAATCGACATCTTCATCATCATCCTGTAGGATGGAATGGTCATAATAGTGACTCTGATGAGTCCGGGGAAGACCATCACCACCATTACCAGCTATTACCACATCACGATGACTCTAACAGTGATCATACGATCAATCAGCACACGATTAATGAGCACACGAGCAATGATATAGAGCCAGAGAGTCGGCGTCGTCAGTTACGAGCGGAAAGACAAATAAATCCTATTCCAATGTCACGCGAGTCTGACAATTCTTCAAGCTCTCCCAAGGTACCAGGCTCTCCAGGATCTACTAATTCAACGTCCTCATCTGGGAGTCCGTTTTCCACGTTCTTGTTTGGTGAAAGTCGCGGAGCAAAGATGCTATCTCGTTTCCAGACGGTAAATACAGATGAATCAATACCTTTGGAGGAAGTAGGTGAACGACTGCCTCACAAAACATCGCTTATCGAATCCGGTATGTCTCTACTCTTACCACCACATCCTGATAGAAGATTCGTCACAGATCCACATTGTCGTGATAATGTGGTCTTTCACGACCGTATATACTATCCTGACGACTTACCAGAACGAAGGTTTAAAGAGAAACTGAGTATAGCCAAAGGCCGTAAGGAGAAGGTGGAAGTTGCTCGTAGTGAAGAACTAATTGCGAGGAAATATCACGAAGGTATGACTTGGCGAAAGGTACTTGTGCAGTTGCTACCGGAAGCACATAATAATATCATTGTTCGAAGGAGATTTAGCAATGCGTATGGTTGGCCTGTAATTCACCATCTGGTGAGAGAACATTTTGTCAATCCTGGAGAGTCTCACGACATAAACGAGCAATCGTTGTCCTCGGTGAAGTCTGAGGAGCATTTGTTGTGGAATCAGAGTGATGAAGATAAAGATAGCACTACTACAGCTGAACATGGTCTTGAAGATCATGACCCACAACGACTTTCCATGTTGAAAATCATCCCTAGAGGGTCATAATTATTCCCCAAATTAAGATAGTTACAACCTTTATTTTTCAACAGATTAAATTAAGCGCGTTTAAAACTAGACTATCAATTTACTTGAATCACTTGCGCCGACGTCGTAGACCATCCAGTTCTTGAGGCTGAATCCCGTCGTAGTATTCTCCTGTTTCGAGAATATGTGTTGCTGCAATATTTCGGATGTGAGATTTCACTTGTGGTAGGGACCATCCCGCCCACAGTTCACTGATATCGGACCTTAGCTCCGTGGCGCTAGTTGGAGTAAAGACATTGGCGTTAATGATGACGCGCCAGACAATCTCTGCCAATGAGTTAGCAAAGCCGGTCATAATGCGGGCGTGATCAGCTCGACTTGATGAACACAGTCTCGAGATAAACTCTACACGTGGACGTAATCCATCAATTCCAGCCCGTAGCCGGTGGCTGTGGTCTTCTGGTTCACGCCATTCTATCTGTAAGTATGGTCTCAGCTGCTTCTGGGCCTCTAGTCCCAGAGTGTTTGCCAGCTTCTGTGCCGTCTGTGTCCTAAGCGTGACGAACTGGGAAATATGCTTTTTAATGGGCCATCCGCTTTCCACAATGTCCAACTGCGATGCCAATGTCTCGAGATTAACCACAAAGTAGGCCACCGCACCAAGCACTTGAGATAAGTATTCGAGATCAGGCATCTCTGGTAAAACGACGCGATCTGCATCATGACTACCAACGGCCCTAGCAAGCGATGAATGAGACCGGTTGAATGCATCGAGAGAGGCATCCCAGAACTCAAAAATATGGTCTACAAGAGGGATCTGAACGCGTGAAGTGACCAGTTCAGGACCTAGAGGTAAAAGCGGCATAGTCTGGGCAATTAGCTGCCACGAGTTCTCGGCACTGAATGGAGGCTTTGCACTGGGCACATCAGCATCAAAGTCAGTAGTATGAGATCCACTTTGTGGGTTCATAATAAGATCTAATGCAGTAGCACGCTCTTTGTACTCACTTTCTAAATATGCTAGCAGTGTCGAGTTGTCCATAACCTTCGCAATGAGGTGACTGTGCACGGTTTCACTGGACACCCACAGCCGCCTTTGTATAGCAGAGGCAAATTTGAGAATTTCAGAGACAAAATGCGCATCTAAAACATAAGTCGACTGAAGAGTTTGTACAATAGTGGGGCTTAAGGCGCGGAAAAGACGCTCCGCTGGCATGTCTACAAACATTTGTACCTCACTAGAAAGCCATTGCGTATGCGGCTCAATGAGTTTGAACACATAACCAAAGAGCCACTCTGGTCGGTCTTCGTGGGCCGTGTCTTGGCCTGGTCGGAAATTAAAAGCGATTCGCTCAATAAGAGGTTCTGCCAGAACTTTGAAAGTTTGCATGTCTGTGCTGCCATCTAGTTCGAAATCAAGACACGTTTTGAGTGCTTCGTTAACTGTGACACTTCCAGCCGCTGGATTTGAGCGTGGCCAGCCTGCGGCCAAAAGTACAGACCGCAGCTCTGCACAGTACTTGTCCATACGCGGCTGCCACCACTTCTGCAAAACTTGGGAATGAATATCTAGAGCTAGAGCATCCGGTTCACCGAGCTGCGCTAAACTCGCAAGCACGCTGGCTAAATTAAACGCATTAGTATCGGGATCCTTCAAATACGTCGCTGCATCAAGTGCTAGCTCGAGTACGCGTTGATGTAACTTTAGTTTTCGAATGTTCTCGATTTTATGGGCAATTTCTGGAGCAAATTGCGATGTCGGCACGATTTCGCGGTCAATAGCAGCCCGGATCCGACGGCTGTTTTGTTCTTGTTGCTTTAGACGCCGCTCGCCAGCCTCTGCTTCCTGTTGGAGTCTATATGATTGACGCTTCTCTTTCAACGCTTCTATACGAGCAGCCTCGCCATCCACAAGCTCCGAGACGGCTGCCAACGTCGGAAACCGCTCATCCAAATAAGCATTCATTATGTCACAGGATACTATTTATCATACAATCACCACGTAGTAAACTATGACCAGCTAACCCTCCACGTTGCCAGGGTTTAAAACAAACCTCACAAGACTTTTAGCAATTAAACAATGAATTCATACCATGACTTCCAAGTAACTGTTTTATTTAAATTGCAAAAAATTGACTTATCAATATGCAATTTCACTTTACCACTTCAAAGTATCATAGAATGGCCGTACAAGTAGTCATACAAGTGGTCATACAAGTAGCGCTCAACTAGCATACAAATGGAAAGCATATTGCCCCTAATACTTTGATCATGGAGAAATAAAAAATAATATTTAGTTTGTATAGTTCGAATCTAATTACCTTAAAGCAAATCACCATCGCTAATTGCAAGTTCAGGTGTTTAATTGAATGTATGTCACGTGTCTTGAATGACTACATACGCGCTAGTTGACAATAGTTTTCCACCGAGCGGTTTGAAAGCATGGCGAAACAGAGATCGAGGCATACGCTCATAAAGCTGGTCTCCAGTGCAAAGACCGGGTTCATGCGGTATGTGCACCGCCCTCGTAACTCGCCGCTCATGACTCAGGTCCGCTACGATCCGATTGTTATGCGCCACGTCCTTTTCACTGAAGGTCGGAAGCGGAAGGTCGAGCCCAAACAGCTCCCTAAATTCCGCAATGCAACTTACGACAAGAACGGGAACCGCCTCTTTTAAGCATCTTTCTGTACATAACATTACACATACCTGGATATGTTCTTTTCATAATGAATTGGTCAGTTGGCCATTTAACAGAAATAAGGAGATCAAATATCATCTTTAAACAAACACACTTTCTTTTGCGAATTACTATTGTACTTTGTACATATCATTATTGCATTTTTTTTCAGTTGTTACGGCCTTCTCACATTATTGGTGATCGCGTCATTTACTACTCGTCGTCATCGTCCTCATATTGTGGCACGTCGGCATCATCGTCCCACGAACCACCTGGTGTAGGAGCGGGACCAGGGGTAGCAGCAGTATCGGGAGGTGAGGTAGCTCCAGGGCTCCAAGCCGTTGTGGCCGAGCGGCTGGAGTCCCAGCTGTCGCTTTGGGCACTCCAGGCTGGTGTGCGGGACCCGCTCGCACTCCATGCCGGTGTTTTTCCTCCGTCGTTGGCGCTCCAGGCTGGAGTCTTGCTTCCATCGGTTGCACTCCAAGCAGGCGTCTTGCCGCCGTCGCTTGCATTCCATGCTGGGGTCTTTCCACCACTGGAATTCCAGGCAGGCGTACGACCACCGCTAGCATTCCATGCTGGCGTGCGACCGCCAGAGTTCCAGGCAGGCGTACGCCCACCACTATTAGCACTAGAGTTCCACGCTGGTGTCTTTCCCCCAGAAGCCCATGCTGGCGTTTTCCCACCGGAAGCCCATGCAGGAGTCTTGCCACCTGCGTTCCACGAGCGTCCAGGCGTTGTTCCACCTCCATTCGAGCTTCCGAACCCACCGGATCGCTGAGAGCCTCCACTGGGGCCATATGGGTTCATGAATTCGCGCAGCGGTACAAGCTTGCGAGTTGCTGGAGACACAAAAAGCAATTTTTGGACATCAACAGTGACAACCTTGTTCTTGGCCTCGAGCTCGACCCGCGCTGCTGTCTCACTGGCGTCCCGCACCACGCCCTTTAGCCCCTTGTAACCTGATCCGGGGCCAATGCTTACCTTCTGGCCAATAATTCTTCGTGTATTGAAGTGAGCGGCCTTTGGAGCTGGTGCTGGAGTCGACGCTTGAGCCGCCGGATTCATGCGTGACAGATCAAGGCCCTTCTCGCGAGCCTGCTTAGTGGCAACAGTAGCGATTTGCGATACTCGGTTCACAAATACACCCAAGTTCTCAGTGCGCTCGCGGTTATGCATGAAAACAAACTGGTGATAGATATGAATGATGGTACCAGTTGCTTGTTCACCTGAAAGCTCACGTACAGTATCACCGACTGTAACTTCACGTCCATGCGCGTCCGTGGCAGAGCGCTGACCGCCGGCCCGTAGCTTCATTGCAATTGACTCGGGTTTCAGAGTCATGAGCTGACCATCCTGAGCAAGTACACGCACGGAGTCACGCTCGACATCGACAATGCAGCCTACCATTTGGGCATTTAGTTGTACTAGGTCCTGGATGCCGTAGGCTCCAAGCTGGTTCTGCACGGCTGTGTCGGAAGCTGCACGCAAGTCACGAGCAAACACTGTGATTTCTGACTGGCTTGAATCCGAGAGCAATGTAACACGGCCCTTTGCCGAGGCCACAACCAAACCAGTGTCGTCTTTATAATTTCCGCGAACAACACGAACGTGGTCACCGACCGCAAAGTGCTTGCGCAGCTGAGCTGCCGGAACGCTAACCGTAAGTCCCAGATAAGGCTCGCGGTCGCCACTCAGAGTTACAATAGCATCAGCTGCATTCACATCAGTAACACGACCCTGCATACCAGTCTGCTCGCCTTGCGTAACCTCGACTCGTTCGCCCTCTGCAAATGCAGCCGTAGACGAACGCAAAGACTCACCTAAGGAAGCAAGGTCAATATCACCATCTTGAGCATCCTGGAATTGAGCAATCTCAGCAAGGCTTGGATGAACATCGGTGGTTTCAAGCATGGCAATGCGGAAGTCTTTATGCAAAAATCCTTGAACATAGTCCTCTCCATTATACACGAAAACATTGCCGGTACCATTACGCATAAGGCTACGAGGATCATATTGAGCAGCCTCGGTACTGGAGAAGAGTCTTGCTGGGGGCCGGTCACCACCACGCTTGCGCTTCTCAGTTTGACCCGACACTGATACAGTGCGGCCATAATCGAGTCGAGGTACAATCTTAAGCCTCGCATCAAGGCCATTCTCACTGAGATCGATTACAACACCCAGGTCACCGGCATACTTGCCTCGCTTAACACGCACATAACGACCTGGCTGGAGCTCGGCGTCCTGCGTACGGGCAACATGGAACATGTCTGGGTACTCGCGAATAGGGACCTTGAGCACGCGAGATGAAGAAAACACATTTGGAATACCAGCAGTAGCAGCAAGTGCCGCTGCCTCAGTAGCAGCTTCAACATAGATGCGTCCAGGGAAGCCGTCACGTTGAAATGCCGAGAACACCGCTGACGAGCGGTTTGTGTACTGCAGGCTGAGCTGCTTGCGTAGAACCGCTTTAACCGCCTCACGCTCACGGCCCTGTCTACAGTTAATGCCGAAAATCATCGGGTCATCTACAGAGGGCAGCAACAGCTGCTGGGGTACGCTAGCACCGCTCTGGCCGTATTTAGAGGCCGATGTGCGGCCATACCGTTCGCGGTACCGCTCAGCTAGCTTCTCTGCATCTTCCTCAGTGAATCTCTCCTGCTCACGCCGACGATCCAGCTGTCTATATACGCGGTCAGCGCCAGAAGTCTCTTCCGTGTCGGGTTCCTGAACAAAGCCGTCTTCACCTGCAAGTCCCTCTTCATCGCCACTCAGATCATCCTCCTCATCATCGTCTTCGGCCTCAACATCAAGGAACTGGTTCCGTACCCTCCGCTTCTTGCGGCGTGAGCCTCCAGCCCGTGCCTGGTCTTCCTCGTCCTCATCCTCGTCTTCATCTTCATCCTCCTCCTCGTCTTCTTCCTCTTCCGGGTCCTCCTCTTCATCCTCACCATCTTCTGCTTCAGCACCTTCAGCCTCAGCTAGACCGCCTCCGTCTTCTGGTAATTCGTCGTCCAAATCGCCATTGTCTTCTGGCTTGACGTCCTCGTCTTGTGATGGCTTGACAGTGCCGCCGTTCTCGTCGGGTTGCACGCGCGTCGTATCAACAGCAACATCCTTGACCCGTTGATTGGTACTCAGGTCTTCGGACATCGTCAAGTGCGCGAATGAACCCTTCCAAGGATTAATCCTATTGAATCCTTGATTAAACGATGTCAGCTTGAGGTAGGCGGCGGCCTATAAAGCACCATCATACGGCCAGTGTTTGTATGCCACTGCTACTACTGGACCTACTACTACATACCGTTAAACCCGCCAGCCAGGCCTCGCTTACGTTTACAAGGTGGTTTCCTAGCTTAGCTTGGCCAGCAGTAATAATAGCGCCTTTGGCTTAAATCGGTCCAAAGGTGGACTTTTGAGTTGCACAACATAGTCGATATATGGCTACGCCAGTTGACTCATTCATTGAGATAACAGGCTGGACCAATAGCCGAGAGAGTGCGCAGCAATTCATTGAAAGTAACGGAGGGAGTATTGAGACGGCTTTGGGTGTCTATTTTGAAGATCCGCAACCCGTGCCAAGCCGACCTCCACCAAGCAGACCAACGCCACCCCACGTATCTTCAGATCTTCCGCGTCGATCTCTTGTCGAAGAACTAAACGACGAGTATACGCGTGAGCTTGTGAAGTCCAAAGCTCCGCGTGTGACACCCAGTCCCGATCTGTACATTCTCAAGCTTCCCTTTTTGCTTTCCATTGCTATGTATCCATTAGGCAAACTGATTGATCTGGTTACGTGGCTGTTATCTGGTCAATTGCGGCAAGGCGTTTTGCCACAGGCCGCAGCTGAGGTCCATTTCAAACAAAACGTAGTACCCGCATTGGCACTGCGGGACGAGGCAGTGCCGGACTCATTTCTGGTTAAATCAACATATCTTGAAGCAATCGAACGGGCTAAGCGCGAGCTCAAGTATTTGCTTGTTGTTCTCACCAGCGATGTTCATGAGGTGCGCCCACAAGACTATATCGCGCAGCTTCTCGCCACGGGTCTGCCGAGGCGGGATGAGACATTGGTTTGGTTTGGCTCAATTGCTCGTTCTGAGGGATATAGGGTAGCTCTCGGGTTCGGAGCAACTCAGTATCCATTTACTGTGCTGGTAGCAGCTAGTCCACGTACAGCACAATCTAGCACAATTGTAATGGAGGCACTTCTCAATCATAGTGGGCCATTTACTGGGCCGGAGGATACGCGGAGATTTGTTGCGAAGGCAGACGAGGTTATACAACTGCATGAGCCCAAGCTACTTGCCTTGCGTCTCGAGCGCCGCAGGTTCGATGCCGACAGGGAGCTCAGAGGCCAGCAGGATTCTGCGTATCAGCAGAGCCTGGAAACAGATCGCCGCCGTGCTGATGAGGCACAGCAACGTGAGCATCAAGATGCCCTTCGCTCACGACAACTGTTGGCTTGGAAGCGCAGAGTATTTGCCCGGGCTGCTTTTTATAGCAAAGACCAGCCTACTGGCGCTCGTGTAGGGATCAGAATGCCAAACGGACAGCGGCTGACTCTACATTTCCCTGAATCAGCCCCTATTTCGGATATTTACGATGTGGTCTATGCCCATCTGCATCCGGATGAATCGTTGCCAGCTGCCGAGGATGACTACGAGACTAGAGATGCGGTTGGTCTTAATGGCTTTGACGCACCATATGCTTTTGAGCTTAAGAGCCCAGTACTTCGCAAGCCGGTTGTGGTTTCGGAAGCCATGGTTAAGGATGAGCCTGCTGTCTGGCCTAACGGAGTATTAGTAGTTGATGTTGAATGAAGAGTGATATGGGCACGATCTTTGCAATGACCTTGGCAATTAAATATATTTTTGAAGTATTATATGGGTGTATTTCTATGTTTTCATTTTGAAGCATTTGTCTCTAAGAACTCAGCGCGGGCTCAATGGTCCGTAATGTCTCATACCATGGCTTGACAGAGTGTCTGTAGCATGGTTGCTGGCCTTATCGTGCGGTGCAGTGCATCGTCTGCTGGCCGTCTGAACCGCTACGACGAGCACTTTAGCGCTATGACATCTGCCCCCGCACAGGAGCTGAGCAAATTCAGCAAAGGATTCCCTGTGGATTTCGTAAAAGAGAATGTTGGGGTAATTGTTTACTATACATTTATGATTGCTCTCTTCGAGCTTTTTATGATACGCCAGCTATCTCAAGTGCTTGGCGGCAGTATGCGGGTGATTTATCTATATTCTGCGCACTTGAACATCAAGAGCCGAGCGTCCAAATACTTGACAGCGCATGGCAGTTATTCGGGTGATCAAGCGGTTCTGAGAGCGTTTGGAAGCGCCCTGATGGCCGCAGCTGGCTTGAGCCTTTATTTTACTATTGAGGATTATCTCTCGCGTTAGTTAGATTGTGGTATATGCTAGTAATTTATTGGTTTTGCTGCTTTTGGTAGCATTGTTGATGGCTATTTACTTAAAGGTAGATGTTTAGGCCAAATGTTGTTTCTTGCGCTGTCTAATTAGGGACCACACTGGTTTATTGTTAAATGAGTACTGGAGCCTCTAGATTTCTGTCAACCAACTTATGAATTCTACTATAAACATGATCTAGATCTAGAACGCATACGACAAACTAAAAAAAGTACGAAATCCGATCCGATCACCCAGCAGAAAAGTTCAACCAAACATATCATATATCATATATACATTCTGATCCTACACTACTAGCCTTACCGCACCACACCCTTGCCCTCAAACACAAGAAAGGGGACGGACCCACACCCTAACGGTACCGTGGACCGTCCGTGATAAAAGAAAAAAATAGCCATTCTACTTCTCTCTTTTCTTAGCACTTGCTCTTTAGTTTTGACGCAAATCGCAAAATGTAAGTACAGGCCACTACTGATGACAATTGTCGCCCCAAACGGACATACAGTGACGAGTAAACGACCAAACACACTGAAAATTCTGAAGTGAACTGAGCTAACCCCCACCTAGTTGTTTAATTTCACAAAGCGCGTAATCTAGTTAAGATAAAAAAGAAACTATATAATTATCTGGAGAAACAGAAATACACAACGCAAGTGCCAAATATTCACAAGTTGGCATGATAGCTGCGCAGACACCAAGCCCTAAGGTAAACATGACGGTCATGACAAACTCTCCCATCCATTCTACGCGTGTGGATACTAACACTCTACGTGGGTGGGTATAACATGCTTGAGCTGCGTGTAGCTGGCCTACTCGTACTCTCCAGCTATTTATTTGCTATTGGTGCGGCCGTTCTAGCCAAGTTCGACATTGGAATTGCCAATGTGTTCGGATACCATACAGCCGGGTCGGCATCACCATTGCGCGTGGCCCATCTCATGCTGTTTGCGCTGATTGGGGGCTCTCTGGCCGTTGCCACACAACAGCTACTATTCCCTTTTCTAGAAACGCGGTTTGTTGCCCTAGGAACGCTGGCGCTTACCATCGCCATTATTCTTAAGCAGCAGCGCCTGCGCCGAGTTCTGGCTCGTGTCGCACTTGGTGGCCTAAGTACTGAGCGACGCCTTGGCGATATTCTTGTCTCAGATGCGCTTGTTTCAATGGCAAACGTATTTGTTGACATTGTCTTTGCCCTGAGCCTGTCATGGTACCGGATTCCAGCATCAGAGCCCACAGATAGACCAGGGCTTATTGGTCAAAAAACATTGCTCGTCGCCAGTATTCCCTCGGGAATCCGAGTCAAGCAGTGTGTATTGGACTTCCGCCGTACGCGGGATAAGATCCACCTGCTGAATCTCTTAAAGTACATCATTGGTAACCTCCCACATGCGCTGCGAGCACAAATTGCCCCGCTGAATGCCGAAAATGCCTCCGAGAATGGTCTCAGGAACGTGCTGCTGCGATTGCTTCAATCTGCGCTTATTGCAAACGCCGTATATAGCCTTGCCTGGGACCTCATTGTTGATTGGCATTTAGGGCGCCTCCGAAAGGGATTGCATATGAGGTTTCCGCGCTGGTCATACATCGCTGCTGCTGTAGCCGACAGCATTCTTCGTTTTTCATTCATTGCCAGCACCCCAGCAGAAAGCCGTATACTCACGTTACAAGCACTAGAGCTCATGCGAAGAGGAATGTGGATAGTGTTCCGAGTCGAGAGTGAGCCCTTGGATCTTTCTGAATCTATTGAGCTCCAGAATAATTAGTTCCGTAAGGTACGAACCTAGCTCACGGCATTTGCCACCACAGATAATAAGACGGAATCAATTTCGGCCATTATAATAGGGCCTCTAGTATGACCCACTCGAGTATTTAGAAGGCACGAAAGATATTTCGATACTAATACATTGACCCTATCTAACTCTCGTCAGATCTTATCTGGCTCTGTTTCATTTGTCTCGTTCAGTTAATTCGATTGCAGTAACTAATATGGTTAATGTGTTTGATTCGGTTTGTCAGAGGTAATACTTCGTACCAGCCCAGCACACGGTTGTGTGACGCCATTAGACACTAATCAACTCATATTGATCGCCATGATGATCTCCTATTCAAATCCCAGGCCTATTGATCTTTTATCAGTCTTGCCACTTTCGATATCCATCACAGAATGCAAATAAATAGAGGCCCTCGCAAGGACACAACACAAACATATATATATATGTATATACCAACAAGCACAAAAACAATTTAAAGACATACTGCACTTCACCTGCGCTTCTTACCAACCATTTTCTTGCGCTCAGATTTTGGCAAATATCGGAACTTTTTCTTCTTCTGCTTTTGACGCTGCTCCTCAGCACGCGCTTCCGCACTGTCAAGAGATTGTACGTAAGAGGCATACTCGTTCGCCTTGCGTGTCGCTTCGTCGAGCACAGCCTCACTGCGACTCATATCCACGTATGGATCCATACTAATCTCTTCTATTGTCACATTGGAATCTCCATATGGCACATCTCGGTGCTTGAGGATACCAGAACTATCATTAAAGCCACTGAAATCATCATCCCCGTCTGTCTGTGGCTCCGAAGTCTCGTCATTGGATGTGACGGGGTTGCCACCACGGTTAATAAGGGCTTCTGCTTCCTTAAGACGCTCAAGCCCTGGCTCAACCTGTTGACGACGGGATTCACGCAGCTTCCGGCGCTCAGCAACTCGCTGCTGGCGGTTAAGTTCCTCCGCCTTCCGCTTGGCCTCCGTTTGGCGCGCAAGCTTTCGCTTGTGGAAACCAGTCAAAAAGTCTTGCCGAGAATCAGGATTGTACTCAAGAGCCTGCAACCCAACAGACTTCTTCTTAGCCGCATATTTGCGATCCCCTCGCGTGAGCAGCTGTTGATTCGTTAGCGCCATATTTAAAGCTTCAGACCGCTTTGGCCACTACAGACACACAGAGCGGTTATGATCAAGACTAATGAAAAAAGTTGTTATGTAAACACTGGATGAGGGCAAGCCCACACCACCCCTGTAGTGTAATAAATAGATAAATAAATGAGTACTATGGCAGCTATGTGCTCAGGAATTACCAGTTCGCGTGGCTATTCACCCTTTCCTCCCCCTATTTTTGTATTTGTTTTTTTTTCCTTGTTTTTTTTTTTTTTTTATTATTTCCCATAGAGTCCCTCAAGCGAAAAACTGCCGGAATGCGTCTTCGTCTCTGAAGTTCTCTTGTACATAATAATAGATCGTCATGAGTAGTTCCGGGAATCGTGAGGTGTAGAATGAAAGATAGCCTGATGGAACTGCCCCAACACACTGCTTTAATTCGGGCGTAAAATCATTATAATGGTGCAATTTGTTACGCAGCGCTCGCAGTAAATCATGGATGCGCTCGCCTCGGTAGGGCCTGAACATCTGCAAGTTCTCCAAAAATAACTTCGGGAACCGGTCATGCCAGTTGGGCCCACAAACATTATTAGCGTGAGATTCAAGACTTTCAATGAACCGCGAGTGTTCCACACGATTCTCATGTTCAAGCCGATCACTTACCTTTACCAGGAAGTCCAGCTTTGCCTGGTCAGACCAGAACATCGGATGTGACAAGATATCTGCAGTGTCTGGCCGACGTTCCGGGTTTGTGTCAATCATGGCAATGATCAAATCTGCCGCCTCAGGGGTCACAGCCCCACCTAGCTCGATTTCTGGTGGTTGGCCCCGTTCTATATTTACTTTACGCATATGATCTTCACCAAACGGATGCTTTCCACCACTCAAAGCATAGTAAAAAAGGCAACCCATCGAGAATATGTCGACAGCACGGGTTAGGCGATCCTGGCTAGCAGAATATGCAGCAATCTCTGGTGCTGCCCATCCAGCAGTGCCGGCACGAGACCCGTTCGCAACGGTGGGCAAAAACGACGACTGTTCAACCTCTAGTTTGCGGCACAACCCAAAGTCACTAATGAGGTATCTGAACGAAAACACAGGAGAGCGTTTCTTTGTTCCGCTACCTTTTTTTAGCTTCTCCGTCGTGTCTTTTAACGAAACAAGAATATTCTGCGGCTTGATATCACGATGCACAACTTGTTTGCCGTGTAGATGCTGAAGCCCCAAAGTGATCTGTCGTAGAGCGTCAAGAGGGTCAAACGGAATAGCAAACTCCGCTGTGCCCTCTACAAGGTTTTCGAGTGTTCCTGGACACAACTCCAGCGCAATGTACAAAAACTTATCTGATTGGCATTTGTAGAAGTATCGCACAATATTTGGATGCTCGTCTGTTTGGACCAGCGTCTTAACTTCTTGTGAGCCTGCATCATAGAAGTCCAGCAAAAGCCGCTTCACCGCAACTTCACGGTCCTGATATCGGCCTCTAAACACAATGGTTCCATTCGATCCACAACCTAGAACATCCTCACTTACTTCCAAACTCTCAAAAATCTCGTTCGTTAGCCGCTCTGCGTTACGGGTGTCTTTCATTTCTCGAGCACGTCTTCCACCCCTCGTTCCACGACGCCGTTTTTTCACTTCTTCCTGTTCAACCTTGGGCAACTTATGGCCCTTAAGCCGTCGTACAATATCACCAATAGGGATCATAGGCAACCAGCCTTGCGAAACGCCAATACTGAAAAGAGCAATAAACGCCGACAGATTTTGAAAAAAAGAGCCCAGCCAAGACCACTTGTAGTGAATATTCCGTTCAGGCAGCTCGCGCTCTGCGGGAGGGTCGAGCATTGGATAGGATGTTGGTTTTGCCGGCGGTAATAGTGGTGGCGCTGTCACTAGATTCTCTGAAGCATGACGACGCTCTTGACACCTCAAAGGATGCCGGCCCACAATCTCACCACCACCAGGACTGCAATAGGGCGCAAGTGGAGCCGAATTTAGCAGCGCACCGTAGCGAGGCCCGCTCACCACAGCATAATCACCTTGAGGTGTTTTATCAACAAACAAATCCCAGTCAGAGGTATTCAGACCAGGAAGCTTAAGAGGTGGTTGTTTCACAAGAGCCAATCTCCCATCACTGTCTTGTAGCACGTCGAATACACGCACAAGCAATGACGGCACTTCCGCGACCCAGCGCTGCGGTAGCACAAAGTGCTCTCCTAGAGCCATTATCGTGCTATTACTCAGAGGGGTAACATAGACCGAGTCCAGAGGTTGCGTGTACTGCACCTCCAGGTCCTGGTCTCTCGAATTCGGCGTCCAGGACGCAATCTTCAAACGGTATGCTGGCGCACCAATTCGCTCGTGAATCTCAAGTGTATATTCAGTGCGGCCCAGCATTATGACTCGATAAGGATCCGCTGCTGCTGCCGCACCAGACGTATCATAGGCATTAATGCCTCCATAGGCATGAAGGATCTCTCCCGTACGAGCATCAATTGCGTAAAGCGTCGTCTGACGCGACCCTGTATAGACAACATTCTCAACAATGCCAAATGGTGATTTTTCTACTAAGTCGTGCACAGACGCGGGAATACGGTCTATGCCACCGTCTTCGGTGAAGTAGTACAAACCTCCATGTTCGGTTGGTTCCGCAAGCCAAGCCATACCAGAGTCGCCCGGAGGCATCTGTGTTTGAACTAGAGAAGAGCCCTCTAACGTCCACAGCACGGCACCGGAATCCCTTTTGCGCGCTTGTAACGCCCCATCCAGGGTAGAAACAAGTAAAAAGTCTGCCAAGTCGAACTGGTCCAAAGAACGGCTTTCAAGAGTCAAAGCCGAGCTATCTTGGGCAGAAGGCTCTTCGCTCCTAACCAGAAAGGGGCACAGAAGCAGGAGAACCCATGCAAATCTGCTAGCCCCTGAGCGCCAAAGCATGTTGAGCAGGGAGCACCGTTGTCTGGGATTAGTTAATAAACGTATATTCCAGCGACAAGCTGCATTAAAGTTAATCACTCAGAAAAACGAGAACTGCACGCAGCGAATTTTATTTATTCATTTATAGCTTTTCTCCCCCCTCGGAACACGACTTTAGAGGATTAGAAATTAATCATTAGGTTAATGCGTTTCAAGATTCAAACCATTACAATTAGAGAGTATCGTAAAGCCTACAACTATGACGCATGTGACACTACGTCGCACAATTGCATAATGAAACAAGGAAAAAAAGTACCCAAATACGAGAGATCAAAGAATGGATAGTGGTTTGTGAAAAGCGTATAAAGCGTATAAACCCTCCTGTTTGCTTTTCTCTTTTTCAGTATTTATAATTGATGAACTGCCTTAAAAATATAACTAGATCGGCCTTGTCTTCTTGCCCTAAGCCTGGAAGAGTGGCGGAGTTTCCGGTAAAGTCTTGGCACTATTAATCTAACAATACACAGTTGTTTAAGTACACAGATCTTGTAGATCATTCTTTGGTAGAGTCTAGCTATTTCGAGTCCGATGTATTCACATCCGATGTGGCAAGTTTATATGTTTATGACACCAATACAAGTAACTACCGATTTCAAGTAACAACTGTGCAGAAGAGACAACATGTAATTCAAAGGATCTCAGGTATCGAATACTTAGTTCTCATAAGTGGCGTATATATTTAAGGATTATTGCCTGAAATTACAAGTGCTTTTTCTGATCCTCGGTTCATATCGGTTAAAAGTGCCGATATACGTATTAATGATATCTAAGCTGCCAATATCCGATCATTCATGATCAATGATGAGTCTGATGCTCCTTAGTGATGTATTTTTTGGAACCCTTACTGGATCCAACAACAACATCATATACCGTGGCAGAATGGCTCCAACTTTTAGAGCTAATATGATATCAAGAGAAGCTGTACAAATAAACAAGATCTTTATAATTTTTACCGAAGAGTATCAGGATAACGTCAGGTAAACCGGCACGATACGGCAGGCTAGAGGGTGATGTACATTGTATTCATAAGCTCGCATGGGAGACGCATGAGGGATGCACATGAAGGCAAGGGTAATATGCGAAGAACAGGAGATCGCTGCGATATTGTTGACGTCCGTGGGTCACATATGCACATTATTGCTATTAACTCCAAACAACATAACCTACCCTTATATGCCATAGAGTGACGCCACAATTTGTCGATAGTCTATATAATTCTTGTGTATAGTTCTTGTTTCATCAATCAAAGCCCGATGTCGAATCCTAATGTAGAAAATGAACCCAGTGACCTTTCTGTCGAAGATTATAATGAGCCATCCATCAAAGAATTTAATGAGGATAAAGATGTTATTGGGAAATTAGAGAAGAGCACACCAGAGAAGAGCACAGCAGAAAAGATCTCGCTATTAAAGAGTTCATCAGAGCTTCAATCAACAGAAGGCATCGAGTCTCAGGATATTCGAGTCACGGAATCGACGGGGCTTGTGACATTAGCTCCAGATTCAAAACTAATTATTAAAAATTGGAGCTTAAAGAAGAAACTCTGGCATACTATCGCCTATGGACTCACAACATGCTCAGCTCAGCTCTGTGCCTCAATCATCTCTCCTGACGTTGAACAAATCAGTAGTGAATTACATGTAGGCACAGAGGTTGCAACGCTGTCATTCAGTGTGTTTGTATTGGGTAACATGGTTGGCCCAGTGCTTTTTGCCCCGTTGAGCGAGCTCTATGGTCGTAAGATTGGCATATTAATTCCAACATTCCTCGCAGGTGGTGCCATGTGTATCTGCGCCAATGTCACAAGTATTGCTGCGTTGACCGTGTTTCGCTTTTTATCTGGTGTTCTGGCTGCTGCACCAATCGTTAATTCTGTAGGGGCTTTAGGCGACATGTGGGCTCCTCATGTCTTGGTCAGAGCAATAGTCTTATATGCGTTGAACCTTGTTCTGGGGGCAGTGAGTGCTCCTGTTTTTGGCTCTTTGCTGGTGACAACTGGTAACTATGGCTGGAGGTGGGCATGCTGGTTAGGAGGTCTGACTGCCATGAGCATTGCGCTTTTGAATATAATCACTCTAAGCGAAACATTTCAGCCGGTTGTAGAACAAAAAGTAGTACGCAAAATCCGTCTAAGAACCGGCATTTGGGCACTACATGCGAACCACGACAAGTGGGAGGTTTCAGGCAAGGAACTGATATCAGTGCACCTTGCCCGGCCATTCATCATGTTCATAACGCCTATAGTACTACTAATGAATGTTTTTTCCGCATTCGTTTATGGGTTGTTCTTCTTGATCATAACCAGCGTGGGCTTTGAATTCCAAACAGTCCATCATTTCGGGATTGTGTCATCTTACTTACCATTATTTGGCTTTTTGATTGGAATCATCTTTGGCGGCCTGTTCAATATTGTATGTGGCAACCGATATTCAAAGATTGCTAGTCAAATACATGCCCGGCCGCCTCCCGAAGAACGCTTACTAGCTACTGTGCTGGCAGGTTGGATCATGCCTTGCGGAATGTTTATTTATGGTTGGACAATGAAACCTTGGATTCACTGGATTGTTCCCATTGTTGGTTTGGGCCTTGTTGGCACTGGATTCATGGTCATTTTTCAAGGTTG
Source organism: Entelexis apis (assembly GCA_030564665.1). Taxonomy (NCBI): domain Eukaryota; kingdom Fungi; phylum Ascomycota; class Dipodascomycetes; order Dipodascales; family Trichomonascaceae; genus Entelexis; species Entelexis apis. The sequence continues at coordinate 370,053 of JAJLWA010000009.1, read as the reverse complement.
TCTCATGTATCTCATCGACATCTATATTCAGTATATCGCCAGCGTCATTGGCTCGAATACGATCCTTCGAAGTGTTTTTGGTGGTGTGTTTCCTCTATTTGCTATTCAAATGTATAAGGGGCTTGGTGTACATTGGGCATCTTCCCTGCTTGGGTTTGTTGGAATTGCACTTACCGCCGCGTCTTATCTCTTTTGGTTCTTTGGCCCGCTTGTTAGACGTCAGGACCCTTTCAAAAAAATGGAAGAGAAAAAAGATCTCAAACAATAATTAATATAAACAAGGGAGCAGAATAGAGATGCAATGTACATAGTCAATTAAGCGCGCACATAGATACAGATATAGACAGACAGGCGTACAGAGAGAGTCACTCAGATCTTTCTGACTACGAAGTTTTTTTGGCCTCTTTATCATCCATCCGCTTGACTTGCCGTTGAGCCTGCTCCAGTTCGGCTATAAGCTGATTGTCAGCAAATATACGGCTCAAAAGAGAAACCAGTCCTGAATCAATGCGCGGATGATGCAAATAGGCTTTATCAAGTGCAGGAAGCGTTTCTCCTACTAGTGAGTCTTGACGTACCAAGTGCTGAATATGTTGTGCACCTTTCATAGCCTTCCAATTGCACCATAATCGATACACAAGGTACATTCCCGGGAAATTTGGCATAAACGGGTTTATGGCAAATGGAAGAGTAAGTGGGAGGCCCAAGAAACACCACAGAATTTGCTTTTTATGTATACCGGCCGAGTTTTCTGCGAACTCTTTTAGTCTGATTTTGGCAGCAGCGAAGTCCGGACAAGCAGCTGACGTCGAGGGATACACGAGCCTAACGGGCTCAAGATGAGTGCTCTCCAGACCCATCCGAATTGCATGTTGTGGGGAGATGAAATCGTTTTGACCGGAAACCTTTCGTTTAAACGTATTGAAAGGAGGCACGGAACGGAGCCCGTTTTCCTCGAACGGAACTGTGTCAAGAAGACGCCCAGTCCAACGCACAATTGTCTGCTTCCATTTCTTGTCACTGTGTTCGAAGCCCTGGTAGACGCCAAGAACCTTGCTGGCAATCCGTTCATCCAAACGTGGCTTTGTACGCACTGATGGAGCCAGGAGCTTCTGGAAATAAACAAGAGAGCGACTCTCAGTGACTGGCAGCAGAATTAACCGCATGTGCCGTATCAAACAAAGGGTAAGCAGAAAACGAGACGGGCCACGCACAAGCCAAAATGGCGCCACACTTGCAACAATTTATTTGTGGAGAGAAACACACCGGGTCTTACTGGATACGGCGATTAGGGTGGACTAAGACGAAAAACCAACTGAGTGAATAGCAAGCCCCAAAAGATGAGCGATTGAGACGAGCAAATTGATTGATCATTAAGCAGACAGTTGTTTTTATATACCTATTTGTTCTGTATATCAACTTTGACTAGATTTGTTAAGGGTACAACGGTTAGCTTAGGCACACCGTCCGTCCGCCTGGTCTAAGTAAGAACACTGACGAGTTATTTCATAAATAAGAAATAGAGAACGTAGCTCCTGCCGGCTAAAATAATCGATCTGATCACAAACAGAATGGTAGACCCCGACATGAGCAGTAGAGCAGCAGAGCAGCAGAGTAGCGCGCTAGTCGACCTAGCTATGCAGCCACACGTACCATAACACCTAGCCCTGATGCAGGGTCACCACTCACATCTACGCACTGATAGTACATGGTCACATGGCTTTCCAATTCAATTTGCAAATCGATGAGACGCCCCGCAATAGACTCTTAGCATCACAACATCGCAGACTTTGCACAAGCGTGTGCGCCCCGGCCGGAGACTTTGCGCGAGAGGAAAGCTAACTCACGGCGCTACCGGGTTACTTTCTGGGGAATAACCATTTATTTTTGAACCAGTTTTATATAGATAAAACTCGGCGAATTTAGTTTCTGTCCCGGCAAGCTCGCTCTAGCGCACAATTCCCATCGCGTTCAGCTATCTTTTCTCCACGCAAGCTTTGCGCTGCTGGCATTTGGCCCTACTGCACATAGTTGTGACAGTCCCCTAGCCCGCTTACATGAAACAAGATCTGCAACGACGAGCAGCAGGCCGTTATGGTGCGATGGACAGCGTAGATACACCTGAGCCAAAAACGGGGCCTTATTCAGAATCCATACAGCCACCCAGCGATGGCATAGACGGGTCACAAGTGCCTGACGATGATGTTGACGACGGGCTCGACGAAGCAGATGAGGAAAACGACGACCAGGAGGCCGAGGCTGAGGCCGAGCCCGAGCGCAGACCGGAGCAGAGTGAAGAGCCTGTGCAGGCTCCGACGTCGGTTTCACCATCAGCAGCTCAAGTCGCCGAAGTGACAGAGTCTCAGATCAAAGGGCAGCAGTCGGCCCTGGCTGCTGAATATACAAAGCTAGCCCGTGTGTTCACTCGAGCCCTTGAGCGTCGCGTGACCCGCGTATTGCGACACATGGAATCCATGGGCAATAAGTCGGTACCTGATGTCGACCCGAAGGAAACAACCCCGACGGAACGGCCTCACATGCAGCGCATTAAGCGCCTGCTGTGGTATCAGACGTCGTCGATCCGTGAAAACACGCACCACGAGGCGCAAAATATCTGGCGCGATTTCTTCCGCCAGAAGGTGGATTTGAGACAGCGTTTGAGCACGGCGAAGCAGCGCAAGATCACACGTCTCCAGCATGATTATCGCCGATCTCAGCTCGCCAAATCAACTGATTTGCCTGTGCTAGATTGGGTTAGCGCAAATTTAGACACCGCCTATTATCTGACAACACAGAAGCCTCTTGCTGGACTGGAGAACGGGGAAGTCTTGGCCGATATGAAATGCATATCAGACTCCAAAACACGTCTTTTGGCAGACGAGGAAAATTCTAGCGATGCTGAGAGCTTAGCTAGTGATGAAGCACGGCAGGCTCATCATGAGAAACCCATTAATGATGGTTTGAATGAAAGAGAACGAAAACCCACAAGCATGGAGATATTATCACAGCTCAGCGAGCAGCAGCTTCGGCAGCCAATCCAGCAGACCAATGTGAAGACAGAGCAGCCGCTCAATTCGCGCAACCATGATTCATCACCGAAGCTGCACTCAAAAGCACCTAGGACGCCTGTGGTTTACAATCCTCCAGCGTCACAGTCGCCTGAGGTTTTACAAAATACCAAAGCCGTACAAAGCACACAAAGTTCACGGAATACACAGGAGATGCAGAGTACACGCCATGGTCAAGTCACACAGTATTCTCCCGATGCTGTTCCGGTAGCTGCCCCGCAGCATGCAGCACAAGGCTTGCAATCTCCACTAGTGCCAGCGAATTTAGGAGTACGGCCAATACATCAAGGGGTACAACCACAAGTTGTTTCAAACGGGCAACCTTCGCCGCGTTATCAGACTCAGCATCAGCAGAAGCACCAGCAACACTCACAGCAGCCGCAACAGCAGCCGCCGCAGCAATTGGTTTCGCACACCTACCCACTACCTCAGCAGTTGCCACCTTTACACCATGTGCCTTCACACTCCTCTCAGCCGTCCACTTCCAGACCTCTGCTGTCACAACCACGGACGCAGCAGCCACAGCCATCGCAACAGCAGTCCCAGCCTCAACAGACTCAACCATCTCAGCAGGCTGTCCAACCTCCACAGCAGGCTGCAGGACTACAGATTCAGGGTGTGCCTAATGTTGTACCGTCGCCAACACTCTCTCAGGTTGGCCACATTGCTCCACCATCTTCAGAGCAACAAAGACTCGCCATGGCCCAGCCACCACGGTATCAGCAGTATGCCTACCATTTCCAGCCCAATGTAAGGTATATGCCAAACGCCATGTCGCCGCTACAGCAGCAGCAACAACAGCAACAACAACAACAACAACAACAACAACAACAACAGCAGCAGCAGCAGCAGCAACAACAACAACAACAGCAACAGCAACAACAACAACAACAACAACAGCAGAGGCCGCCACCACCGCACCAATCTTATTTATGGCCAGGATACACACAGGAACAAATGGGCCAATACTATCAGCAACCCAATGCCCAGGCAGCGTGGCCGCCGCAGCCAGGACAGTATGCGTGGCCGCAGTATCCTCAATAGGTTAGTTAGCCATTGTACATTATTTATGCACATTATTTGCTTTTAAATTTGTATTACAATTAGATAAAGGGCAGTAGCGTATCGGCGGCACGAATCCGCGCCTCAACCTTTGCAGCCTCCTCAGCCATAGCTAGCTCCACTAATTGGTCACTATTTTTGAAGGCACTAAGAACCTCATTCCATGCGGCAGCTAAACGTTTATGAGGAAACAATTTTTCTAATCTAGATCCAAGCACGGCCTCCAAGCTCCTGTCCAAGTCACAGACATACTTTGGCACAAAACGTTCATCTAAAACGAATGGTGCTGAAGGCCATACGTTGTCTAAAATAAGCTGTGCCTCTTGGTGATTTGCATACTCGTTCGCATTAATCTCATTCGCATTAATCTCGTGCACAAACTCATTCATAAATATAAGAATTCGAGGGTCCTGAGCTAAAAACACTCCAGCAAGAGCTCTCCAACAAGCCAGTATTCGTTCTTTAAGGCTAAAAGTCATGAGCAACTTAGAATTTCGCGCATGCACACGGTATATATCAGCTGAATACTGCTGTAACGAGATGAAGGTGACGCTCACCTGCGGTAGCTTCTCACCATGTATACGCGTAGCCAGCGCTGCACACTCACCAGCGGGTAGGAGCATTGGATGCCTCAGCTCTGGTTTCAGGGCTGGCGCATAAGCGTAGTTATCGCCATTTTGCACAAGTGCTGGGCTTTGAAAATCGCCATTGAGGAGCATGTTGATGCTGGAGGTGTCTATGCATTTAGGCCCCCGCACGTATTTTGTTACCAGCTTCTCCGTATTGTGCAAAAGCTGTAAAATTGTTCTACAATTCCAGCTAGCAATATCTGAGCGTGCAGCCACTTGCAGGTCGTTCGGGAGTTTAGCCAACTCAGCTGCATGATGGTCGAAGCGATCCCATATGGACGCGCAACACCGATCAGAGATCCCAACAACATGGCTCGAATGTAGCGAACGATAGCCAAATAAACAAAGACATAGCTCACGAATCAGATGTGAATGACTCAGGGTCAATGGTGATAAAACTGAAAGCTTGCCAGGTTGCATATCTAGATCCAGTGAGCGCTCAGCTTCATTTGGGGAAAACTCGTCAGATAGAGGACTTTCTACATCATGGGAAGCTTCTAGAGACTCATATTCACCCTCGAGATCATCACTTGTACTGAATTCTGCTGGTTGAAGTTCCGATTCAATGCTCTGCATCGCTTCATTCCATATATCTTGATCCGTAGGGCCTGATTCTTCCGGAGGAAAATCAGCCAAAGGCTTAGAAAGTGGATCCCGGGCTACGCGGCGCAATACTGCCAGTAACGGCGCGTATTCACGACATAATTGAGGCGTAATACGAGTCTCAAGTGCTTCAGCAAAATCAGGCCGCCCCAACACATCTGCAGCCTCCGAAAGCTTCTCGTAACTTCTAAATACAGGCTCCCATGGTACATGGGCTATTCCATTAGCAGCCAAATATGAGGACTGCCACTTTGGATCTTGCAATCGCTGCATCACCCATAGTTCACGCTTGAATAGATAGAAGCTCAATAAACATGAAGGGTAAGGGTATATAGTGGTCATATACAATGCGCATAAAGTCGACCAGTATTAAATTAAATTAAATTAAATTATATTAAATTGAAAACATATCAATTCAAGAGAATCAGAATCAGGGAAAACACCACCAAAAAATGAACTCACTCAGTTTAAGGTTCCTGTAACCTATAACTTAAGTTTGAAACGCCTAGTCAATCGTAGCCACGAACCATACTACAAGATCTCATAGTCAGCCACTGAAGCAAAAGCATGCCTGACTTAAGTGCCTAGGCTATACATATATATTGTTTATGGGATGGAACCAGAAGTGTAAAGTATCATATGTTTTAGTGCTTACAATATAGGTTGCAACTAAGTATAAGCCGAATTCCGAAAATGGGAGCTCGTTTGGTACATCGAATACGCCAACCTTTTTACGAATTTTATTTGAAATTTCCATGCAACCTTGTTTAATTTACTTCAATTACAAAACACGCCTTGAAAAATGCTAGCACTAATAGATAGCAGTGATCCTTGCCAATTCGATGGCAAATAACATTAAATCGGGTTAAAATGCTGGCAATAGGCTGCGGGCGCGCAGAATACAACAATATTCCCAAACACCCCACCGCTCACTTGATAAAAACCAGTCCTTTCCCCGTGCAGTTATGTATTAATGATCAAAAGAACGATTAGACACACGATGGCAAGGTAGAAGCCCTCAAGCAGTAAACGTGTAAATAACCTAACCTTTCAACCACATAGTTTCCAGCAGAATGAACGACGATGTGGTGGCCCAGTTCATGGCCGTGACCTCGTGTGAACCCGAGACGGCACACCAGTATTTAGAAGCAAATGACGGGAACCTAGAGAACGCGGTGGAGCTTTATTTCGCAACCGGAGGCGCGTCTGTGGAGTCACAGCAACCCGCCGCACCTCAGGCTGAAACTGACGGCGTTCGTGAGCGCATTGAGGGATTCGACGATCAACTTGTGGATGAGGAGGCTCAATTTTATAACGAGGCCATGCGTAACTCGCGCCGGGCCGAGGCTCGCGCTCGCAAGCCGCGAGGTGTATTCAATCAGGACCGCGACCTAGATATCACTGCTCAACCGCTTTCGCGACATGAAAAACGGCTTGCTGAACTGTTTCGCCCACCATTTGAGATAATTACCGACCTTCCTCTTGATGAGGCCAAAACAGAAGCTCAAGAGACCAACAAATTAATCCTTGTCAATGTACAGGACCCGGCAGAGTTTGTGTGCCAACGGCTTAATCGTGACTTATGGCGCAGTAAAGAGGTACGGGATGTCGTAGACAATAATTTTGTGTTCTTGCAGTATGACACTGAGGACCCTGACGGTGAAGACTATCGAGTTCTTTACCCGTTCGAAACATTCCCCCACATAGCTATTCTAGACCCCTGGACGGGCGAGCAGCAAAAAGTATGGGCAGACGTCCCCTCGGAAGCTGCCTTCATGGAGGATGTATTCGACTTCCTGACTTCTATGGATAGACCTCCTGTGGATATAGAGAACCCGGCACATACGAGTGACACCCAGCAACCGACAACGTCAAATAAGGACGTATCACCCCCACAACCAGAGGACCCAATTGCTTCAATCCAGCCTTTGAGTCGTGACGAACCTCCACAGGGTCCGGATACCACTCGTATACAATTCAAGTTCGGCACTGGGCAGCGTGCCGTCAAACGTTTCCTTCTATCAGACTCAATCACAACCATATATGCTATTGCCAAGGAGATCAGTGGCATTTCCGGTGCTATAAAATTAACAGCGGAACGCCATGAGTTGAAGCATGACCTCGGCAAGACAGTTGAAGAAGCGAACCTTAAGAACAGTACTGTTCTCGTCGAACAAGAGTAATTTTATTATTACTTCATAGTAATTTCAAACATATAAATAAAATAGCAAAAAAAAAGCAGCAGCATCAGCAGCAGCATCAGCAGCATCAGCAGCAGCATCAGCAGCAGCAGCAGCAGCAGCAGCTTCTTTCTTTTTCTCATTGAAAGTATACAGAAATAACTGTTATTCACAAACACTCTCGTTCAAGCAACCTCGTCATACTTGAAGCTTCGCCCACGACCACCATTCCTGGATCTGTGAAACAGCGGTTGGATACATGAGAAACACAGTTAAAGCCGCAGCAGCTGGCGTGGAAACAAGCCAATAGTATCCCACATCGTGATTCAGAGTGGTGAACGACTTGAAATTCATTCCAAAATAACCAGTCAGAAACGTTAATGGCAGGAATATTACCGACACAAGCGATAACATCTTTACAGAGTCACCAGCGCGAATTGATATCGTATCAAAAATAAGACTATTCAGAGTTTGAGATTGTGCATACATGCCATCAAGATCCTCTAAGTACGCTTTGGCATGATCAGCAACGTCGCTAAGATACTCAACAGCCTTGGCTGATATAGGCTTGGCTGATATAGGCTTGTTAACTGGATTGTGGTCTCGCACAGTCGGATTAGCTTCGCTCTTCTTGACATTTAGCTCAACCCATACACTCTTCAGGCGCAGAGCATCTACCAACGAACCCAAAGATCGCACTAATGTCCGCATCATTGTTAGTTCTGTCATAAATGCATGCAAGGCCCGGGTATGTCTTAAGTTCGGTTGATGAACACCTTCTACTTGAAGTCGACTTAACTGTGAACGATACTCATGCAATATAGGACGTACAAGATCAACACTAGCGTCAAAAATAGCCTGCATTAGCACAGATGCATCATTGGATTGCCGAAGCAAAGTGAGTGGTGACATTAACCGTTTCTGAATAGGATCATAAACAGCTGATGCATCTCTCTCGAATATAGTAATCACAGTGTTTGACACCAAAAACACCGAAACTTGTTCAATAGCAATCTCCACACTATTAGGAGATCCCTGTACTCTCATATTCTGGAGGGCCTCATTGTGGAGCGCAAGATTGCCACAGTTCCATTCATACATGGAACGAGCTGGAAGCTCTCGAAGAAAGGCCTCAACCGGAGTGGCTTCGGTATTGGAGCACAAAGTCCCATTATTGCTTGTGAAGAAAGGAATACACTCCTCCTCTTCGACTAGGGTCGAGGACGAGTCACCCCATTTTCTAGATGCGTAAACGCCGGAAGGAAACGTCGTTGTCACTGAGTTATCAATACATGACTTGCTAATACAGCTGTCCGAATTGTCACTTGAAAAAAACGACTGCTGCATCGAGGGCGCATTGCCCTGTCCAGTGCATATGTTCTTTGAGCACTGGTGTTCCTTTTGCTGCTCAGCATCCTTTCCAGAACTGCTATGGACACCTGAAGAACACGTTCTAACGTAATAGCATGCTGAAGTGATAAGCCTCGCGATCCAGAGACACAATGAACGAATGCCAACAATGACTTGATATATTTTAATAACACACTGCCGAAACACATGATGCAGAAACGAAAATGGAGTCGGAGTTATATGCAGTGTGTGCATAGGAAAACAACAGAAAATCTGTTCATGGTGTACTTCCACTTTGGTACGTTGCGGTATGTCAAGTACATCCTCTAGTGCAAGCGGATGTAACTTGTAATATGCCGCAATTGGTCTCAAAGCCTCCCACGATAAACCATTGACCACGATCCAACGCACCTGACCCCATGTCGGTCGCTCAGCTATGGCTTCGTCAAGCCTTCGATCTAACATTCGTCTATCACTGCTACCAGAAATAACAGAGTCATGGCCTTTAGGCACATCGTAGCGAGTGATCTGACAATCAGAATTACTATAATCGACTATCGTGACCTGTGATCCAACCCCATCGGGAATATGGACTTCCATGGTATCAATATTTATGCCCGGCTCTTCTCCTACCACGTCTAAAGTGCCGGTTGATTCGTATTTCGGTAGTGGCACTTCAGTCATGTTACTTGATGGACTCAGGGGCTGTGTCTGTGACTGTAACTGCTGTGACTGCGACTGGGGGTGAACACTGAATCGCTTGTTAATTTTCGATTCTGTAGTTACAGTACTCGGATTCCGACAATGACCGTTCGTTTTGTCATTTGAAACGGTGACTCTTTCCTCGTTTGTGGCCTTAAACGTTATTTTATCCTCATAATCACTGCCTATCTGCTCCTGCTCACTATAATTATAATTATAATTATAATCAGCCTCAGGAGGCGACCATTTCGATTCCTCATTTTCACAAGTGGGGCCGAAACTTGGGACTCCGAAACCACTATATGTATTATGAGGCTCAGTGAAAGTACGTGAGAACGGATCTGGATGCCGTTCTCTTGCTCTACGGGTAATTGATCTCATTAAGACAAATTGAAAAAGCAGAAATATCACCACACTATTTGCTACGAATAAGACCTACGTATGATCTTGAGTCTTGAATCAATGGAGGGCTAACGTGTGGGTTCCGTACCGGCGTGTTTTCTTTTTTTTCTAACACACATCCTCCCTCATTCTTATATCTCCCTATTAAGTTCTGGACAGCTCTAACAAGCTCTGGAGTAGGCTTGCATCCAATAGAAATAAGGTTTATAAGTCCAGCCATCACACCACGGGTAATTTCCGAAGATGGTTTAATATTTTTCTTTTCCAAAAGCTTGATTTGCTTAGACGTTGGTGCACCATAGTGCCATGGCGAGTCAACACTCAGGGGCTTGACTCCCTGATGACCCCACCTTAATAGAGCATGCTTTTCCGTAGCTAAAAGCACGTCAACAAGATCACTAGATTGAATAATAGATTGTGAGTATTTGAATCTCGAGTTCAATTGCTTTACGAAGCTTGCGACCCAAAGACCCTGGCTTGGTTGGCGCTTGATAGTGAAATATCCGAGGTGACTGGTGGGGAATAAATAATAAGACTTCTGCCATTCAAGCCACATGAGGGCACTTTTAAGTGGGTGTTTAGGACGGTAGCGACCTGACGCAAGTAGTGCGGGCTCAAATTGGTTGGTTTCTAACATTAGCTTTCCATAGTCGATATCTAAATCCGCATCAACTACCGCCTCTTCTTCCTTTTCGATGGCTGTATCCTCAAGATCGATTTCTTTGTCTTTCTCCTTGCGCTGCTGGACGTCACGATCGGGGTTGAACAACGACTCTAGTTGTGGCAAAAAGTCTAAGTTACCCTCAAATTTGGCAAAGTTAGCAAACAGAATCACATTGCAAAATTGCTTGTCTGCGTGAGGACGTAATCCACGACCAATCATTTGCATGGCCATACCTGTACTGCCAAGTCCACGCGCAATCATCACTTGATCTATACGCGGGATATCAGTGCCCTCAGTTAACACTTGACAATTAAGCAAAACAGGGAATTCGCCAGCAGCAAATCGAGCCAGTACGTCGGCACGCGCTTCTTTAGATATATTGCCATGAACACAGCGGGCATCTACACCATAGTTGCGAAACAATGTGAGAAGATTGTTGATATGAACTAAATTACAACCAAAAATCACGGTCGACTTTTGACTGGAATTGGCACTCCACGTATTAAACACAAGATCCATACCACTAGGATGCATAAAGAAGTCCTGAGCTTTGAGGGTACCTGTTTTTGAATTTGCAAAAGACTTCAATTCTTCACTATCCACCTCAATTTTGGTAATTTTTGCCGGACATAAATATCCGCTGTCAATCATGGAGTTCACGTTTTCATGATAAGCTATTTCGTCATAAACTTCACGGAGAAATTCAGAGTCATTACGCCAGAATGTTGCTGAAAACCCTACAACATGCACCCGACGGTCCTCAGGATCAGTATTTTTATTCACTAATTCATTTGGTTTTGAGGATGGTAGTGCTGTGAGATCTTCAAACGCAACGGGTGTAGTGATCTTGTTTTTCAATTCTTTTGGATCGGGTGGAATGACTGCATTAAAGTGCGATAAAATGCGAATGTAAGACTCAGCCACTGAATGGTGTGCCTCGTCAATAATAATTAGCTTGAAAGTGTTTGGATCAATTGATTCCAGGCGCGGTTGTCTCATTAATGTTTGATATGTGCTCACAAATACATCGCCATGTTCGTTATAGCCATGTTTCCCTGAAATAGGCAAGACTATAAGATCAGGATGTGTTTCTCGGATTCGATACAAACTCTGCTCCATTAGTTCCTTGCGATTCACTATGACCAGTACTTTTGTGCGAATATTAGAATCTTCAGGGTACATGGGCTTGATGTGTTGCAGTAGATAGCTAAATACATGCGTTTTGCCGCTTCCTGTCGGCAATGAAACTGCCGGCCGTTTATGACGCCCTAGTGCCTCCTGGATGGCCTCTATACAGCTGCGTTGGTATGGCCTTAGGGTGTCGTGATTTAATGTCTGGGTAGTGTACTGAGCCAGTAGCCTTGACTGGCGAAATAATAGCCGTGGTATAAAGCACGGACATAACCTCAGCATAAAAGACTCGTGCGATGAAAGCTAATCAGTATTCTAATGCAACCACACCCATTTCTTGCCGAAAACCGATTTGTTCGTTTGTTTCAAGATTAACGGTCACGCCCTACGGCTAAGGTAAAACTACTATAGACCATGGATCATAATAAGTATGACCGGCAGTTGCGTTTATGGTCTAACTTTGGACAAAATGCTCTCAGTTCGAGTCATGTTGTTGTTGCAGGGATCTCTCTGGCTACATTAGAGGCTGCCAAAGGTCTCATTATGACTGGAATTGGGACATTGACGCTTGTAATTGGTTCTCACAGTGAAATAACTACAATGTCACTCTTTAGCCCCAAAATTAATGAGCTATGCGACCAATTGAGGGAGCTTAATAGTGATGTATCTGTCACTTCGGTCTCTCATCTCGAGGAGGCGGCTAATGATGTGACTTTGGTGATTCGAAGTGCTTCATGTCGGTATTCGCTCACCGACCTCACGACTACCTTCAGTGCACCAGTACTTACTCTAGGCTCTCATATGCTCAGCGGATTTGTTAGAGTTACAGCATCAGCGCTATTTGTGTTGCAATCACACCCCGAGGTAGGGCTTGCTGATTTACGAATAAGTAAAACTTCGCTTGACCAATGGCCAGAGTTACGCGCGTACTGTGATAGCTTTGACCTAGATAAACTGAGTGATACAGACCATTCTCATGTCCCTTATTACGTCTTGCTTGTCAAGGCTTATGTTGCTGGAATGAAATTAGGTGAGCTGAAGGAGGCGCTATCGCATTTGGCTAGAAGTCCATATGAAGAGAATTTCGAAGAAGCCATTAAAAATGCTCGGCTTGCTTTGAAATCCGAGGTTGATGTTCCCACAGGTGTCCTTGAACTTGTAAAGTATCGTGAACAACACAAAGCTCATGACCCTTCTTTCTTTTGGCAGCTTGTAGGTGCCCTTGGTACTTACATACAAAGACATGGGATTTTGCCTGTCTCAGAGGAACTCCCAGATATGATTTCCAGTACTGAACATTTCGTCACACTGAAACGCATATATGCAGCACGATTCCAACAAGATGTGAGCAGATTAGCAAGTTATCTTCCAAAGGCTGTCCACATACCAATGAACTGGATAAACGTATTCTGCAAAAACACCCGGTTTTTGAAGTATATTTATAGAAACGAAGATGTCGAACCTAATCTGCAAGAGACTGAAAAGCTATGTGGCCAGTATACGAACCGTGAAATATATGCCGTAGCATCTTTAATCGGCGGTGTTGCTGCGCAGGAAGCAACAAAAATCATCATGCATCAGTACATGCCAATGCTTGGTGTCCTTATCTACGATGCAGGCAAGGGAGAATTGGTTTCCAGAGATACGGAACAGTATACGATTATAGACTCAGAGAAGCCATGAGTCCTAATTTTTTTCTTTCATACTATTGGTACTGATATTAGATGAAACTATATACATAAATAATGTGTAGTATTGTACAATGAAAAGAGGGAAAACATCTATAGATCGAACGCAAAATCCGGATTAGGCTTCTGTTTCTTCTTTTTCCGTTCCTGTACCAAAACTTTCCAGTCCTGCTGGAATCCATCACTATCACTGCCGCCTTCTCCCTGCTGTGCTTCCTTTATTTTGATTGCCTTACGCTGACGCTTATCGCGACGAGCCTGTGACTTGTCCTTACGTTCCAGGTTAGCCGACCAAGCCTGCTGGTTCATCTGTTTTCGGTGTTGCGACGCGGCTGCAGCCTCGGCTTTCGCTTCGGCACTTTCGACATTGCGAGCCGCGAGCTTGGCCTGTCGGGACTCTTCCTGCTTAGAATTAACATACTTGAGTTCGGTGTCCATATCGAATGGCTCAGTGAGCCAACCATCATTGGGCAGTTCTTTGTTTTTCAATTCAGGCATGCGCGGCATCTTGAGCACACCAAACGACATGGCTAATCTAAAAAGATCCAAGCTCGAAAGCCGGAAAATCGAAGTAGCTGTGTGTTTCATGTAGTATCTAACAAACGACAAGAAGGACCTGATAGCTAAGTCGTGGTGGGCACGATCCGTGCGCACCCAGTGCTGAAGTTTGGCAACATAGTCTTCGGAGGTGACAATTGGACTTATATCTTCGCCGTTATCAATGGGTACTTTCCGAACATGCAGGAAATCCACGTAGTTTTGCTCGAGGTCTCCGTTCAACAACACGCTGCACAAACCCTTCTGTCCTGCACGCCCCGTGCGACCTGCGCGGTGGACAAACATATTAGGATCATGGGGGGGATCTAGCTGCAGAACGAAATCAACCTCGGGAATGTCCAAACCCCGGGCTGCCACATCTGTAGTTAGCAAAACACATTTGTCTAAGCTCTCCGTAAAAGAAGCTAGTGTGCGCATGCGGGGTCCCTGCTGCAGCTTTCCATGAAGCGAATAGAACTTGGGTTCCATCACAAATAGCTGTAGAACATGATACCAGTACGTTACTGAAGTGCAGGTAGGGATGTAGACGATAGCCTTGCGATATTGAGTGGTCTGAAGAAGATGAATGGCAAGTGGAATCTTTGCTACTGGGTCAGCACCATAGCTGTAATGTTTGATCTGCAACATGTCCGGAGTAGTGTGTGCAGGCGAACTTACCTTGACTTTGACTGGATTCCGCATACCCATTTTGACGATGTCTCGCATTAGATTATCGTTCATAGTAGCAGAAAAAAGCGCAACACGCTTCTGTTTTGGAAGGAGCCCCAATATATTTACAACAGTTTGATCGACATCAAGAGAAAGTAGCCGATCGCCTTCGTCAAGTACTAACAAATCCAGCGCACGGGTACTAACATGTTGAGCTCGTAGCAGTTCAAGCAGACGCCCAGGAGTGGCTACCACAACATGGGGCTTAAGTTGCAAAAAATTCTTGATATCTGCCACGGATGTACTTGTATTACCACCGGTTACAAGCTGAGTGCGAATAAACTTTGGGTTGGGGGCCAGGTCAATTAATTCACGCAAAACACGGTGCGTTTGATATGCCAGCTCACGAGTGGGCTCAATTATAATTGCATTAGTCTGACCAGTCTTTAAAGACTCCTCAATGCGGCTCAAACGCACAAGTAAAGGAAAAAGGAAAGCTAATGTCTTTCCAGACCCAGTCACGGCTTCGGCGACAACGTCCTTGTTGGCAGCAAGCAAAGGAATGGCCGCAGCCTGGACAGCTGTCATTGTCTCAAAACCAAGTGTATTGGCCGCTTCTATCATCCAAGGAAGGAGCGGTGGGCCCCATTTCATAGATTCAACCATATTTTTGTGGGACGCGCGGATTGAAAAAAATTATATAAGGTAAATAATAATAATAAATCCAAATCTAACAAAAAGGGGAGGGGGTGAAAAGCGGCGTGTACTGGCCTATTCTCAAGTATTTGACAACGTATGTTGAAGATGTCGAAGTACAGCAATTGGACTAAAGAAGCACTCATAGCGAAAATTCTCAGCTTGGAGACTGGAACCAGTAGTAACGGCATGGGCAGCGGATCTAACCAACTACCAACGCCCGTAAACCAGCATGCAGCATTGGTTCCTAGCAAACAAGCCACTAAAAAGAAGAAAGAGATGGACTTTTCCAAATATGCAGCACGGCGTGTAGCAATTCGCTTTGCATACCTTGGATGGAACTATCACGGCCTTGCGTATCAAAAGCTGGGCCATCGTACAGTAGAGGGTGAAATTCTACAAGCTCTACACAAGACACGATGCATTCCGAGCATTGATCTTGTTTGTTGTAATTTCAGCAGGTGTGGACGCACAGATGCAGATGTAAGTGCGATGTCGCAAGTGATTTCACTTGATCTGAGATCAGTTCTTTCGGCTGAGGATCACGCGAACCCAGAAATGGACGTAAAAGAGCTTGACTACCTCAAAATTCTCAATAGCCATTTGCCTCCCCACATTATAGCATATGAGATATGTCTGCGACCACCAGCGTCATTTGATGCAAGATTCAGCTGTTTGAGTCGGCATTACCACTATTATTTTGTAGGGGAGAATCTTGATATAGAGGCGATGCAAGAGGCAGCTAGCCGATTTGTTGGTGAACATGACTTTCGGAATTTCTGCAAGATCGATGGATCGAAACAGATCTCTAATTTCTGTCGTACGATTCTCGAGTCGCGTATCTGTAAGGCACCAACTGGAATGTACTATTTGAGCCTACGAGGTACAGCATTCCTCTGGAACCAAGTTCGCTCCATTATGGCGATTCTTTTTCTTATAGGACAGGGTCTTGAGCCAGTTTCTGTCGTTGACCGGCTGCTGGATATCGAGACGTCGCCTCGACGCCCGTCGTATGAAATCGCTTCGGGCATTCCTCTCGTACTTTACAATTGTGAATACGAGCCGATGGAGTGGAAGACATCAAACTATACGTCGACGGATTTGTTGTATAATGAGTGGCACGAGTATATGCAGAAGCAGTCTATGGCGAAGCTAATGCTGGGAGTGGTGGGATCACGTATTGCGGATTCAGACGAGGCCAATCAGAATGAAAAGCGACAACTGCGAGCAAATGTTGGTAGTGGAGTTGGCAAGCGCAGCGCTAAGCACGTTCCCTTACATGAGCGGCCTCTTTGTGAGACCCCCGAAGTTGTGAACCAGCGATGGCTAGCCAAAGATGAGCGCAAGAAAAGCATGAAAGTGGCACCACAGTCAGAAAATAATGATAACTGAGACTAATATAACATGGTGCCAAAGCATAGGCTGAACATTAATAAAAGAGTGTATTGTTTCTTTTGATAATAAAACACACAGAGTATCATATATGAATTAAGACTACATACAAACGACGGCAATTTAAGAAGCAAATGCTTTATTTATTAGATGTTAAACCAAACCAAACCAAACTAAACCAAAACAATACACAACAAAACAAAAAATAAGAAAAAAAGATGTTAATATCCAATTAGGTGTCAGATCTACAATACAATTGTTGTGTGCAATACAAGTCTTATGCTAAAAGTAACAAAGCTGATACATTGACGGGAATTTTTGATGGATCTTTTGCCATTTACGCAACACGTCAACCATTTCAGCATCTGGGTCTGGAGATTGACATATAGACTCCACAAGCTCTAGTATGGCTTGAGCGCCAAGGGCAGCCTCTTGGTGATTATCCTCGATCTCGATATTTATTACGTGGACAGGTCGACTGAGCTTTGCGCCGCGGTGAAGCAGGTCGAGACAGACAGAGTCGAAGCAGCGCTCCTGACAGGTGATGACGACATCAAAAATTTCATGGTGCTTGGCCCACGACTCGGGATGATCCTTGATTTTACGGTTGCGGTCCAGCATGGTGAGGACTCCATTTTGCTGGTATAGTCGCTGGTTCTGATCGCGTAGTTCACGATACATGGTGTCATATGGCGTGCCAAACTGGTAGACTTGAGGCTTGTCGGCAGCAGGGCCAGGCAGTCGCACGGATGAGCCGGTGCCATAGGACATGACATTATAGCCCTGCTCTTGCAGGAGTTTGTGGGCCTCCATGGAGCGGTTCTGGTTGCTAGCACAGACGGTGCAGAACCGCAGAAGCTGCTTGTTTTCGTCAGGCATGCGGAGTGGCTTTGGGGCCTGCTTTGCGTTAACAAGCTCGGGGGACTGAGGAGGTGTAAGCAGACGCTTGGTTTTTCGGAGAAACGACAGCTTGTCGAGGCCGCTGCCGGAAGATTTCTGATTCTGAGCCTTCTTTAATTTCTGGCGAATGTGGTACGGAACGGCATACGTTTGGATCACTGGTTCGATTTCCACCGGAGACATGTCCCTCCGCGGAAGCTCACAATTCACACAGACTCAATGCCTGCAGGCTTGGGAAGCACGGCCTGTTAAGACGGACTAGGAGTAATTATTAGAGTATGTAAAAAATTCGCGCGATCGACAGGTGCGCCCCCCTTGCCCGCACCGCGGCGCCGCCGCAGCGCCAGGATGATGCCCGACCCTTACGCCAGATAATCCTGCCCGATGCGGCGGGCCAAGGGAGAGCGGAGACTACATATTGTCAAAAATTTGCAGCGTGGGTCGTAGTGACTCGCATACGACTAAGCGAGTCTGACAGAATTTGTCACATGCCTACCCCAACTGCAGTGGGTCGGCCGAGTAAATTACCTTATGCGCAACCCTAGTTTCACTATGAAATCAGACATCCCAAAGCGGTGATGTCATGACGAAGGTGGAATACGAGGAGGAGCAGTGAGTGATACACCAAACCATAGTGTGGAGGCTGCCAAATCTAGGGTTTCCACATTCCAAATGATCGGCAGTATCATTTACGAATATACCATGCAGGAAGCATTGAATGCGTCTTGGTCAGGCTTGACCTAGGGCACACAGTGTTGACAGCCAGAAATAAGCTTGAATCGAGACAAGAATACAGTTTTGAGTGGATTATTATTGCCATTGGCAAACATGCAGAGATTTATCCAGCACAATTTTATCCTGCTAAAAAGAAAAGAATAAAACAAAACACAAGTGAAAAAAGTACAATTGTATACAACTAGGAAGTCCAGCACAGCCGATATTACAATTGTTTACAATTAAGAAAAAAACCCAAAGCAAAATAATATGCTTTGAAACTTTGAAAATAAACAGGAGAGACCCACCACTTCTATACAAATGCAGATGCTCTCTGGGCCAAGACCCAGTAATGACTCCGGACTAGACCATGGACAAGCAACCTGGACAAGCAAGCTGGATAAACAATCGGGACAAACAATCTGGACAAACAATCTGGATCCGTACTCAGTATATGCTCTCCACGAATGGAAGATAAATAATCAAAACAATTCAGAACTGAATCAAATTAGTTGATGAAGTTGTAGATGCATTAGTGGTAAGTTGCGAATTATCGCAGGCCCAGCTGGCGTAAATCTTCATCGCGCTCGTCTTCATTAGCACATATCATGGAAGGCGCTGCAGGCAATGGTATACCCGTGTGGTAATAGATGCCCATACTACGCGATGTTGGTCGCCGGATCTGGTGCGGTCTTGATTGGGCGACATAGCCATAATCGGGAACAATCCGGTCCGCGGCTCTACGCTCATAGTTCACTTGATACCAATCGCGCGTGACACGGCTTAATAGCTCACCGCGAAGCGCGTGGCAGCTCTTCAGATGCGTTTGGTGCACTTGACATCGCCCAGCATGAGACTGGTTGAAAATGGCTCTCATCTGGTAGGCAAGCAAAGCACGGCTGCGATGCAAACGCTTTTCATGCTCCTCACGGATCTGAAGATGATATTGTTCGAGCTCTGGGTGAACGCCTTTCGTACACATCTGGATCTCGAGATCGAACCGCGCAATTTGCTGGTCATGCAGTTTATCACGGAACTCGGCAAATTCGACCTCGATTTCAGTAAGAACACTAATTGCTTGTATCCGGTCCTCGTCGTTCTCCTCATCCTCATCATCACCGCCCTCGTCGTCACCGTTTTCATCGTCCTCGTCGTCATTATCGCCGTCGTTGCCATCATCGTCATCATCCTCAGCATCCCCAGCCTCATCATCCTCGATTTCGGCTGCCTCATTTGCTTCTTCCTCTTCGACACCAGCACCATCCTCTACTTCTAAGCTGCTTCCCTCTTCATCAGCGCCTGGATCTGGCACCTCAGTGCCCACTTCAGGTGCAGGTAATACAACAGCTGGTATAGACGATGATGTGGTTTCTGGAACATGTGGCCCATCCGGCGGTGATCTTGTATCGGGAGATTCCGACTTATGTTTGTCTGCGGCTCTATTGGATAATGTATTTCGTGGTGCGAAGGACTGGCCGCCATTCGATATCTTTAGTTCAGGCTTTGCAGAATCAGAAGCTTCTGGATCACTCTCCAAATGTCTAGCCCTTTTCGTCGCCCGGCCTATAGGCGAATCAATGTCTACAGAAGGTCGTTTCTTTACGGGCGAGTCATGGAGTCGCTCTGTCTCGGCTTCGCTATCACTGGCAGGCGCGTCCTCAGGCATCAAAACCGGTTCTGCTAAAGCATTGGAGTCTAATGTGGGCGGGCTGCTCGGTTCTGGCGGCCTTGAGGCGTCGGATTGGGGCATCGCGGCAGACTGTGGTTCTGGCAGCCTTTCCCACGATGGTTAGCTAGTCAAGTGTGCATCTTATTCTGACCACAAAGTATCATGTGACTCCACCTCCCGGACTCCTCGACCGTTGTTGTTCTGAGGCCACTACTAGTAGTACTAGTAGTACTAATTAATTAATTAATTAATTAATTAATTAATTAAATAAATATCCTTAGAATACTGTTGGTAAGTTGATAGGCATTTTTATAACCAGATATAAAGGGAAGAAAAAAAGAAAAAAAACCCCAAGGTCATAATTCAATGTTCATAACAAAGCCAACAAGACAGAAATGAAACTGAGATTTACTTTACTGAACGGTCATTACTTTGGAGTTTGATAAAACTCTTTTCTATGCTCTTATGTACATTAATGATATTCCGTTGAGCGACCCCGAGCAAACTCAAGAATCTTCCATCCGTTTGTCTCTTCATTGTCCATATCCTCTGGCACACGTGTAATTACCATGACGTACGGCGATAGAAGAACCTGGTCCGGCACACCTGCCATTACCTCGTCTGTCTTCAGTGACTTATAGTAGTTTGTCTCTTGCGCACGGCATGCAATCACATATACGGGCCGATTATCAGGCTGCATCATCTTGGCCTGTACAATGTCAACACCTCTCACATCAAGTACGCGGCCGGCTGCATAAAGGCCCTTATCACGATACTCTTTTGTGACCTGGTTCCAGACATTGAAGCTAGCCTCGCTCAGCCATTTCTGCAGCGTGGACCCATCGCCACGAACATAGGCATCGAGAACCTCAGGGAGAATGTAGGCACGCATTTCCCGCAAAAACGAGTCCTGGCGGAACGCAGGATCCATGGCACGGAACGCCTTAATGACCTGGGCGGTCTCAGTCTCACCAAAGAACGAGCCCACGGTATCAGTAACAGATCTCACCGCAGATACCAGCGCATTGTCACTCTCTTCATAGGCAATGCGCCAATCAGCCAGACGCTTACGCAGCCGGTTATTTGCCTCGCTCTTGGGCTCATCTGGCTTCGCCGTCTCATGCATCACCACATTCTGCCCGGCGCTCTCATTCTCCTTCACGTGCTGGCGTTCACCAAACAATTTCCTTTGACGAGCAAGCTCTTCTTCACGGCGCTTGCGGCGCTGCTCGCGCGACTCAAAGCCACCGTATCGGATCGACCGCCCGTCATCAACAACGCTCTTGATTTCTCGGAATGCCTCGGTCTTCCGAATGGGCTGACTCACTTTATCTGCAACATCCACAGCCGAAGACATGGCATTGCGTGTCAACTTCACCGGGGCAGAGTTCCATGTTACAGACGCAGCAGTGCCTACGGCCTCGCCGGCCTTGTTCAGGCCCTTCGAGGTGGCGCTGCGAGCCTCCCTGCTGCGATCAAGCGCATCCTTTGCTCGCTTGAATGCAGTGCTTTCGCTGAGCCGCCCGGTCTCGTCTTGTAAAGCCCGGATGTTTGTTTGCAGCTCCTTCGACTTCTTGAGCTCTGTGCGGAACGTATCCATAAACACCTGGAACGGCGTCTTGCTCAACGCACGACGACTGGTGGAGAAGCCCTTTGCTAAGACCCTTGCACGTAACATCTTCGGTCTTTTTATTTCCTGATGACACCGCCGCCAACCGCTTGGGTTTAAAATCCTCCCGAAATTTTCGAGTTTTCAGAAGGTGGTGCGTCAACCGCTGCCAGAACACCCCCCATTAGTCACTCCCAAGTGACCTTGGCCAGGAAGATCTCCGTGGTGCGCGTACTAAGTCATAACTGTTTTAAAAGTCCCAAAGGGCAGTTGATTTAATTTAACTCTCGCAGACCGCTTTCTTCTTAGTTTAAAGGCAGAGACCCCTGCGGCGGCCGGTCTTGAATTGGGTGTTCCCTCACATCCAATCCTAGCACATTCTGACCTTGGGGACAAAGGAAACCGCTTAGGACAGGCAAATCAAGCAGGTACCCAGCCTGTTGAGCGGCCAAGCGTGTGTGTACTTTGTGTTTGTGCCCATGTCTCCTGAGCTTAAAACCGATGCCGAGTCTACGCCAAAACAGGCTATTAGGCTCCCATCATCAGACAAGTTCAAATCCTTAACGAGACCACTCTCTGCTCCAGATAAAAAGCATGGCAAACCCATGAACAATCCAGTTCTCATGGGCACGCGATTAAATACTGAGCCAATGCCTTTTAAGGCACGCCATCACGACAAACTACCAAATAAGCCGCAAATTCGAGGAAGCACCTCTCCGCAGCCCAATCTGAGCGTACCAAAATACACTCAGAATCTCAGTGCTAACTCTTATGCTCAGCGGCCTGATCTCAAGCATGCCGGCCGCCATCATGCGCGAGACATTCATCCGGTACAAAATTCTGGTGTACCACAGGAACTTCGCGGGTTATCTGCGTCAAAAAACCTTCTCACTACTTCCCAAGATTCTCGCAACTCTCAAGACCATCGCTATTCACAGGACCACCGAACTTCGCAGAACTCACAACCGCAGGTTACAATGCAGAGCACACCTGTCAAGCATCACCGAGAAAACACAGATACTGCTCGCACGAATGCTATACCAGAGGATCCTATATTGAGCTCTGCTGGACCCTCTGCTACTGCAGGACTTTCTGCTGATAATGAGCGCTCAGGACACGTAACAAGAATGCCCTGTTTTGTTAATGACAAGCTAAGCAGACTCAAATACGCCGCAAACTCTGACGGGCTCTTTGTAGGAAATGACTGGTATGATTGGAAGCGAACAACATTTAGATTCCAGCGTCATGATGTATCCGGGGATGCTTGGAAATTCACTCTGTATCACCAGGGTGTTGCCCAAGTTTCCTTCGTGCTCAATTGGGCCAATCATATGATATTCAAAGCAGCGTGCGACAAACACGGCTCAAAGGCCACATCAATAGGCGACCATGGACCGCCGCAGTCGCTGAAGAAACTACAACTAGAACCAAACAACCGCCGTTCTGACTCAGATAATACAACTATTGATGTTGATATCGTAGAGGGACTCGATGTTCACAAGTCAACTGTTACACTCAAACCTCAAGGCTTGTATGTGAACAATAAGAAGTTCAAGAAATTCGAGTGGCCCCATTTAAGTATCATTCGCACGCCTGCATCGGCATTTGATATCAGAGTTAAGTATGATCTCTACTATGAGCGCCACCATCTTAAGCTCAGACTCGGTCGCCATGAAGCTGCTATTTTGGATAGTGCAGCACAGGAGCACAATGTGAGCACCATTGAACCACAGAGCAGTTCTGATGCGACAAATGAGTTTTCTTCACCGCCCAAGCCTCACACTGAGCCGAAGGCCGAATCGTCACCCAAATCACAACCACACTCAAACAGTTCAGAACAAGATTCATCGATTCCGCCGACTTTACGTACTGCTATTGAGGAGAAAAAGCGAAAGAAGCTACAAAATCTTAGCAAGCCGCTACCAAAACCCACTGCGCGGCCACGAGAATCTGTAATTGCCGAAAGCAATAAGCACGAAGAGATATCTCCTCAGGCATTCTACACTAAAGATGAGACAGCATCAGCACCATCGAAGCCGTCGTCCAGTCCGACACCAGAAAATGGGACTTCCCGTACTGATCCGATTGTATTGGTTTCACCGGAAAAGCCAAGCAGGCGTCTGCGTCGCCGAGCTCGACCAGAGGTCGCGGATCTTGAGGAGGAAGCTGCACCCATTGAACCAACTGAGGAGGACTTCCAGATTCTGCGGGATGCCGGGTTTCATCGAGTAGCTCATCGATTCTGGGATGGCCGACTGATGGAAGTCTCTGTTGAAGATATTGCCAGGCTGAACCCTCGTATTTACGTCAATGATAACATTATCTGGTTCTTCTTACGCTGGTACCTTGAAAGACTTTATCTGAATGATCGGCGCATGTTTGACAAAATTCTGTTGCTGAACACGTTTTTCTACCCAGAGGTTCGTAAGGGAGACAGCCCTAAATGGGTCACAAAGCTACCAATACTTTCGAAACATATCACAGTCATGCCTATTCATGAAGCAGCACATTGGTCTGTGGCTGTGATTGTCGGTCTTGATGAGGCTTTGCAGGAAGAATGTACAACAAAGCCAACAATAGTTGTACTAGACTCGCTAGGACCTGCTCAAAACCACCAGACGTTTCGTAAAGTTGTAAGTGTACTGCGCTGTGTACTGAAGATGCACAACAAGCCTCAACTCACAACGCGAGATTATCGTTCATTGCGTACAACTGTACCGGTGCAGACAAACCTCACCGACTGCGGGGTATATTT
The DNA here is from genome assembly GCA_030564665.1 of Entelexis apis. Taxonomy (NCBI): domain Eukaryota; kingdom Fungi; phylum Ascomycota; class Dipodascomycetes; order Dipodascales; family Trichomonascaceae; genus Entelexis; species Entelexis apis. Next base: position 345,633 of record JAJLWA010000009.1, on the reverse strand, counting down.
ACTTCATTATGTGGAACAGATTTTTGAACGGCCCGACGTATTTTTAACCCAAGTAAGTGCTGCGCAGGATCGCACGCTTGACATGGGTGAGTTCTGGCGGGAGCCAGAGCTACATACTAAACGTGACGATTTGAAGTATCGGCTGAAACGCCTAGGCAGTGAAGATAATAGCGCAGAGGTTGAAGCGAACCAAAGCGACAGCGATGATGATATAGAGGTGGTTGGTATGGAACAGGTGAAGCGAAAGAAGCGAAAAGTTGATTCTACGTCTTACGAAGACCCTCAAAGCCAGGCCACCTCCGATGCCTCGAATAATGGATTTGCTGCTAAGAAAAGTGGCAGAGCCCATGACGAGAGTGCTTTGCAGGTCAAAACAGATGCCAAAAAGGGAAATACTGATTCAAAGGTGTTGGAATCAAAGCCGCGCAAAGTAAAGAGCCATGATCAGAGCCCAGCAGCTACAAGGAATGGCACTGCTGATAAGAACGAGGTGCAAGATTTAACAGATGAGCCTACGGGTGATCGTGCAGATGGGTACTCAGTTCCTAATAGTCCTGTCGTTAATGTCCCGATTCTGGAGAGTGACAGGATCCCAGACACTTCTCTATCGCGGCAACAAATGCGTACTAGGGAGAACTAGTCTCAGCACCTTGTGAAGCATTCTGTGTTAACCTCCAACTTACTTTATTTATTTGATCATTTTATAAACTAAAATGTTTTTTTTTTTAAAAAAAATTTGTTTTTTATTTTGGTTTCTTTTTGCTTTTTGCTACAGCATTTTTATTTTATGAATACAAATAGAGGAATACGCGAAGAAGCTATAGTCGACTAGCCAAACTACGAATTTGCACCTGTGCCAAAACATTAAGGAACAATAACCGAGTCTTATAGTAGTTGACAGCCACAAGTAAATGAATATTCTACTTATTGATAGATATGTATGCCATTGATAAGTGTTGTCGAGAGAGCGTCTGTGGTGAACATGTAGGGTGGATTCAGGGCGAGGGCGAGGGCGAGGGCGAGGGCAATAGTGGTCGCGGGCCATAGAAATGGGTGCATGTGATATGGTCAAAAATAGCAGTAGTCCGTATCGTGGTCGAAGCACTAGAGCAAGAGTCATTAAACAAACCAGGTCCCAGCAGCAGCCATCTCAACGTCTCATAACCACTCCTTCTTACCTGCTGCTTCTGTTGAGGTTGAGCTTATTTTTGTAGCAGTATATTGATGCCTGTCACCGTGTTTACCGCCAAGGTTCTTGGCACAGTCTCAATTGGTCTGTGGGCAGGCTATAACTTGTCATTCATCCAGCAGGATATGCTTGGCTCGAAGTTGCACACGCCCCTGCGTTGGTTCCAGCAGCAACTGCTGAGCGGCCTCGGTCACGCAAAGCCCAATGACGAGAAGAAGTCGGATGCTAAGCCCGAGGCGAGTCAAACGGGAAGTGAGACTAGTGCGAATGCTCAGGAGTTCAATGCAACGAACGCGTTGTCGTCGCTGTCGCGGTCTCTTGGCGCATCTGTGATTGCGGGAATCGTCTGTGCAACAAACATTACGGCATATGCGTTTAGCAATCGTGCGAGCAAGCACCCGTATCTGCTTTACATTGCGTTTGGAGCACCACTTGTTGGGGCTTTGCAATTGTTTGGCGCTAAGGAGCTACGCGCCCAGATTAGCTCCACACCCGAACGCAGTACTGAAGAGGCTAGCGATTTGTCCGAGAGCACGTACGAACACGTTTCAGCACCTGAAGACAGTATCTCGCCTAGCGTGACTCCATCGTCGAGCGCTTCGTGTGTTGCTCTGGACAGCAAATATACCATTTATTCGGTTGCCGTTGCGGGACTCAGCACATTGCTTTGCACAATTAGTGTTATTGGTCTTGCTGGTGACACCACCGTGCGATTCTAATCATTATACCAATATTTATAGTACCTTTTTTTATGTGTCAAATATAACATATTTAATCATATTCTTTTTACATTATATTATTATAGACTCTCTGATTTTCTGGCTATCAATTGGAACTACAATCTATTTTTCAAACAATTCAAACAAGTTAATCTAGTCAAACAAGCCCAATTACATTCAGACTATCTCAAAGACGTGTCACAGGTCGTCAAATATTCTGTGGATTAGCTACTAAGTTCGGAGCTGAAGTTAGAAGGGTGTATTCGTAAGTATTCATGAAGTCTAGAGCTATTCAGCCAAATCTAATTCGTATAGACTTGATGTCTACTGCGATGATTTAGCGTCGAGACGTGCTGCTTCATGCTTCAAAGGAAGCCAGCCTGCAAAGCCGCTTAGCATGGTTGCAAGCAGATACTTCAAATACAAACTTGTAGGCGCACGGAAGCGGCGCAGCAGCGGCACAGCAAAATATAGATACTCTGACATATGAATGGAAAGAACCACCAGGAGAAGAGCTCGTAGCCACGGCACACGAGAGAGCCACCCAAGGCGCGTGGCAATCTTCTTCGAGAACCCCAAAACTCCAAGACCAATAAGCCCAGATCCCAAGCCATATAACTTCAAGTAACCAGACACAGTCTTCGGCCATACATATTCTGTAAAGCGGTATGGTGAGACGTGAAGTCCTTTGGCTGCCTCAAACGCCATTTTGATGAACCGATCGCGAGCATCCTGCATAGTCGACATAGGCGGATTAAGCGGGATTACGACGCTTTTAGAAGCCCCACCTTTAGTATAGTCAATGGTGATTTCATTGAGCTTCACATCCACCAATTCCACCCTGTCCGACGAATTCACATCAACATGTACGCCACCGTAATACTCGAGATAGTCATGCAGACTAGTCTTGTGGTCCTTGTTCATGTGGAGAAGAATTTGAACAGTACTCATTATACAGGCAAAATGGAAAGGGCAACCGGGAGAGGGCAAACTGGAGAGGGCAAGAGGTAATAAGTGATAAGCGCGGTAATAAATAGTATGTATGTATGTCCGGTGCACCCTAGCCCTATATAAGCGGGATGAGGGATGGCGATCAGGTTCGAAACCCGCGAGCATTTCTACGTGAGGCAGAACTCATTAATTTATTCCGCTAATCTGTAGGCACCATTACTTGGGTACTTGTAATTAATATGAAAACGAACCCTTCAATAGCAGAAGCGTTTCGAGCCGGTGAGCTTGCTCAAACGAACCCAATCACCTTCTAATCCATGTTACCTCCTTAATCCTAGTAATCTCTCGGTCGCAAGGATAAAAGCTGATAAGAAATAATAAACTGAAATGTATGATGGAAGAGGCTCGGTAGTCTAGACACATTGTCTCGGCATAAACTACATTTGGAAACAAAAGACTACTTGCATGGAACATTGATATTATTAGGTGGACCAACCCCCCCCCAAAAAAAACCACTACTATGCTAGTCAAACCCCGTAAGCGAGCTAGCTCGAATCAGTCACACATTGTAAATGCCCTCGTATACAACGTAGCTTATGGGTTTCTCGTAGATTCCTTGTAGATTCCTTGTAGATTCCTTGTAGATTCCTTGTAGGTTCCTTGTAGGTTCCTTATGTCTGCTTCTTGATGTGAATCGACACAACCTAGCGATTAGGATTCTTCCTGACGATAGAACCCAGCAAGGATTGACTTTTTCTTTTAAAATTTTTTTGCAACGCTTTTACAAACCTCAGCACAGAAACGAAATTAGCTAAAGACATAAGAAGCCTCGATAAGCAGGCCTCAAAGAGAAGAATATATTGTCTGATTTTTCAATGCTTTTAGAAGCCTTGGCGAGGGAATACTCAATCATTGGATAGTCCTTGCTCCTCCCGCTCCTTCATCTTAAGAATATCCTCGTCGCTAGGCTCATATTTATGCCACACTGTATATTGCGTCAACCCAGCAACAGAGAACTGCATATGACGGCACATTTTGCCGAAAGCCTCGGTCTCAGCATGAGACATGAATGCAAAGCCAGGGAAATTTGCACCGGCTCGGAATACCCGGGCCTTGGCGAGAATCGATACACCACCTACACCATCGAGATCAATGATTTCGTCTATGTTTCCAGTACCCTGGTCATTACGCAGGTACGCTAAGTGCACGCGCCATGTCGGATATTCTGCATAACCCTCAACAATCACATCGTTCTCGTCCAGGCGTTGCGCCAGTTCTATTGCAGCATCGCTTTCTTGCCATGAGTTGAGGTCATAGGGCTGTTGACCGCCAAGCCATTGCGGAAGCGGCCGCCACACATTGGGTACAATGACGTCCTTATCATGCTTCATTAAATCCTGGATGATGGAGGGCTCACTACGGTCAATATCGGCATCTCGCCAATATACCCAACTATGTTCGGGTTTCAATGCCAAACTAGTGAGCCAATTTCGCGCACGGCCCATCAGTTTACGGCGCTCCGCCTGTACAGCCACGCCATGACGCGCATCCACGCCTTGACCAATGCGAGCACCGAAGTCATGTTTGTAAATGTCGATGTTGTTGAAAAGTTCGTGAGACTGCCAGCCGGTCTTTCCAGTCTGGATCTTCTCAAACTCGCTACTCAACGTGTCAAACGTTGTGTCCTCGCTATCCGACACGAGAAATGCAATGTCTATTAGGCCGTGCGGATAAGTTAAGTTCCTTAGATGGCTAAACATGAGATCCAACACGGGCTCAGCGTTACGCAGAGGCATGCAAATAAGCACCCGCTCGCCACGTTCTGCTGCCAACTCCGACGATGCCGATTGCTTGGAAAAGTCATATGTATGAACGGCAGGCACTCTAGCTAAATCACTAGTCACACCCGACGTAGATAGGGAGTTCCAGGCCCTGCGTTGTCGCCAGGGAACAACAATAAAGTGCACGACCACAAAAATGGCCGCCAACAAATACAAAACGCGTCGCAGGATCAATGCCGGAGCTTGCCGCCGCAGGGACGAGCGCGTGCGCCGCAGAAACGAGCCTTGTTGTCTGCTCGCATGGCCCCTCGGCGTGAACTTCTCATGAACAGGCAGCAACGCGCTGTGCATCCTGCTGTTCTAAGTCGTTAATGCACGATTATAGTCCACGTCTGGTGGCCCGTTCAGGATGCTGCCCTTGCCCTGGGGTGTTGCCCGGTGAGGATAGCCGCAGCTCGTGCATCTGACCCTTTCTGAATCCAAGGAGAGGATTGCCGCACATCGGGCATTGGTGTCGCAACGCCCAAGTAAGCCTCGAGCTACGCAGACTGAGCTGCGAGCAAGAGACCCGTACAAATAACGGCAGTATGCACTCAGGTGCCTGGACTCAGCTGCCTGTAGACACTCGAAACAAAATTACATCTATATTTATTTTTCATATGTATTAGATCTACTGATTATCTCAATGATTTCGTTTTAACACGGTAATTATCCAAATAATTATCTAGCTGCCTTATCTAGATTAAGTGACTTGGATAAGCTCTGCTTGTCTGCTGCACATGCTGGTTTTCATTCGTCTGTACGAGAGAATACCTATGATTCCCAGCTTATCGTTCATGAAAGTCTTTGATCTTGAATTTATCCACTGCCGCCGAGCCTAACCCAATCGCAACTGTTTCTTCGTTGGCGACTTGGGCCTGCAGGCACAGCAGGACTCCGTTATCCTTACCCACACTGCTCAGACGCATGGCGATGACACTAGGCTCATCTGGCTCACCGTGCAACGTGGCTCAGTGACTAAAGCCGTTTTGCGCCTAAAAAAAAAGCCAGGAAAGGTCGCCTTCGTATTAGCAACCAAGGTACATTTGCATTGCATTATTGATATTCCGTTCCGACCAAGTCAAGGATTGTGCTCAGTCAGATGCATTCAGCCAGATGCATTCAACCAGGTGCATTCAGCCAGATGCATTCAGTCAGATGCATTCAGCCAGGTGCATTCAGCGAGCGTGGATGTTTTGAAACGACAAACTGGAAATAATTGATTTGGCAAAACAGATTAGAAGTTATAGTATAGTAGTAATAATCACTCCAAGTGAAACAAAAAAGTGAGACAAAATTAAAACCATTTTTATCTGCAATTGGTCTTACCTGCAACTTTGTTGTGGGCAGAGCTTTAATTTAATGTACCTGCTGCTGCGATTTGGTTTACTTAAACTGTACCTGTAAGTTGGCCATTAATAAAAAAAAAATCATTAGGAACTTGAACCTGATTGTTGTGACTTAATGCTGATGAAGAGAGAAGTAAACTAAGGATACTCCTAGCTTAATGCTATATAGCCAACAAGAAATACAAGACTCTTTCTTCATCAAAAAAAGAAAAAAGATCTTTTCAAATAAAATTCATTCGTTAGTTAATTAATTAAGCCTTTAATTTTTTGTCAACGGAAATCATCTAAATATAATAACTAGCTTCTTACTTCCGCAGCGCGAATGGTTTAGGACCTAGGACTTAGGACCCCGAATTGAGATCATGGAACATCCCGGACTTCAAAATGTCCCAAACATTGTCTGCCATCCGTTGAGCCGACTCCTCGTCCTGGGAGCGGCTCTCAATGTACACTTTCAGCTTTGGCTCCGTACCACTACCACGCAGAGTGCAACGTGCATTCAATACTTTGCTGCTACAGGTGAAAGTGATCATTTGGGAAGAGGATGAAACAGGCAGGGTTGGCTTGTGCTCAGGCTCTCTCGAATCAAATCCCAAGGTCAGGTCCCGTACCCACGTCACCTCAAGATCCTCCTCTTCAACTTTGTCGTTATGACTCGAATGAGCGAGCTTGATAGAACGCCGGCCCTCAATAGGCTCGAGAATGCGCCGGATCTGCTCAAACTTCGAATCGAGTTGACTCGGTTCGACAATGTAATACCCATTGTGAGTAGCAAAATAGCCAACACGTCGACTGATAGAATCCATTTGCTCAGTCACTGTGACATTTAGGGTTTGCAGTCGAGCCAGAAGCTGTACAAAAACATGTAGTGCAGAGATTCCGTCTTTATCTTTGATGGAATGGCCACCCAACATATATCCAATTGCCTCCTCATATGCAAAAGGCACAGAGTTCCCCTCGCTTTCAAGATCAATAGCCTTGTTTCCAATCCATTTGAACCCGCTCAGCGTTTCGGCATAGTGCACACCTGCATCCTCGGCCTGCGCCTTCAGCACTTGACTTGAGACAGTGGAATTGATTAAGCAAGTTTTTGAGTTATGCGCATTGCCGTTGGTCTGAAGCACAAAATCCGCAAAAATCATACCAATTTGGTCTCCCGTCAGCTGCTTCCACACACCGGAGTCTTGGACAGCGCATGTAAAACGATCTGCATCTGGATCGTTCGCCAACACTATGGTTGCACCATGTTCAGTTGCCGTTTTAATAGCTAAGTCCAGCGCGCCATGTTCCTCTGGGTTCGGAAAGGCCACAGTAGGGAAATCCGGATCCGGCTCAGCTTGTTCAGATACAACAATGACATGGTTCTCGAACCCAAGGCGCGAGAAGCTGCGCAACGCAAACGGCAGACCAACACCATGCATCGGTGTATAGACAATTTTGAACTTTGGGGGATTGATAACCGTAGTGAGAGGATCAATGACCTTTTCGAAATACTTGTCAGTGAGCTGGATCGGTTTCAGTCGTTCCTCAGTCAACGGAACAACGCTCCATGGCTCAAGATTTGCATCAATGGAAGCAGAAATGCCCCGATCATGCGGGGAAATGATCTGGCAAGCATTCTCCCAGTATACTTTATAACCATTGTCCTTTGCAGGGTTATGGCTGGCCGTGATCATAACCCCACAAGCGGCATTCAAATCCGAAATGCCAAACGGAACTAACGGCGTATGCACGAGACCCAAGAAGTGGGTTTTAAAGCCTGCACGCGCAAACGTCTGCAGCACAATATGCGCAAACTGTTTCGAGTTGTGCCTATGATCGTGACCAACAACAATGCCACGTTGCAAAGCATCCTTTACTGTGACGGCCACGTATTTAGCCAAGCCCTGACTGGCCTGACGAACAGTAACAAAGTTCATTCGGCCAAACCCCGGTTCCATGCTCGCACGCAAGCCAGCAGTGCCAAACGAGATACGTGGCACCATCATTTTGGAAAGTCTGGCCGGGTCCTCGACAGAAAGCCGCTGGACCAAAGCCCTAGACGTCTCATCTTCATCCCATGCAAGCCACTCCTGTACAATACCGTCTTGCATATTATCACTGCTGTAAATTGACTAAACTGAACTAAACAGGATCAGAGAACACGCAAGTCCATTAGTGCATGCATAGGATTAAGGGGCACACCGGAGCCTATCAAGCGATTTGACAGGTGGTTTGGCAGATAGTGGCTTGGCAGATAGTAGTTTGGCAGCCAATTCACTGCTCACGCCGCCGTTTAAGATGACGTACAGACTCGGCAATAAGAGCTAGGTCTGCTGCACCGTCCTCGGCCTTTAACGGCTTTACGCCATTATATGCTTTTGTGGAATTACGCGATCGAGAATGGTCTAAATCTCTCAGCAGCTCGTAATCTCCACGGTCGGTACCAGCATTGGTACCGCTCTGTCCGGAATCATCGGAATTATGTATTGTGGCACGTTTGCGACCACCACCTCCTGTGCCGTTATTTGCACCTCCACCCGTTTCAGTACCACTAACACCACTCAGATCCGAGTTTAGATTGAGGTCGCGGCGCCTCAGAGTACGTCTCTCCTGACCAGACAGTGCTGCAATGGCAGCGCTGCGAGAGGTAGGAATTGTCGGGTTTGCTGCAGACACAAAAAACGAGTGATCTGTGGACACATTTAGCAATGCTCGGTCCTCGGCCAAACGCTTGCGCTGATTCTCGAGCCGTGCCTTCAACTTGTCGCGCACGACATTCATCATATTTTCGTAGGCCGCAGCAGCCGCCGCAGTGTCTTCTTCATACTGCTTCTTAGCCTGTTCGGTCTGGTACTGCTCCCAAAGGTAAAGCTCGGTCAACATGTTATCGCGCAGCTCCTCCAAGTCCGCTACTCTCTCCAGGTACTCGGGATCGGTGCCGGTGTGGAGGTCAAACAGTTGAGACTGCAAACTATAAAGCATGGCCGAGTAATGCGCATCACGGTCCTGTTCGAACGAGTCATTGAGGTGTCTTACTTTGGATCCAATGGTGTTCCGACGCTTATCGCGCTTCGATGAAGCCATGTCCTCCATCCTCGAATCCTTTTTTTCGCTAACCTTTGCGTTGGTGCCGCTTTAGTTCATGCGGGTAAGAACCTGCCTTGACAACATGAGATCAACGCCTTGGTCTCGATAGTAAAGGGTTTCACGTGACGTAGCAGAGACCCCGATTCCACTGCTAATTACTCTCGCTCTGCTAAGCAGTCAGTCAGTCAGTCAGCCAGCCAGCGCAGCCAAAGAAAACATTCATAATAAAGAAAAAAAAATTTAGTAGCATTATCCGATGTGCAAATAAATCAATGCTAATAGGGATATCCCCATTTTGTGATTGAATGATTCAACAAAAGAATAAACACCAAGGATCATGTGGTAAATGATATACGCGTAGCGCATCACAGTCGGTTTCTTCTGAGCTAGACAGAAAGCACCTATAGATACATATCTATTAAGATCATTATGACTTGATTTATTGATTCAAGGTTATTGTCGAATGGCCATTGACATGGCTATGACATTGGCATATTACAAAAACCCCATTATCAAATTGATCATGCTAGTAAATAACACGTGGGGATAGCGGATCGTGAAAAAAAAAAACGTTGTGAAGGAAACCGTTGGATCGAAATTGATTCACATAGAATAATAGCAAGAAAAACCGTAAAATGAATATAACTGCTCAGAACCGCTCAGAACTGTGCTAAGCCAACTATAGAAATACAAGCATGAATTTAAAACGGAAAAATAAAAAACAAATTAAACAAGTAAGAATGCGCGAACAATAATAAATAAATAGCAGACCTAGCAAGTGTTAAACTAAGATCTGGAGCTACAACTATTGGGGTCTCGCTCCGCCCCATCATGTCGATCATATTGTTCCCCTGTCGTCCGAATCTGAAATGTGGAAGCGGGCCCTTACTTACCAGGTTAGTTAAACGCGATCACATGACGCGCGGTGCATAGTAGGTGTTTCAGCTGTTAGTCCAAACTGAACTGCGCCGCAGCTACTGCTAACTCAGTAAATTCGTGTTCAGAAACCCCAACTTAAACCATGAGCGGGCCTCATGATGACATGGACGATATAGTCCAAAGCTTCGTACATACAGACCTGGCTTCTCTCGACCGGATTGGCGGCGAACCAGAGTCATTTTCGTTTTCCCCACATCTTACCGAAAAATCGCCGTCGCTGCAACAGCATTCACCTGAAAATCCGGCCTCTACATTTACACCTACAACCTCGCAGTCTGCGCGCGAAGGTCCGGAACTCTCCGACCTGCCACATCCACCGACTCAAGCCACCCATAAACTCCCAGAAACACCAGAAGAACCGGCTACAACCCAACCCCAATCTGAGCTGTCTGCGCCGCCGGCCGAGTCTGCAGCAACCGCATCACAAGGTCAGGGCTCACGCCAGCCTTCTGCATCCGGCCAGGCGCCCCCGTCTAGGCGATCTTCAGTGCGAAATACATCGACCAGCAGTACGACATCAGCGTCGACTCAGGAGCGGGAGAAGCGCGGATCGCTGGGCGATAAGTTCAAAATGTTTGGCAAGCGCATAACAAGCGGCGGATCCAAGAAATGATCTACGTAATTTATTCTATAAACGCACTGTCGGAACCTATCAAAAGGCAACGCCAGTTGAAAGCTAGTCATTAATGACCTTGGCTCATGCCATCTGCAAAGATCCCATTTGCTTTATGGGATTCGTTTACCACGCAGCAAGTAGAAATCCAAGCAACGTGGAGATATAGTCCCGATGCAGAAAAAAAAAGAGGTCAGTTTTGGTGGTTTGGCGCCTTGATATACTGAAATTTCAACCGCGCATCACGTGGCACAGCATTTTCTGAGGATCGCCTGCTGCCAAAACTACTACTGTTGGATCTACTGTTATTTTTAAACCGGGGGCCACTGCAAAATGGAAGAAAACAAAGTTTTGGTGCTGGATGGTGCTGCAGGCACTTATCTCGAATCTTTAGGAACGCCGATGCATCCGCTGCTTTGGGGCTCAGGTGCACTGCTTACGCCGGAGGGCCAAGAGGATATCCGGAAGCTGCATCGTGCATATTTCAAGGCCGGTGCAGACGTCTCCACATCTTTAACGTATCAGACAAGCATTACAGGATTCCAACGAGCTGGGTTGAGCCAGCAGGAGGCGTTCGATACAATCACTAAGGCCGTGGTTATTGCCCGCGAAGTGGCTAGGGAAGCAGGACCTACTAAATTAGTCGCTGGTGGCTTGGGTCCTTATGGGTCGTACTTAGCAGAAGGTCAGGAATATACTGGTGACTATGGGAAGGCGTCTATTGAGGAATTGCGCCAGTTCTGGATTCCTCGTGTCCAAGCCATTTTGGCTGGAGATCCTGATGTTTTGTTATTTGAGACTATACCAAACCGCACAGAGCTTGAATTGCTAGTAAACGAAGCAGTTCCACTGGCTCGGAATGCGGGTATTCCTGTATGGATCTCATTGTCTGTGCGTACAAATGAAGAGGCGATCAAACTCGCTGACGGTACATGCATTGCCGAGTTACAACCCTTATTTGATGGATCGGAATCGATTAAGGCGATCGGCGCAAATTGCTTCGATGTCAGAGCTGTGCCTAAAGTCATTGAAGCTTTTAGCATACTACGTGCACCACTAATAATCTACCCGAACAGCGGCGAGATTTATGATGGCACTTCGCACACATGGAGTAAGCCTGAGTCGTTGGATACTATTAATTCAGGTTGGGACCCTGCTGCTTGGGCTAAAAAGCACGTCCGTGTAATTGGAGGCTGCTGCCGTACCACTCCTAATGATATTGCATGTGTAGCCCAAGCCTTACATTAGAGCTACACCATACTTGACTCCACAAACTCAGGCGCCCGCTTAATGCATATGCGTCCGTATGCATATGCAGCTAATCTGAAAGAAAATCATTCATTTCAGTGAGATCACTTGGATATGCAACGTAAAGACCACATTATTGTAAGCCATAAGTTAGAATCCGTGTAGAATTTCTTTCTTTGTTTTTAGTTTTACGTCTAATATTGTTTATATCCAGCTGCTTCAGTATCAGCTAGTATCAGCTAGTGCTAGCTAGTGCCAGCCAGTGACATTTAGTTTAGTTTAATTTCGTTTGGTTTAATTTCGTTTAGGTCCGTTCAATGCAAGTCCACAAGCGCTTAGCTCCATAACTCTTTGCATGACGCTCCTCCTGCATAGAACACACTTAACAAGGATACCTTGTCGTGACACTAAGCGAACAATTCAGAGTCCAGATCGGACGCACGTGGGTCCCAAGATGAGTGAAATAATGAGATCACGTGTGCCGACCACCGATGTGCTCATTCAGCCTACTTTGCAGTTGCTTCTGTGGCAAGACCTTATTCATACATCATTATACGCCTATAAAAAGTTTGGCGACCCCCTTATATAGATCTACTAGCTAGAATTGACTCGCATATGTGCTGCTTTCACCTATATTTTCGACAATCGACTCGAATCTCTCATCTAGTGAACGTTAATATGGTCGGTGCATGTGTCGCTGCATGCAATCAGGTGATACTCACACGTGGTGGTGATAATGTTCGATTTGTGGTGAAGTATGCTTGAACGAGGGCAAGGTCCACCTTATCACTGGATTTTTTTCAGTTTTCAATAAGTCCAAGCACGTTTCCAACCCAAGCACGTTTTCAGTTCATCAAATAGCATAAAAGGGCCCGGCGCATGCCTGAAGCACCTGAAATTAACCTTGTTTCGGCTAATATTGAGGCACCTCCTAGGAGAGCTCGGACACACAGCAATCCTCACTCAATGCCTGCTTCCCATTACAATGATCATCGCCCTCAACATCATGCCCCCATTCCGGGTATGATTCCTGTACCTGGAGGTCCACAGGAATATGATACCGTTGATGGTGAAATTGCTGATGAAGAAGCCGATGATGTTTTGAACCGTCAACCCTCAGGTAAAGAAGAAGAGGCTCTTTTCCGCACTCTCTTGTGTCCGGATGACATTTATACCCCCGAGGGTGTATATTGGGCTGATTTACCTTTTTGGGAGCGAGCCCGATTTAACTTAAATGTGGAGATGAAAGAGGCCGGCGCTGAGCTGCGCAGTTTGGGCCGAATGATTAAAAACGATCCGTTGAGTCCCATTGCCTGGTATTTCCGCCAAGCCGTTATTCCCGGTGCTGGACTCTTACTAGAGGGCTACGTGCTTTTCTCAGTTGGTAATATTAAGGGACTTTTCTCGGACGTCTGGCCAGAGTGCTGGGGCAAGCATAATACTCAATGCAACAAAACATGGCTTGATGCTGTGAACTATTTAGAGGTCTGCGGTATTATTGTTGGACAGATTGCCGTAGGGTTGATTGGTGACTTCATTGGTCGTCGTTGGGGTTTAATCCAAGACGCTGTCGTCATGTTTGTTGGTTTGCTCATGCTTTCCGCCATGTGGGGTACCACCCTGAACGGGTGGGTCATCTGCTATGCCTGGTCATTGTTTTTCTACTCAATAGGTGTCGGTGGTGAATACCCAATGACTGCCACGAGTGGAATGGAACGCCACCGTTTCTCTCGTGAGGAATTGAAGCAGGATCGCCTGCACCGCGGGCGTCGTGTCGTCAGTGCGTTCCTTATGCAAGGATGGGGCCAACTCCTAAACCAAGCCGTCCTCATCATTTGCTTGCTTATCTTCCATCATGGAAGCGGTAACGCACCTTACAGCAAGGTCGCCGTGCAATGGACGTTCCGAGTTAGTTTTGCCATTCCAGCGGTGGGTACCCTGTGGCTTGTGTACTTCCGCACTTACAAGATGCCTAATATGTCTAAGGCGCTTCAAAAGGCAAAGACCAACTCCTCAGTAACGGGCTACAATTGGAAATCACTGCGCATGGCATTTTCTACTTTCGGTGGCCGTCTCATTGCTACATGTGGATGTTGGTATATGAATGATATGTTTTTCTATGGTAACAAGATTTTCCAGGGCCAGTTTATTTCGATTCTTACTGGAGGAAAATCGGAGGGTGTTATGCTTGACTGGCTCTACAACTTGATCAACATCGGTTGCTCTATGGCTGGATACTATCTTGCTTCATTAACCATCGATACTCGCTTCTATGGGCGAAATTGGATGCAACAACTCGGGTTCCTCATGGATTTCGTGCTTTTTGTTGTTCCTGCATTCCACTTCAAGTATTATAGCGAGCCTATGCATATCCATGCTTTCCAGGCCATGTACTTCCTCTCCTCTTTCTTCCAGCAGTTTGGCCCTAACTGTGTAACTTTCCTTGTTGCGGCCGAAGTGTTCCCCACTGAGATCCGTGCGTCTTCCCACGGTATTGGTGCAGCTATTGGTAAGTTGGGTGCGCTCACAGCTTCTATCCTTTATAACTACATCGATGATCAGACGAAGTTTTACGTCGTACCATGGTTTGGTCTGGCAGGTATGCTTTTGACCCTCGTGTTCTTGCCAGATGTTACTGGCCTTGATCTTCGCGAGCAGGATCGCCGCTGGCGTTTTATTGTGGAGGGCCGCAGTCATGAGTACCATGGTATCGCTGTCCACCCAACACATTTATCGTGGTGGGAGCGATTCCGAGGCGTGGGCAAAACCTACGACTCTGAGGCTGACTTCAAACAGAAGGTCAACGAGATGCGCCATGACTGGGAGGAGCGTCAACGCCAGAAGTTCGAAGAAAATGTTTCGCCCTCGGCTGACTCTTATGATGATGAGGATCTTGAGAAGGTCAGTCCAAGAATTCATAACTACTTTGTGCGTACGTCACCTATGATGACACCAATGCGTCGACCTGTGGATGGAGACTCTCAGACGCCTGGTGCCGACGATCTGAAGTTGCCTGAGGCAGCACACGAAGTTACGGAAATGAAGAATTAGGAAACTGATTCATTGACGCGAAACCTTTCTCTCTCAAAAATTTCTTAGCATCCTTAATTATTTTTTATATTACTCCATAGATATATGTGGATATGATCCCGAGTCCACGAATATGAAGTTTCTACGCATTAAACCATTTTCTTTATTTTTTTTATTTTTAGTGAACGATGGAAAATAAAATAAAATAAAATAAACGAACTGAACTGAATTAAACTGTCTTTAAATTATCTTAAAACTATCTTGCATTATCGTTATAGGCATTCATGCAACCTGGCATTAATGTGATATGATTCTCTGCTTCTCCATCTTATTCTACTTGAAGTGATGCTGTCGCACGCTTTTCTGTAACTAGGATTACGCTTACAAACCACAATCCTGAGTAGTTGTAGCAGCAGCAAGACTAGGCTTCTAAGTAGTGCTTGGTGAATGGAAGCTTACGACTACATCGAGCCACAGATATTTTGCTCTAAACAACACTTAGGATATGTAAATTCACTTTCCATAGACAGTCTCGAACACCAGTTGCTGCTTTGTGGCGGATCCGATAGTGCCGTAACAATATGGGATCTTGACGCTAAGCCAGACGAATCGAATCCGGGAGAGCCATGGGTGTATCAGGAGCAGCACACACAACCATTGGCGCGGCTCGAGCGCAAACGTGCTCACGAATTCGGTATTTCGAATGTCAGTTGGTGGCCTTTTGACCAGGCAATGTTTTTGACGTCGAGTTTCGACGCGAAGCTAAAAGTCTGGGATACCGAGGAGCTGGAAGCTGTTTATACTTTTGACATGAAACATAAAGTCTATTCCTTTGATGTCAACCCATTACAAGAAGACGATGGTCTTGTTGCAATAGGCATGGATCATCCAATGATTAGGCTTGTGGATCTCCGGTCAGGAAGCGCAGCCCAAACGTTAAAGGGTCAGTCTTCCGGCAGTGTCAATTCCGTGAAATGGTCTCCCACGCGTGAATATATGCTCGCAAGTGGTGGCTCTGATGGTAGTGTACGCATTTGGGACATTCGTCAAGCAAATCAGCAAGTTGCCTCGATGGACGCATTACGAGTTAGCACAACCCAATTACTCACACCATTACAATATCGACGAGCGCATCGTTCTGCATGCAATGGCTTGGCGTGGCATCCAACTGGGGATGAATTATTGAGCGTTGGACTTGATTCAAAAGCACTTGTATGGGATCTAGCCGGTGAGCCTGGTGGAGGCACTAATAAATCAGTTAATTTCGGTCCCCTATTTCACGATCGTAGACCTCAAACACTCAATCCATGCATCTCACCGGAGGGTGACTTAGAGGATGGCGGTCTATATGTTTTCCTACCCTCGGATACTGGCGACCTGCTTATGTGCGACTATAATGACGGCAAATTAGTGCGCCGATTAGTGCCTCCCGGAAGTGAGATTCGAAATAACCGTCAAGCATGTATTGTATCGCGTGGACCGAAGCGGATGGAATACTTCTCAGGGGCATGTGATGGGTCCATAGTTCGATGGCGCGAGCACACTACTGAATGAGCAAAATGTAGTTAATCGATAAATTGTTTTTTTGTTTTGTTTTGTTTTGTTTTTTTAGGACAACAATTAAGAAATAAGTATTGCTTGTTATACAAATAAAGATCCCTGTTCAAGACTTACGTGCTCGTCACCGGACAGAACTGAGAGGGTACGGCGGAAATTCACGTCATAGACTCGCAGCTCCGGAAGTGGACGTCTGTTTTGTACCGCACCGTCACCCAATGGTACAAGCTGGTATTTCAATACTCTAGTTGAGAACGGCAGCATACGAAGCATAATAGCCTTAGGTCCCTGGAACGCAAAGAACGTACTTGATGCCATCGATACTGAAAAATTCAGAGTCCGTGAAGTCGCATTCTCAATATGGTAGCTTACCTGGGTCATTGATGTATCATCTGTGTGCTTATCTACTACGGCAAGCACACGCGGCTCTTGAGTAGGAAGATTTACTCGTACTGGCGCCAACTTAAAAACGTTCACAACATCTGGCGATGATTTGCGGCTCCAGTAAAGCTCAAGGTGCGCAAATGCCTCGAGATTGCGTGTCGATGCCGTAAGTGGTGCTGTCGCCTTGCGGGAAATTACGAAGGTATGGGCTGTACGAGAATGTGTATTGTGTGCCATTTCTTGATTGATATCGTTTTCAGTATTATTGATTTCTACCTCTGCAGCATCACACTCCACAGTAATACGGGATTTATGCAACACAACTTCGGCGGAAAACAGCGACAAAAGACTTGCTCTGAGTCTCCACATTCTTGAAATCTGTGGCAATGTGAGCGTAGGTGCAAAAAAGGCGGGCCACTCTTGCTCTAATAGCTCGGGCATCAAATCGAAATTAACACGGAAGGGTCTGGCAATTTCTATGGCTCTAACGTGCAACTTAGTGACAGGAAGAGTGTCAGTAGTTGTGTTGTATGTGATGCGCGTAGCTAGCTGGAACATAGAAGTTGAAACCTTGAAAGAGCCCTGTATGACAGCTCGACCCCCAGGAGGCAGTTCTTCTAACTTTTTGCTGAGCACTACTTCTTCCCCAATGGTCACTTGTACGTCAGGTACAATCACTTCTGCTTCAGCACTTTTAACCTCAATGTAAAAAGAGAGCTGTTCATCCACGGAAGCAACTTGAGGTGTACTATCGGTGATATCCAATTTAGCAGGGCGGCTATCGACGTGAATTTTGCGAAAGTCATCACACAGAGGTAAGTGTCGAACTGTTCGGGGCGATATAGGCAGTGCATCTATCCACTCACCCAGAGGGTTGATTGGAAGACGCTGAGTGAATTCATTGCCCGCAATGAACTCGATCTCCAATAGCTCAACCTCGCCTGTTTCCAACGCAGTTAGTCCGAACTCGAAGGTGATTGGCTGTCGGTTTTCAAATTTCAATAATGCTGCTGTGTTCTTAACAAGACGAGATTCGTCGTGCTTTTCAGAGCGTTCAATATCAATTTGACCCAATGTATGTCGAATACGCAGTCTCTCTAGTTGGAGTTTTGTTGGAAATAGAGGTTCAAGTGTGATCTGGGCCCGCACTTGACGTCCAATGAATGTTTCATGATGTTCAAAGGTGCCAGTCACCCTAAAAAACGGTTGGGATGACGTTTTGATATCGGCAGGAAGCTCCCTTGATTCTCCGAGCCGGAAGAGCGCTACACCATCGTTTAGTTTGCGGCTTAGAGAGCGCTGCACTTCCGGCCATACCGACTGCGGCATCGATTTGACTGAAGTCTTGTATGCCTCCAGAGCGGCACTTGCATCATTGGTACTCATCCAATCACCATAGGATGCTAGGGCATAAGCTTTGGCTCTAGGCAAGCCACTTAGGTCTGAAATAGCATTCAAAAAGGCTTGCTGTGCATTCAGAACTGCGTCCTCAGGCAGCGCGTAGGGGTCTTCAGGTCCAGAGTCATCCGGATGGGCAGCGAAAAGCTTGGCGGCATCCAACCAAATGATTCCCGGGGGCATACCTCCACTTTCGCCTAAAGCAGGTGCGTTTGTTTGTTTTACCAAACTACAGAGCTGAGCAAAGCGTGCATATTGAATTGCTTTCCAGTATAAGGCTGTTTTGCTGTTTTTGTTCAAAGAATTTACTGACAAAAGACGCTCAACTGTGAAAAGATGGATGCGAAATTTATCAAATACGCTACGCAAGGGTAATTCGCATTGGAATATCTTGACTGCGACCACATCCATAATTTCGCGTGCGTTTATGTATTCCTTGGATTCTACGGTGATAGCTTGATTCTCAAATAGAAGCGACAACGAATCATAGGCAGACTCATAAAGCTTTAGAGCTCCGTTATTGTCTCCTTTAAACTCCGAACAGTAGGCAAGCTTTAGAGTGAACCTTGCATCCCACATGAGCAAATCCAGAGTAGGCGCCACGGCATTACGCTTCTCACGTAGCTGGCGCATTTTATGAGCGAAAAACTCTTGAGATTTTGTAAGTAGAGTTTGATACAATGATGTGACAACGTTATCAATTTCCTGAGCATTAAAGTCATCGGCAACACCAATCATGCCAGTTTTAGCTGGCAACCCGAGATGACGCCTGAGGAAGGGTACAAAATTCATCAGATCGCCATCTTTTCCTACTACGAGGACCATGAACTGTATACCATACTCTGCGAGCTGAGCTTTGCAATGGCTAAGTTCGTCAATAAGTGTGTTTTCAGCATCCTCGTTAGATGGCACCTCTACAAGTAGAACGACACCTATAGGCATAAAGTATAAATACTTACGTACCCATTCATTGGTGAAAATAGGTCGGCACTCAAGCGAGTCTTTGTTGGACGGCGAAAGGACACTTGGCTTGGGCTGCCGTGAGGCAACTTGCATAGTATTAGCGAAGTGGAAATGAAGACGTTCTTCTCGAGCAACTTGAGGGTCCCATGGCCCGGCTACTTGAGAAAGCTCGGTCAATTTTGTTCGAATTTGGGCTGCCACAGGTACGTCCACTACTCCACCATTGGACGGTAGTAATGGAATCTCTGCCAGCGGCTGCCGCGCCGACCACTCTCCTGAGGCATCTGCGCCAGGTGTACCGGCAACAACCACCAATGGTGTTGCCGAATATGTGTACTCCATGCCGAGTGCTATACACCAAGGAAAGGGACCCCGATCGTAATAATAATAATAGTGCTTACGCTAGCTGACCCGTATGTATATCTGGATTATGAACATATATATACGGCAAGAACAAGAGATAAATGCGTGCATATGTATACAGAAAGGAGTGTACAAATAACTTAGAAAGATGAGAAACAAAATCTAACATTCTGCTATCCCTAACATTCTGCTAACCGGACTTGACAGCTACAGATAGCTTGATAATATACGGTCCAAATCTGTGTGCAGCAGGCAGATACAAAGCAGCATAGAGAATTGAGTAATTGATAGATAGTTTAACAAAAAGATTTGGTGGAAAGCTGAGTCTCTTGGCTATCCAGTTTGTCTATTCCTATGGTGTCTTATAAGTGGTTTCTTTTACTTATATACAATGCCGTATTAAAGTGCAACTGGAGACCTAACATGGAGAGAAAAGGCGTAGTAGATAAGAGTAAAATATGACAAGTAAAATACGAAGAATGATACTTACTATTTTAGTTTATTATTCGCCTGTGAAGTCAGGCTTCCGCTTCTCAGCGAATGCGGCCATGCCCTCCTTCTGGTCCTTGGTGCCAAACAAAAGATGGAACATGCGTCTCTCGTAATTAATTCCCGTACTTAGTGGGCTCTCGAACGCCTCGTTAATAGACTCTTTGCCTGCCTTAACGGCCAGAGGCGAATAAGACGCGATTTTCGCCGCGGTTTTGATCGCCTCGTTCAGCACCTCCTCATCAGGGAACACCGCCGCAGCAAGTCCCCATGATTCGGCTTGCTGCGCAGTGATGTGCCGGCCGGTCAGTACAAGATCCATGGCCTTTGCCTTTCCAATTGCCCGAGTCAATCGCTGCGTACCACCGGCACCAGGGATTACACCTAGCTGGATCTCGGGCTGGCCAAATTTCGCAGATTGACCAGCATATAAAATATCGGCTGACATGGCCAGCTCACAACCACCGCCTAAGGCATAACCCCTTACTGCAGCAATAATGGGCTTGCGGATCTGGCGGATATCAGACCAGTTGGCAATGTAGTTGTTTCCAAACATATCGGACACTGATTGGTTCTGCATTTCCTTGATGTCGGCACCTGCGGCAAAGGCACGCTCATTTCCGGTAATCACAATCGCACCAATGCTGTCATCCGAGTCGGCTTCCCGAAGAGATCGGTTCAACTCGGCCATCAACGCATTGTTTAGTGCATTTAGCGCTTTGGGCCGGTTCAAAGTCAGCTGGCGCACACCAGCAGTCGGCTTCGAAATAAGCATAAACTCATTTGATCCGCCCGCGCTATATGATCGAACATATGCGGGGATACTCAGCCTAGCAATTGGTCGCTTCAAAACAAACATTGGTAGTATAATTTTATTGTGAGGAGCAGAAGAGGAGGAGAAAAACCCCATGTTTAAAGTTGCGCGGGGGAAGGACGAGGATGAACATACCTTACCCAGATCCCTACCCACATCTGAACCACCCACGATAATAGTAGTAGTAGGCCTTCGGCATTTGAAGTTGAAAATGCCGAATGAGCGGGGCTTTTCGAGGATTGTTTAAAACTGAGGATTTTTTTTGCTGTTTTTTTTTTAAAAAATATATTAATAGCAAGCGCATTGTGTTCTGGGATGACCGTCACTTTGTCATTGTCGTAGTCTTGTATTGCATCTTAAATGGCCTCTCGTATGGCGTCTTGTATGGTCTCTTGTATGCCACCGTTGTTTCAATTGTCGGGATGACATCTAGCCGTGCATAATGTCTCGCGTATGCTTGTGTTAGGAGCTGCCATGCCAGCTTCATTTCCCGCTTTCACTGCTTATTGTAATGCATCTCCTTATTTTTTGAAAACTAAACTTGAGAGTTGAATTTGGAAATTGAGGTTTGCAATTGAGTGTGTGCTCCTTTTTGTTTTTTTTTCGAATCACAAGCCTTGCAAGACTGTTTAGTAGTGAATATTTCTTCCTGAGACGATTGTTGTTTTTATAATTAAATTAGTACATGCTGCAAAGAGTCTTACTTCTAGGTCTTTGAGGGCTATTACTGTACATATTGATGTCTCTAGATTACATTAACGTCTATGATATGTCTCTCAGTGTCTATAACACACCTGAAACTGATTTAAGTTTCCGGTTCTGACTGGACTTGCGCACCTATTACGGCTTATTGGCTCCACGAGAATATCTATATCTCAGACGTTACACAATATATGTTGTCACTGATCTTTGGCTCCTTTTGCGCGCGCTCGTATGCTTGCCTATCTCTGTCTAGAAGAGCCACAAAGTCTTTTTGATTGATATGCGTCCCCGTTCCGTTTTCAAATTTGATCTTATGTCGCCGCAGCTGCTCTCCCATGTTCGCGATTTTCTCCTCTGTTGTGCCCTTTGTTAGAGTGGGCCCCTTAAATTTTCCACTTTCAATCACAAGATGGTTCAGCTCTAGCTTTGCAGCGGCTTTTTCCAGAAGATCTTGTTCAACCGTATCGCCTGTACATAGACGAATGACAAGGATTGGCTTGGTTTGTCCTATCCTGTGCACACGGTCCATGGCCTGTAAATCTTGTTGTGGGTTCCAGTCACTATCAAACAGTATCACTGTATCAGCATTTACTAGATTTACACCTTGTCCCCCTGATCGTGTTGT
This sequence comes from Entelexis apis, assembly GCA_030564665.1. NCBI lineage: Eukaryota > Fungi > Ascomycota > Dipodascomycetes > Dipodascales > Trichomonascaceae > Entelexis > Entelexis apis. The sequence continues at coordinate 323,411 of JAJLWA010000009.1, read as the reverse complement.
TAGTAGAAAGATGTCCGTATCTGTACTCGTTTTACTAAAGTCATCAATCATTTCTTGACGGTCACTTTGTGAAGTACCTCCATCTATACGAGAGTACTTGTATCCCCGGAATGTCGCCCAGTCTTCAAGAACATCAAGCATTGTAGTAAATTGCGAAAATATCAGAGCCCGGTGTCCTTCCGCTTTAAGCTTTTTCATGAGTTCACTCAGAACAAGCAACTTTCCACTAGAAGTCTCGATTCTCTCATCAATCGGCTTATTGGTCGACGCCCAGGGATACCAGAAGAGATAAGGCGAATCACAGCAGAGCCGCAATTGCATAACTAGGTTCGAGAAGCTTTTTGTGCGAAGCTCTTGCTTTGCAGCCTTAATTAGTTTCTCTGTCATTGCCTCATTAACATCGATTTGACGTTGACCACTTACAATTTTGCGCCGCTTTCTCAGATTCCTGCTGTCGTTGCTACCGTCTCCATGGCTATGGCCTTCATCATTCTCATCGTTATCATCATTATTACGTTCGATTGACTCTTTTTGTTCAGTTATGATCTTGTTTACGACAAATTCTCGAGCAGTCCCATCCAAGAAACTCTTGTAAAGATCTTGTTGTAAAGTTGAGAGTCCTGTAAACAAAATACATTCGCGCTTAGGCGGTAGATTGAGTCCAACATCACGTTTCAGCCTTCGTAATAAAAATGGCCTTAGAATATCGTGTAATGAGGTCACCAAGCCGTTTTCATCTTGAGCGCCAATTTGGGCTTCACCTGACTCAAACCACGAATGGAAAATATCTAGGTCTGTAAAAACATCAGGTAAAAGGAAGTTCAGCAGGGCCCAGAGTTCAGAGAGATTGTTTTGCAATGGCGTGCCAGTGAGAAGCATGCGATTCGCAGATGTGTACTGTTTCAGCACACACATAAGTTTACAGTCAACGTTCTTTAATCGGTGTCCTTCATCAACAATAATGTATTTCCAATCAATTTTGCGTAGATGTGCACAGTCTGCCATTATAATTTCATAGCTCGTGATCAAGGCCTGGCCCCAGTTGTTTTTGGACCTGCGTAGTTGTGCGCGAGCCTGTGGGGGCCCGTAATATTTAGTAAACGAGATAGATGGAGCAAATTGAGTAAACTCGTTACACCAATTCCCGATTGTCGATAGTGGCGCAATTATAAGAAAGGGGCCTTGTACATTGTTCTCTAAGAGGAATGCCAAAAATGCAATTACTTCGAGTGTTTTGCCCAAGCCCATTTCGTCGGCAAGAATGCCGTTTAGGCCATTTTGATAAAGCATTGTGAGCCACTTTATGGCATCTATCTGATATGAATGTAGTGGAACAACTATTCCGCTAGGCTGCTTGTCTGATTTTGGTGCTGGGGGTTTGAAAAAAGAATCTAGTCGAGCTTGCTTATTATCTGATACTTCATTCTTCGACTTTCGACTTCTACCCTTGGAATTTTGCGGCTTTGGCCTTTGCTCGGGTTCTGGCTTTGACTCCACTTCGGTTCGTCGCGTTTCAGTCTGCTTTTGTCCGGCTGGATCACTCTTGATGCTAGATGACAGAAACTCCGCGTATAATTTAGATTGGTCTACTAAAAATTTGATTCGCTGTAGACGGCTGTCCTCGTCCATGTTCTTAGCATCTTGTGCCATTGCAAATATACTGATCGCGCGTGTACGCGTTGTGTGGGCTTCTTTATTGACTTTGAGACTACCCTAACCCGTAATTATTCATTTCAGTAGTAAATGCGGACAACTATTGAACTAAGTATTTATTCGCGAAATTAGTAGTAGGCATTGAATTCAAAACCCTGAGACGCTTTTAAAAAAAAAATAAAACATATGTTAGCTAGGTAATACAATTCACTGTCGAATTAGCCGCTATGGTCTATCCATTCTTTTTTCTCTTAATGTTGCGAGTCATTATTTCAGTACTACAACGATTATAGTATTTTAATGCGGAGCATTGTTATTTTGTTAGTTCTACTCTATGTGTCTGTATTGTTTTTAGACAGAACTATTTGTAGTAAACTCCAGCCTTATGCAAGGCATCTTCAACTAACTCCATGGCTGCCAAGACCTCTTCGTCGTTGAAGCGCGGCGCAACGACTTGAACAGCTAGGGGCAAGCCGTCCATTTCCTCGGCGTTATACGTATCGTAAGTAACCTGAGCGGGGAAGGGTAAGTTCTTCGTACTGAACTTCTTGGGCAAAGCATCCTTTGACTTGTCAACGCGACCAACCGGTAAAATTCCGGCAGGATAGTCAATAAGGTTCCACAACGATGTGTAAAGGATAGCATAAAACGAGCGCGGAGTATAGTTAGGAAGGGCGGGGGACGGGTGAGGAGGAGTAATCAAAAAGTCTAGCTTCTGAGCATTCCAATTCTCAAACATGTGGCGACGCAAGGTGTTACGCTTGCTCGTATAATCTTGGTACTCTTTAACAGACAATGGAGACATGTTGCGCAAACGCCACGCCTTTTCTTTGAAACCAAAGAGATTCAGGAAAAACTCGAAAACACGTCGGATAGGCTTAGGGAACCACAAGTAATTACGATGGTTGTGAATGTAGGGATCGTTGTTCTCGCCGCTAAGCAAAGGACTGGACACACCATCATAGCCATCTGCATGGTACAACCTGAAAACGGTCCAGTCGTAGTCTCGGGGCGGGTCCGGCAGCTCAAAGTCAACAACCTCGTATCCCTGTTTCTTCAAAGCATCGGCTGTTGTCGCTAAAGCACGCTCAACTGCTGGGGTCGGGGGCAAATAATCCCTAATACGAAGCACTCCAACCTTGGGCTTAGCTGGAAGTTTAGCATCAGGTCTCCAACGTTGTTTGGAAAGCTGGAAATCATACTTCCAGGGTTCCATTCCCATAATTGTGTCGGAAAAGAACTTCAAATCCTTCAAACTTGCTGCCATAGGAGATACGACAGGAATCACGCCCTCTGCACCGAAGTCATTGTGAATGTCGCCATCTATAGGGAAGCGCCACGAAGAGAAGCGGAGAGAGTAAATTCCTGACCATGCGGCAGGTACGCGTACACTACCACCAATATCTGAGCCAACACCAATGCGAGAGCCACCAGAACCAATCAAAGCACCTTCACCCTGACTGGAACCACCCGGTGCGTGCGTTGCCTTCCAGGGGTTAACTGTACGTCCGAAAACGTCATTGCAGCCCTCAATAGCCATCATAGTGATAGGCACATTAGTCTTAACGTATGGCAAACCACCAGCGTCCCTCAGAAGACGAACAAAAGCACCATCCTCCTTCAGGGGTTTACGAGTGAGCGATGAATAGCCAGCCGTAGAGTCGTAGCCAGCAATGTAAAAGGGATCTTTGAGAGACACAGGGAATCCAGCAAGGGGCGACTTCGGGTTAATATCGGCAGCCCATTTTTCCGCGTCGCGAATCATGATTTCAGTCAAACAGTTTGTCTTTTCCTGGGAAATGAGGGCTGCTTTACCATAAGCTTTCAAAACATCTTTGGACTTCAATTCCCCGGTTGACAACTGGTTGACAACAGTTTCTACGTTTTTAGAAAGTAATGACTTCTCCTGACTAGTCAAGGGTGTTCGGTACTCAGGCAATGCCTCGATCCGCTCTTGACGTTGCTTTCGCTTGAACTCAGCATTCTTCTGGTGCTGGGATGCAGTGAAAGGCCAGACCATTGTTGGGTAAATAATTTACACAACTCCTGACTGTTTCAAATGTATAAACTCGAAGTTCTGGTGAACAAACTACATTCATTCAAGCAGATTATATATACTAGTAGGGGTAGGGGTATTCCCGCCCTATTGCGCACCCTTGGCGACTCCTGCCTATCTGAATCTTAGAGCTTAGTGGCCTGTTCGACAACTGATCTGATAACAAGTATTTGTCAACAGACGATAATGCCAGATAAGACTGATGTAATAGGGTTGGGGTCTCAACGGGCGGAAATGACGTTGAAAGTGTTGAACATTAAAGCTACGCGTACTAATAGAATACTCGTTAAGTTGATCTTACCACCGGTAATTTTTCATTAAGTAGACCGTTACTGGAAGATCCAAAGTATGCACTTGAACGCTTTGTACTTACACCTAGAGCTTCGGTCATTTATGCGCCTCCTGGATGAGACAGATAGACTTATGCGGCAGGCGATATAAAGAGGGAAAGTCTAAGCGAAGCCTGAAAAATGTCAGATCGGTGTATGTACAACAACCTTATACAACTGCTTGCTTCTTTTTTTCTGTCCAGCACTCGTACTGTAATTATCACATGCCTAGCTAGGTAAATTGTTCATATATTGTACTAAATGTTAAATCCATTAGCAGCCAGTCAAGCATCTTCATCATAGCAAGGGAAAATTACTTTAGGCACCACGCGACATACGAGACAGTGTTTCAAGGCGTTCGCGAACAACAGGTCGCTCATTTCCGATGCGGTACTGCGTGCGTGCAGCCTCAGCAAAGGTATAGGCCTGCACTTGCTCTGCGGGTGTACGAGCGAGGCGAGCGTTGCGCTCGAACAACTCGATCGCCTCCTCGGTGTGACCCTGTTGCAAAGCGAACTGCGCGAGGGTACCAACCGCCACATCAGACAGAGGATCAAGCGCCTCGGCCTGCTTGCAGGTGGCAATAGCCTTGTTCAACGCCGTTGGAGTCTCAGCGGTCTGGGCCATAGCAAGGGCCTTGTTTACAAGAGGCAACACATTAATTGCAGCATCAGACTTCGACTTTTCGATTTCAAAGGCCTTTTCAAACATCTTGATTGACTCAGGAACTTCCTTCAGATCAAGTAAGATTTCGCCGTAGTAGTTGTAAAGGCTTGAGTCTTCTGGGTGCTTGGCAATGAGCTGCTTGAACCGATGCCTAGCCTTCTCAGTCTGGCCCATGCGATACTCAGTAACAGCAAGCTGAACGTGGGCGAGAATGAACGAAGAGTCGATGGCAATGCTCTTTTTATAGTTTTCGATGGCAGTGTCCCACTGCTGTTGCAAGAAAGACAACTGCGCCAATTGATAGTAGAGGTCTGGCGACTGGGGGTCCAATTTCTCGGCTTGAGAGAAGTCCGCCTCAGACTCGGCAAGAAGTCCTAGCTCTATGTACAATGCCGAACGCTTAAGTAGCGCCGGGGCGGTAGTATGCAACTTCATACTAATGTTCATGTTCTTAAGCGCCTCGTCAGTATCATTTGTCAAAAATTGGAAGGTCGAAAGGTATTCATAGGCAAGGGCCTCCACTACAGGACCACCCTTCGAGAAACCAAGCTCGATAGAGCGCTTGATCTGATCAAACGCCTGCTTATAGCTCTCGAGATTCTCCTTCTCCATCGCGTCAAACGCGAGTTTTAGCTCCCATTCACCGCTACCTTCCTCAGCATTCACTATCGCCTCCGGCAGGGCACGCTGGTGGTAGCTCGACAAGTAAGCACGAATGAAGTTCGCACTAGGGAACTCTGTATTACGTTCCTTACCGCGCTCAGCCACAAGTTGCTCGGCCTCAGCCTTCAGCACACGATCAACACTCTGGCCCATGCCGCCATCCTCGAAGTTCTGCAGAATAACCGCTGCCGTGTAGTCCATAACTGCCTCACGGTAGTTCTTGAGCTGCTCATAAGCAACCGCACGGCGCGCGTAACACTTCACGTAGTCGGGACGAAGACGCAGAGCCTCAGTAGTGTCTTCAATCACCTTCGAATAGTCCTTTATGGAGCCCCACACAGCAGCACGGTTCGAGTAAAACACAGGCTCGCTCTTGTTGGCGCGAATGGCCTGTGAATACAGGTCGAGCGCTCGGTCATACTGCTGCTTGTTGAACGCGTGGTTTCCTGCCTGCTTCAGCTCTTCACTGATCTCCTTCACATCTTTTTCACTTAAAGATTTAAGCTGGTTCCAGTCATTGATTACCGGATACAACGGGGCATCAGCAGCATCCTGTGTAGTAGTGAAGCCATGCGACAAGGGACCCTTCTTGGCACTGCTCTTCTTCTTCTTGTTTTTCTTCTTGGAGGCCGCCGAACGCTCACCCTCGGCGGCGCGGCCCGTGGCGTCTGTGGCGGAGCCCTTAGACGGCGCACTGGACAACAAATAATATCCAGCAATGCCAACAGCACCAACGGCAACGAGCGAGGCCACCACGGCTCGCTTGTTCTCAAAGTACTTCTGCATATGTCAACCTCACTTAGGTGAAAAATTCACAGTGGTGTTGTGGTGCTATTATGATATAATAATGCACCAGTGGGTTTGTTCACCTATGACTTTGGATCTGGTAAGCAGGATTGTGCAACTCGATACTGTTGCCTACTACTGGCATATCCAGGAGGAGGGTAAATAACCAGTATATAATTATTATTACCTTATAAAGGGGGTGTGATTCATATAGTAATAAAAATTCAATACCTTCATAATATCTAATCGTACTACATGAAAGAGAAAAAGCAAAGAATAGCTCAGCTCAAGCTTACTTCTTGTTGTGTCGCACAAGCATGTTTTATGTCCCATACCTAGCTTAAATTGCTAGCACTAGAGTTATTATAAAAGTGAATTGGAATCTTTAGCAAAAAAAAAAAAAAAAAAATTCTCATATATTATCTAGCCGATTAATTTCGGCCCTGCTGCCCTCACCGCCATCTTTCTCGTTTCGCCTATTCGCTCATGCCATCTCTAATCCTACCCTTACCTTTACTGCGCATGACGTCTCTCAAAGACGAGAGAGAGGCCATATATGGTAATTAAACACTGCGTCTGCATTATAGAACCAATGTAATGATTAGAATAGCGATGCAATTTATAAATGAATAAATCGGTACACTCAGAATTTTTTTCCGTGACAGTATATCCCGAGCGGTAGTCGTGTTGGGCTATGTTTCTTTACCTCGGAACAACAATAACGTGTTTTTCAGCTCGGCTCGCTCGGCAGCCGTCGCTTACAGTGCACCTCGGTCATTAACGGGATTCACGTGTGTGGCTCTAAAGGAGTAGTCTACAATGGGCCCCAGGGCTCAGCATGTGACCACAGTAATAACGAATAGATTCAATTTTAAGGTTCTTCAATGAAAGTGGGCAGCATGAAATGCGTCTAGGTTTGTGCTGTTTCTTTTTTTTTCCCATCATATCCACGATTTGACGTTGGCCGCGCCCCACATTGTGACCTTACCCTACCCCACAGCGTAGTCAAGCTTATAAGTACGTAAACGCCGACGGACACCGGGCAACTAAATGGCCCTAAAGCGTTTGGTTCAAATGCATACCATTCCCCTTAGGACTCTTCGGATGCAGTCGACAGTTGCTCAGACGGGCACATTTAGCTTTCAGGATCAGCTGCCGAGGCTCCCTGTCCCCACACTGGAGGAAACGTCTACTAAATATCTTAAAACAGTAAAGCCTCTGTTATTGCCTGAACAATATGCGGCCACTGAAAAAGCAGTTGGGGAATTTATAAAGCCTGGTGGAGATGGCGAGCGGCTGCAGAAGCGACTCGTTGAGCGTGCCTCAAAACACAAGAATTGGATCTATGACTGGTGGAACGAGGCTGCCTATATGGCTTACAGGGACCCTATAGTACCCTATGTGAGCTATTTCTACTCATATAGGGACGATATCGCCAATTATCCCCACCCTTCCCAGAGAGCAGCTGCACTTGTGTCTACAGCTCTGGAATTCAAGCATCAGCTCGATACAGAGACTCTTCCTGTAGATTACATGCGCAAACAGCCCATTGATATGGAGCTATTCCGTTTTTTGTTCAATACTTGCCGCATTCCCGAACCCAATGTGGATAGCACGGCTATGTACCCGACTGAGGGTAACGAACACATCCTGGTGATCCGCCGTAATCGGTTCTACAAGGTGCCATACAAGACACAGAGTGGTAAACTTCTCACCACGCAGGAAATTGAGCACCAGCTTCGTCTTGTTTATGGTGATGCTGAGATTAAAGGAACTGGACCCAATATTGGTGCTTTGACGAGCGAGAACCGTGACGTTTGGGCCGATATGCGGTCCCGTCTGTTGGCAGCAAGCCCTCAGAACGCTGAGTCTCTGAAGCAAATCCAAAGTAGTGCCTTTGTTGTGTGTCTAGACTGGGCCTCCCCAGTGAAACCCATTGAGCGAACCCACCAGTACTGGCATGGATATGGTCGCAACCGGTTCTTCGACAAGGCAGCCCAATTCATCGTGAATGACAATGGTACAGCCGGATTCATTGGTGAGCATTCTATGATGGATGGTACTCAGACGCTGCGGCTCAATGAGTTTGTGCTTGATCAGTTGGCGAACAACAAAGCACCTCTTACCACCGGTCTTGAGTACACTGACGCTCCACAAGAGCTTCAATTTGTCGTTGATGATGTCATTGCGACTGATATTTTAACAGCCGAGACCGATTTTGCTGCTCAGATCGCGCAACACGAGGTCGCTGTATGGTCTTACGACAAGTACGGCAAGAACCTGATCAAGCAATTCAAGGTCTCCCCCGACGCATACATCCAAATGCTTCTTCAAATTGCCTACTATCGCATGCACGGACGTGTACGTGCTGTGTATGAGAGTGCCACTACTCGTAAGTTTGCCCAAGGTCGCACGGAAACGGCCCGTTCTGTTTCTCAAGAAAGTGCAGATATGTGTGTCAAATTTTGGGACCCATCAGTACCAGCCGCTGAGAAGATCAAGGCATTCCGTGCGGCTGTAGATTCGCAAGTTAAATATATCTCCGATGCTACTGAAGGAAAGGGTGTAGATAGGCATCTGTTTGGACTCAAGAAGCTGCTGCAGCCAGGTGAGGAGCTTCCAGCGATCTACAAGGACCCTGCTTTTGGCTACAGTAGTTCGTGGTACATCTCTTCGTCACAGCTCTCTTCAGAATACCTGAACGGCTACGGATGGTCGCAAGTCATTGACGATGGTTTTGGCTGTGCGTATATGATCAACAAAAACAACCTACATGTGAACATCTGTTCTAAATTTAGAGGATCGCATCGGTTCATGGACTACCTAGAGGAATCTGCCAACGAGTTGGCTAAACTTCTCAGTTCTGAGAACCCTACTTCGAAGATCTGAGCGCGACGTTCTGATTCAATTGTTTCAATTAAGGCAGAATTAGATACACTTAGACTAACTATATTCTAATAACGTTGATGATATGAATTGAGTACCACTAAAATGGTTACGAGAATAAATATATGTGTGTATATATATGTATGTACATAGTGAGTGGCCAGCTTAAAGCATTACGGACACTCCACGGGACTTCTGTTCAATTTAAAAAGCTACGAAAGAACAATAATTTCCAAAAATGGCTATAGGAATGGTTTCAGGAACAGCTGGAAGGAGAAATTATTTCTTTCATGCTCTTAGAGGGAAAGGGGGGAGAGAGGGTTATGGACTTTGAAGCATTCGTGTTCCAAACACATACAGTTTCGAAAACATGGCGTACAGTAGAACCCTACTGAATTCCGGAGTCAGGTCTATTAAGAAAGATCACTTTCTAAATCGGTATCTAACCTCACCGCAGAGAACACCGTGGAGAACATTGTAGGGAGCTAGCTTTTGCGTTCAGCGATATTGTTGGGGCTACAAGTCGTGACATATTCCTGTGCAACCTTGTTTAATTAGATGTCGATGCTGAAGATAGAAAATGAAAAAAAAAAAAAAAAAGGTAGGGCAAAATAGCCTATTTGGTCCTTAAAGGCAACTGAGAGCTACAGCCAGGGCAAACACTAACGCTTCTTGCGATTTTCTTTCCACTCCTTAAGGCAATCCCGGTACGCCTCGAAGTAGGGTAAGCATGGAGTCCGTTCATAATTATTGCGATCCAAACAAGCCATACTCATGCGAGATGCCTCCTTGCAAGGATCAAAGAACTGCGTTTTTTCTCTGGTCAAGAATTCCCTTTTGTTTTCTGCAGACATTGGATCGTCTGGATAAAGACGATACTTCCCATCCTTCGTGAAGTCTACCTTACTGGGATCACGTTCAACCATTTATATAGATATACCCACCACGTATCAAACAGGCAATATTGATGATGTGAGATTCCCGGCCATGGATTGACTTTGTCATACATGAGTAGTTTAGCTATTAGTAGTATGCGTATAGTAGTAGTTAGTAGGGTAATGGGAATAGCGTCAAGTTGATAGGTTGGTAAAGAGAGTTTTTCAAGGGGGGGTTTTGTTCCTAAGGGTTATTCCTAACGGATCGGGAATCATGCTCATGCGAACGAATCTCGGCTGCTCAATTATGCTCATACCGTTGGTAACTGCGCCTAAATGTACGTATCTGAGATTGCCATTGAAACGATTAGGGCTTGGGTATGCAAGCTGAGGCCATATGAGGCTTTTTGAGTGCAGTGAGCAAAATGATAACAATAGTTTTATAATGGACTTGAGTTCCGTCCCAATAATTCGTCGTGTGATTCGTGAGCGTATTTAGAACCAGATCAAAATGAGACTTCTTCAGCTTCTGCTGCTGCTTTCGGTGGCAGCAGCTATGCTTATGAAAATGGCCCCAATGGACCCGTACAGCACATCATGCTCCGGGCTTCTTAGCTCTATGTACGGATTTGGGGGATCTGAATGTACGTCTCTGAAATCTTGGAATCGAGCGCCCTGTATGTGCAAGATTCCTGCGTTCACCGAGACAGTCATCGCCTGCATAGATACACAACTGAAAAATGTCACCGAGTCTGTTCGCAATAGTACACGCCATATGTCCTATGAAATGTTCTTAAAAATGACTTGCCCTGATGAGAATATTACCATGTCTGATTTGGATGCATATCGGCGAAATGAGTCCAATTTGGTGACCTACGACCAGTCTATTAAACAGCATACGCCGTCTCCATGGCCTGTGAATGGAGCATTCCAAGTCTCTGATGAAGAGGCATATAACGCTTTGAATTCGCGTCTGTTCTATGAGCAGTCTGAGCCGAGAAGCAAGCGCTTTGGCGCTGCCTTGAACGCATACTGGGCGGTGATACTGCTTCTGCGGTTTATTTCCATTTGTTTATCAAAAGTATTCTCATCTGTCCGAACCTCAAAGAGTCAGACACCTCTGTCCATGTGGATCAGGCAAAACATTACCATGCCGGCGCTTTTTGGGCGCGCAAGTTGCTTTCTAACGCGCAGAGGTATAGCAACTCCAACGCGTTCTCACTCTCTCGCTATTTTAGGCTTCGAAATCTTGGTAATAGTGCTCACATTCATACACTTGCCGGTTTGGTACCCAAACTATACCTGGTCCTACGACAATATGCAGACTTATTCGTCGTTTCTGGGCCAGCGTTCGGGTGTATTAACACTTTATCTATGCCCGCTTCTTATATTGTTTGCAGGCAGAAACAATTTCTTACAGTGGCTCACGGGCTGGCCCCAAGAAGTTTACGTACTATATCATCGGTGGATTGGCCGAGCCGTCGCTTTTCAGCTAATAGTACACATCATAGCGTACAATATACAGCGTGCTGCTGCTGGTCGGTTTGGAGAAATGTGGACGCAGGCCTACTGGAAATGGGGCATTGTGGGTTCAGCTTTTGGTTTGTTCTTAGCATTCCACAGTGTGGCCTTCCTACGCCGACGCTCATACGAGATCTTTTTAGCACTACACATATTGAGTGTTGTCATGTTTATTGTTGGTGGCTACTACCACTTAGATCTGTTAGATGAGCCACTAGGTCTCAACTTCTTCTATGCCATGATAGCCGTCTGGGCGTTTGATCGCGCTATGAGACTGATGCGCGTGGTAACATCTAATCCGCTTGGAAAGGCAGATGTCACCTTACACGAGAATACGCTTGAGCTGATTATGGATCGGCCAAGCTCATGGAATGTGCAGATGCGGCCAGGTGTTTATACTTTTGTCCACATCATTAAGCCTACGTTGTTTTTCCAATCGCATCCGTTCACGCTGATGACTAGTGTAGATGAGCCGAACAAAATCAAGCTTTTCTGTCGCGTCCGAGATGGCATGACACGCAAATTGGCTAATATGGCTCTGGAGTCACCATCTAATTTCCAAACTCGTGTTCTGTTAGACGGGCCTTATGGCCACTGCCATGACCTGAGCGAGTTCAACGAATGCGTATTTGTTGCTGGGGGAGTTGGAATCACAGCTCCATATGCGTACATCCAAAATATTTTATGGAAATACCCAAGAGGGTTCCAAAAAATAACTCTGTTGTGGGCAATTCGTGACGAGTCGCCGCTTCAGTGGTTTGAAAGTGAACTCCAGTTTTTATCAGAGTACTCACGCGTCAATGTCGAACTATATGTCTCGAATGGTACATCGAAACACGCTAGGCGTCTTGATATTGTCTCAGCCGTACATGATTGCATTGCCGCCAGTAAAGGGCCAATGTCAGTGATGTGCTGTGGGCCAGAAGTCATGAACAAGGAAACGCGGCATGCGGTGACCTCAGGACTCGAATTGACAAATAACTTTATAGAATACTTCGAGGAGACATTCACCTTTTAGTGTGAAAAAAGAACAACACATTATTATGTCTTATTTTTACCTTTTATTTATGATTCAGATATAGCCAAAATGCTCAATTGACTCCACTCCAGATCACATCGCCGCTTGTATGATTTAATTTAGTAACGAAGTTCGAAGAAGCCAGTACTTATTTATCATTGTCTAAACAACTCGAAGCCGGACTCGATATCTCAAGTTCAAGTGTCTAAATCCTAGCCAATGTATAAAATTAAAATTAAAAATAGAATCTGGCGCTCAATATTGCTTTTGGAGCGCTAGAATCCGTTATTTATCGAGCTGTTCTATAAGGTGCGAGCTAATTGTCAAATATAATTATTAGGTAAGGGGTCCCGCAAATAAATAATTTATTTACATACTTTTGTGCAGGTTGAATTCATGTTGTGCTCGCGATGCGGAACCAATGAGTCAGAGGTTAAAACAAGGGGCGAAAACTTTTGCAAGGAATGCTACACTGAATTTGTGGGTCGCAAGTTCAGAAACCTGATGAGTTCGTTCCGGGTCAATGGATCACCCGACTCTAACATAGTTCCTCCACTTCTCCTAGCTCCCATTTCGTTTGGAGTTTCATCGCTTGCAATGATAGATCTTTTAATAGAAATGCAGAGATCTCAGAGTACAAAGCACAATGGCATGACTGGATTTCGCTTCATATGTCTATACCTCAGTGATGAGGAACCACCTTTTGCATGGCCCTGGCCCGAGACGCCGCTTATTCGGGTGTCGAAAACGGAATTATTTAGCAAGATTTTACCTGAATTCAGTGAAAAGGGCAGGTTGAGCCGAAGTAGCAAGCAAGACGTAGAAAGCGTTATGATGCGGCAAGTCTGTTTGTCCATAGCGGCAGATAAGAACGCGGAAGCTACGCTCTTTGGATGCTCTATGACCCGTTTAAGTGAACTCACGCTTGCAGAAACGGTGAAGGGGCGTGGTGCAGCCATTCCGGCGCTCGTGTCGCCAGATTTGGTACGTGACGGCATTGTTTACCCAATGCGAGATATCACTCTTCCCGAGCTCGAGAAATATTGTGGGGTCCGCAACTTGAATCAGTACATAATACCAGAACCGAAAGTTCCTGGGATAACAAAAATGCAGAGCATTGATGAAATCGTGCATGCCTACTTTGCCGACGTGCAAAAGGGGTTTCCGTCAGTAGTCTCCACAGTCGCAAAGGTGGCCTCAAAACTGTCGCAGGAAGCAGAGCCTTGTGATTTCTGCCAGGGGGGTGATGGTATGAGACTTTGCTATGCATGCCAAGCAGCTTTAAATGAGCCACAATTGAGCCAACCTCAGAGTCGGGCAAATCTTTCCCAAATTTTACAGGAGTATGCACTAGAGTGATTCACATAAAGGCGTCAATAAACCAGACGTACTTACCGAATCATTAAAGCATAAATTGACAGCTGATACATAAAGTATCCTAATGAGTTCACATAATAAGGCGCGACCCTATAACATAAAATCAATAAATATAGGCGGAGACGTTACCGTGTTTAAAATGCTGTCGATTAGATTTATAATGGGAGTACATTGAAGCCGGAACTGATTGTTTCCAAGAAGACCGGTACTGAGACATGGTTGTTCACATTGAATTTCTGCCGGGCTAACAAGTGTCATAATATAAGTCTTTAAGTTCTTTAAACTACAAGTGATAGATAAATCATAATATAAGTACACGAATAAGAACCAAGCAAATGCACTAGCATACCACCAATGCATTCGGTTAGTCTCTTCGTCTCGAGTCGTCAATCGCTTCACATATCAATTAATGGGAAGCATTAGTGTCCTTGTGCAGCAGCCGCTGCTACTGCTGCTGCTGCAGTGGCTCGTGTCTCTTCTTCCTTGATCACTGGATCAAACTCCTCAGTAGAGTCAAGGCCGTGCAACCCGTTAGGAAGAGGCCCAGAGCGAGGAACGCCAAGAGATCCAAGATGGCTGAGCTGGCTCACATTACCAACTGAGCCCATATGAGACGCAAGCCCTACGCCCATTTGCGAGTACATTAAGGATTCTTGGCTGTGGCCACTGTCAAGGTCATGATCATGGTGTCCATGGTGAGCATGATGTCCAAGTTGGCCCATTTGGTGATGCTGTCGCGCGCGCTCAGCTGACGCTGGATCTTCATGGTGTACAACTAGATCGTTGCCGTTGGGACGCATCATCTCGTTTTTGAGTGCAAGATCCTGAGGTATTGTCATTACCGTGCCATTGTAGAACGCCTTTTCAGGCATGCCCTCTTGGAGATGTGTGGTACCAATAGCCGGAGGAGTATGGTTTGGATGGACCTGACGCCAGTGTCTACGCATGTTTGAGCAGCTTGTAAATGCACGCTCGCAAACACCACATCGATAGGGCTTGACACCAGTATGTACTCGCGTATGTAGCTCCATATTGACACGCTGAGAAAACTGCTTATGGCAAAAGCTACATTCAAAGGGCTTCACATCGTTGTGTGTCCGCATGTGAGTGGTCAAGTTTCCACTCCGGCTGAACGCGCGACCACACGAGCGGCATTTAAATGGCTTCTCACCCGTATGCGTACGCATATGTACGGTAAGTAGCGAGCTCTGTGTAAACTTACGCGAGCAGATCTGACATTGAAAGGGCTTCTCGCCCGTGTGTCGACGAACATGCGCTGCGAGATTGCCCTTTAATGTAAATTGCCAGCCACAGAACTCACAGCCAAATGTGCGTCGGGGTTGCCCGGGTGCAGGTTGTGTTCCTGGAGGCGCACCCCCGAGCGCCGTATCCTGCAGTGACGGGTCCGTGTTGTTGTGCACAGAAGCGGCAGCAGCAGCGGCCGCCGCAGCTGCTGCTGCTGCTTGAGCATCATTCGCACCAGACGCTGGGTCGTGATGGTGCGCGTAACCGGCCTGGCCAGAGCTTGCAGTCCTGTCCAAATTCACCTGGGTGCCTGAGCTTGGAAACTGATGCACGTCACTCATAATCACCCTTGTTTACTTTTTGATCGCGTCCGGTTACTTGCTTTTGTTCCGAGTAAAAGAACAATGGCGGTGCAGAGGTGGTGGCAAGGATCAAAGTTTTCAGTGCAGCACCCAGGGTTGGTTCGTCTGATGTTAGGGTATGTGGTCTGATGTGATCTGTTTTGGCCAACCTAAATCAGGCATGTGTCAACCGCGCAGCAGAGCTTGCACACGTGGTTGCCTTTGCCTGTGATGATTTTCATAAGTCTCTGGAATTAAGGAAGCTTTGATGAGATAAGAAGTCTTCAATGACCGACTTGTTTGTCATTCAACGAGCGGTGCTTTGAATCAGCACACTCAAGATTGGTCACCGATAGAGGGAAAGGGGTGTGTCGCTTGCATTTAGTAGCGTGCAAAATGTTATTACAATTGGCCCACTTGTGATTCGTTCTTTGTGATTTGTTCTACTGTTCGAGTGTAAAGTATATCAACATTATTTATATTATTGCGATAGAAACTTTAGCCCACAACATAGCTTTGTGTTCTTTCTCTAAATATCACAGCATGTTTCAATTGAGCAACTCAAACCTACCAGCGTGGTATTAAGACTTACGTAGGTGGGTTCAATTTGGATATACTGTGAGCCTCTCTCTAAGTTGATGATGTACCGTATTAATTATTTCTATATATTGTGTGTCAAACAACGATTCAACAGCTGCGGCCAAACCCAGGTGAATACAAGACTTCCCGTCCGATCAGTCCTATTTAAACACCTGAGGGCCTTACCAAGTATTGTAGTGGGAGACCATACGAGAACAGAAGGTGCTGCAGTTAATCTTTTTAATTTTATTTTATGATCTCTCTTTCTGAGAGAGTACACGAAAGCATGTTACAAGTGTGACAGGTGTGGCAAACATGCTACTGCGCTCAGCTGCAACTCTCTAGTAGCGATGGCTACATATGTGGACGCATTATAGCCTTCGTTGGAAACCACCCTTATCTGTGCGTGTGAGTCTTTAAGGGTTAGGAGGTCATTATCAGTGTTCCTTTTTTTAACGCCTTGTGATCTTTTCAACCGTTTATGGACGAACCGAAAATGCTGAACGCGTCTATACTCAGGAGAAAATTCGCACGCTTCAAGAAGGATGTTTATCAGACTTTTTTCACAAGAGAAGGCTTAATTGGTGACGTTGACTACAAGGCACTGTTTATTCCAACCTTGCCATTTACAAAATATGCAAACAAACCACCTCGATTTTACTCACTTGATGAGAAATTGCCTCTTTTCCTAACTATATTGTTAGGATTGCAACATGCCGCAGCAATGCTCGGCGGCTTGGTAGCAGCTCCCTTGGCAATTGCTTCTTCTTGCAATTTGGATGATGCTGATAGCCAGTACCTCATAGCTGTGACCCTCATTGGATCAGGATTCTTGACTCTGGCCCAGATTGCGCGCATCCGAATCCCATATACTAATTATCGTATTGGCACAGGCATGATATCGGTATTGGGAGCCGCGTTCACCCCGATTCCGGTTATGAATCAAACTGTGCCAATAATGTACAAGAACGGATTCTGTGAAACGTTAGCCGATGGTACTTTATTGCCCTGTCGCAAGGCTTATGGTGCGCTCATTGCTACAGGGTCTCTGTGTGCTCTACTCATGGTACTCGTTGGCTTCTTGAAACCTAAATTTCTGAACCGTCTTTTGCCGGCAACAGTGACAGGCCCCGTAGTACTATTAATTGGGTTGTCGTTAACACAGAGTGCTGTTGAGGATTGGGGTGGTGGTAGTACGTGTTATAACGGTGGGTTGTGTAACTCACAAGTGCCTTCTCACTCCCATCCGTGGGGATCTGGACAGTTCATTGGTCTGGGGTTTAGCGTCATTGTAACTATTATTACTTGTGAAAAGTTCGGTCCTCCTATTCTCAAGTCATGCTCCGTTGTTGTTGGTCTTATTATTGGCTGCGTCGTTGCTGCTGGCACAGGCTACTTCGAACACAAAACAATTGACGCGGCCCCTAATGGACAGTTTATGTGGGTTCGTACATATCCACTAAACTTATATGGTCCGCTTGTTCTTCCACTCTTGGCAATTAATTTAGTCACTGTAATGGAGAATGTGGGGGATGTTACTGCCACTGCCGATGTCTCGCATATTCCCGTAGACGGCCCGGACTTCGACAGCCGTATCCAGGGCGGGAACCTGGCCTCGGGACTTGCAAGTATTATTGCCTGTTTGGCAACTTTGCCCCCATTATCGACTTTTGCCCAAAATAATGGTGTTGTAGCTATGACTCAGGTAGCAAGTCGGCGTGCTGGATACGCCTGCTGCATCTGGCTCATTATCATGGGGGTTATTGGTAAATTTAGTGCTGCGGTGAATGCCATTCCAAAGGCAGTCATTGGCGGCATGACCATTTTCTTGTTCACATCTGTTGGCGTGGCCGGTCTCGCCATTATTGCCAAAACTCCTTTCCATCGTCGTGATCGTATTGTCATGACAATAAGCCTTTTGTTTGGTTTTACGTCGACTCTGGCACCAGACTGGTTTTCGCGTATTTTCACGTATAAAGGTAACAACAAGGGCAAACAAGGATTTATTGATGCCGTCGTCATTTTTGTCGAGGCCCCGTATGCAATAGCAGGGCTGGCGGGTGTGATCGCACATCTCCTGTTCCCAGAATCCAAGCATAAAACAACTATTACAGCATCATCCGATGAGAGTGACTACGGTGATCATATCAAGAGTACTCTTGAAGAGTCCAATGAAAAAAATGAAATATCTCGAAAAGCTGATTAGGTATGTGCAGCACCAATCAATCAGTGCTGTATCACCCCTTCCCCACCCCCTCACTGCTTTACTTTTTGTTCCCTATATGTGGACCGAATAAGTAGACTTTTTTTTGATGATTTAAACTCGTAGTAAAAATAAAATATATATATATAAAGCATGAATACAGCACATTCTATACAATTGATCCAGAAAATGATGCAAACACGACGATTGATGACACAACTGACCTTTCATTATCCTCCTTACTTGGCGATCGTTGCATATGTGATATTATTCATGTACATAAGAGCACCAGTTATATATTTTCACTCTTAGAACAAGCTCCACAACGGCTCCATTTACTAGCCCTCGCCTGTAACCCTCACCCAATCCTGCGAAATCACCGGTATGCATGACGATCTCTCTGACTCACAGCTCGCTGAGACATAAATACAGCGCCGAGGTTCTCCATATCTCCATATTAAATACTGCAAAAAATGGGAGAGATTGTGATTGTTGGGTCAGGAATCATTGGCCTCTGGACTGCGCTGCTTTTGTCGCGTGAGGGTCATGCCAAAGAAACGACAGTCGTGGCCAAACATTTACCGGGAGATCTTTCTAGTGAATTCACTTCACCTATAGCTGGTGCCCATTTCAGCTGTGCAATTGCCGGAACTAGTGGCAAGGCGTTACGGTTTAACCGTATTTCTTATGCGCTTCTGAAGGAAGTATTCAAGCTGTTCGAGGGTAAATTTGTTGACGCCGGCCTGGACCGCTTGCCTCAAACAGAGCTCTTTGCGGAACAACCACCACAGCAACTTATTGATGATATCAAGCAATACGCGGATGAATTTGAAATTATTGGCGATCAGCAGTGGCTCAAGAGTAAAGGTGCATCGTACGGCATTAGGTACCGCACTTTCAATTTTTACCCACCAAAGTTCCTTGTTTTCTTGAAAAACTACTTGGAGGCGCAAGGTGTTGTGTTTGTTCGAGCCACTCTGGGTCATATCAGTGAGGCGCGTGCTGCTGCTGGCCGTCCCAATGCTGGAGTCGTATTCAACTGCGGTGGAGTCATGGCAACATCTCTTGGAGGTGTGCGGGACGACAAAGCTACTTTTCCAGTGCGCGGCCAAGTTGTGAGTGTGAAGGCTCCTTGGATAAAGGAGAATATTGGCTTGGAGGTTCCTGGACAGCCACCAACATACATCATTCCTCGCGTTCACAGCGGCGGAAGAGTCATTCTTGGCGGATATTCCCTCAAGAATGACTGGACTGAGGGTACACGCACCGAGCAGACCAAGTCTATTCTGGAACGTACCACAAAGCTTTTACCTGAGTTGCTGCAGAACGGTCCACTTGAGGTAGTTGATGAGCGCGCTGCGTTCCGACCTGGGCGTGAGGATGGTGCCCGCATTGCCAAGGACGTGATTGATGGTGTTCCTGTTATTCATAACTACGGAGCTGCTGGCACTGGATATCAGGCCGGACTAGCCATGTCGCTGGACGCGGTGAACCTGTATTTGGGTCCTCAGGGGCGCAAATCAAAGCTTTAAGTAACTAAATGGAGGTAGACCTATTATTACTGAAGTTGAAACAAAACCCAGGCAGCAAATAATGGCTTACGCATGGCTCATAGCTGCAGCAGTATCCATATAAGCTTCCTGTTTATGCGTAAACGCTTCCTTGCGAGGCTCGAGACCATCTTCATGGTTGGCGTTCGTGATCACTGGCTCGGGTGGGCGTCCAAACATGTTATCTGGCTCATCTTCGAAGTCCCTGTTCTTTTCGTTCTGGGCCTCTTCCAGTTTCCGGTCAAGCATGTTCAAACTCAATTCCTTGTCATTATAACTTTGGTATGTGAACCAGAACACGAGGCCGGCGATAAAGCAGGAAATCGCCAAGCCCACATACATCCAAAGAAGCTTTGGATTCACAGTGGTTGACGTGAGCGCATCATTAAGAGCCGAGCCAAACGCGCTGGTAAGCAGGAAAAGTGACATGATGAAGGACTTCATCGATGCTGGTGCCTTAGTATATGCGTACTCAAGGCCAGTGATGGACGCCAGGATCTCAGAGAATGCGATAAAGACATAAGCTGGGGTTTGAATGGCGACATGAATCTCGTTAGGAATGTTACCAAGCTCACCGAAGTTGTCACGGACAGGGCATCGCTTATCAACGGGGAACTTATAGCAGGGTCCTTTCGTGTAAATCAGATGCTGTACGATGGCAGCGTATGCCATGGCCAAGGCACCCATAATGAAACCCCAGAAAATTCGAGTAATTGGCAGCATGTTGAAGCCCATTTTGCGCAGTGCTGGGTAAACAAGATATTCCATGCAAGGAATAAAGATAATGATGGCAATTGGGTCAATGTTCTGCATAAGGTCATTGGGGATTTTATGTGTATCCATCTGGCCAGCTTGTGAGGTGAAGTTGTTGATCATTTGACCATATACGACCCAGTATATCGGGAAGAAGACGAAAACGGAGCAGCCGTAGAGGGCACGCTGGACCTCATCCACAAAGGACTCTGTCCATGGGACCGGGGGAAGACCAAGCTCAGTTCGTACAGAGGGCCGAGCAATATTGATGGTGAATCTGGATGCGAACTGCTTCAGTGGTCCAAATGGTTTGTATATGACATTATCGATCTTTGTACGCCAAGCAGCGCGGGGGATTGCCAACTTTTTGGTTTCTAGCTCATCAGAGGGAGGCGACACATAGCGGGTCTTCTTGGATGCAAAGCCATTCTTAAGAGCCATACACATGATGCGTACTGCGTTTGGAATAGGAGAGCCCTGAGGCTTCTTACGCACATAGGACTTGCGGCCGAGAACAAGAACGGCAATCGCAACAAAGAAGAAACAGAATGGCAGCAGATACGCGGCCCAGAAATCGACATGTGCCTCAAGCTCGGTTGTAGCAATTGCCGACAGTGAGCCTACATTGATGCACATATAGAAAACCTCGAAAATGTACTGCATAGTGGTGGACGGATCAACAATAACACGCTCACCGCTCTTTAACGTACGAATATAGGGCTGTGTATTGCTGTACTGATCGGCAATCAGAGTTGACACATTTGCCTTGATACCACCCGTACCAATTCCAATAACAATCATAGCAGCAATAAGACCGCCCTCACCAGCCGAGTCCATCCATTTGGGAATGGCAGTGATAAACAAGATGAGACAACCCGCGGTATAGACCCATGCTGCGCAGAAAATTGTATTGTATTTTCCGAGCCACATATCGGCAATCATAGCGCCGGGAATAGGTGCTACGTAGCACCAGAACTGGAAAAAGTTGGATAGACCATTAGCAGCAGTTTTACCGAGGCCAAGACCTCCTGTCTGGTGGGCGTTGTTGCGGTTAAGCTGCATATAATTCTGGAACGGACCACTCAAACCATAATAGGTGAAGCGCTCGGCTAGCTCCACAATCGCCACGAGGAAAGCCGACAGAGGGAAGTGGTCGCGGACTTTACGAAGCGTAACCATCTCCTCGTCAGTGGGAGGGATCCGTAGTTCCCCGTCCACAACCAACATCTCACCCTGTTCAGTAGCAGTGGCATTATCTGGGTCAGTACTACTTGTGATATCCAAGGAACGACTCTCGACCTTATCTCCGGTCTTTTCCTCCTTTTTGCGTTTGATTAATGGCATACTTGTGCTTCACCGACTGGTTGAGATGGTCTGTTGAAAAAAAATGCCCACTGCTGTATGATATATATACAGCCTGCAGTTCTGCCGCCCCTAGTCTTCATCCCCATTGACAAAAGGAAAAGGGTATGCGGGCAAGTATGCATAAAATCATCTGACATTGAATCGAAATACATTCACATGCACACACGTCGTACGAATCCGGAGCTTTAGATGATGATAAGGATCTAGAGCAAGGAGGGGTAAGTGTCTCTAATCACCGTTATCATAAATAAAAGCACTCCAAAGATTCAGATACCCAACATGAGTTCCGACAATATGAGGAGGGTGTAGACTAGTGAAGGTACGGGCGGAAAATATATATATATATATATTCTCTTATGTTATCATTTTTAGAACTCGCTGAAACTAATAACGCTTTATCATGGACTATCTTAGTGAAGCATTTAGGATTTCCACTACAGAGATGCTGTTATTATTCAATTAGGGAACCCTCCAGATAGGCACTAGATAAGCATCAGCCCCGGCCATATGCTTATCGCAAGTGAGTGACAGCATAGATCTGGCCAATATATGGCCAATATCCGGCCAATATCCGTCAAACATTTACGAGCTGCATACTTTTCAGACTGCAGCTTCTATACTCCCTCTCAGACTGCAGCTCCCAAAACCCTCTTCCCCACCTCCGTCTTTCTAGTAAGCACGCAGGTGTCAGTGCGTAAACCCTAGAACAAATATTGGCGGATCTCTTATGTTCGTTTCAAAGCCGCGCGCGAGCGAGGTTCAGGTTCAAAGTTAAATATAGCATTAACAAAGATAATGCAAAAAACAAGATTTCTGTAGTATTTGGAAGTCAGTATTAGTGAGAAAGATAAAAATTAAATGTCAATGACTGATTAGATACCCGAGACCTGTCTATTTTATTTATTGCGTATCATTTCTTGTCTGTGGAGCTTGCAAATTTGTGACTTGTTTCTTTCATCATGGATTTATTTAGCTCTTTTATAGCCCGCAAGTTTTCTTTTTTTTTTTGTTGGCTTTAGAACTTGTCGTCTTCTTCTTCTTCTTCTTCTTCTTTTTTCGTGTCGTTACTCGTGCTCATTCTTCCATAAAAATTGCACACAATCAAATTTGAATAATAATGCGAAGAGCAATTTAAACAGCAAAAGCGACGCGCTTCTTGCCAGGTTTTTGAGGCTTCTCGGTGGACTTTCCTGTCGACTCAGCCGATGACTTTGCCTTGGTTCTGGGTTTCTTTTTGAGCTCTGACTTCTTGCCCTCGAGCTTTTCCTTTTGCTGCTGCTCACGCTCTTCCATTTCCTTTCGCTTCGCCTCCCGAATCGCCTCTACCTGGCGGGCTCGCTCTATTTTAGAAGCCTGCGCCTCGTTTGACTGTTGCTGGACCTCAGCCAGAATGAGTTGCATGGAGGAGTCGTTCACAAACTTTTTGCCCTTCTTGCCTTTAACCTTAACACCGACCGGATCCAATGCTGTATTCAACTTGGGAATGCCCAATTCCTTTTCCGTATAGACGCGTTCCTTCTTCTTTTTGAGCGGCAGGCCGCTCTTGGCCAGTTTTCGACTCCGGGTCTTGTTGTCCTTCGTAACGCCCTTGTACTCGGGCTTCGTGAATCCCAGACGATTTGAAGCATACTTGTCTTGGAATACCTCGGGCGTGACTTCCCTAGGACCATTCTGTGCCTTGCTGCCACTATGCTTTCGTACTTTTCCCATTGAGGTTAAATGCCAAAGCGCAGTGATGGACAAATTTACGACTATTTCTGCAAAAAATACTTGAACAAACCCACTGCTGATTCGCGCTACTCTATACGGCCACTCCCAGATCACCCTGCACGTGAAGTAGCGTTGGTGGCACACATATTACAGACCACTTCACTACGATTGGTCCCAATTGGAATCAATCCTTAACAATTTATCTTTAACTTCCGCTCTACATCAATGGACGCTGCAGCACCGCAACAGCAGCAGCAGCAGCAGCAAGTGCCAGCAGAGACCAAGAACGTTAAGCCCTGCTGTGTGTGTAAACCGCAGAAGGCCCAGCGCGATGAATGCGTCCTATTCCATGGCCAGGACTCGCCCGATTGCAAACCCATTCTTGACCAGTACAAGGACTGCATGCGTGGCTATGGATTTACCGTATAAACATACCCAAAATTGTACATATTTCTCGGCTGGAGTGTCTGCATAAGTAACCAGTACAGCTTACAGTATCCGCATATTCACGTTCATATATAATAATAGGAATAGGAATAATAACAATAACAACAATAACAACAATAACAACAACAATAACAACAACAATAACAACAATAATAACAACAATAATGGTCACCATCACCACATTTGATGGCGTCCACGATGATGTCGTAATCAGCTGAAGTCAGCGGTTCGCGCTAGAAACCACTTTCCAGAAACTACTTGTTAGAGGCCATCAAAGCGAACTGTTGCCCAGTTTCGGGGCAATATGGGAAGTATATTTTTACCACATCTTCCCACAGCATGGCATGTTGACCAAGCAATTCTTAGTGAGGAGGATCGGCTCGTCATTGTGCGGTTCGGCAATGACGCATCTATCGAATGCTTGCAAATGGACGAGCTTTTGTACGGGATTGCCGAGCAAGTGCGCAATTTTGCTGTGGTTTATGTCTGCGATACAACCGAGGTTCCGGACTTCAATACTATGTATGAACTGTGGGATCCTGTGACAGTCATGTTCTTCTACAGAAACCAGCATATGATGTGCGATTTCGGGACGGGAGATAATAATAAACTCAATTTTGACATTGATGACCCTCAAGATATGATTGATATCATTGAAACAATATATCGGGCTGCAAGTAAAGGCAAGAGGTTCACTGTCAGTCCTATAGATTTCTCGCGCGATCGCCGTCGGTGATACCTCTGTAAGATCGAGGTCTGCA
The DNA here is from genome assembly GCA_030564665.1 of Entelexis apis. Taxonomy (NCBI): domain Eukaryota; kingdom Fungi; phylum Ascomycota; class Dipodascomycetes; order Dipodascales; family Trichomonascaceae; genus Entelexis; species Entelexis apis. The sequence continues at coordinate 298,627 of JAJLWA010000009.1, read as the reverse complement.
GCCGATATTGTATATTTCTAGTTGACGCGTTGAATATTTAAGAGAGCATAGGCATTCACTGCTAAATGTGCCTGTGGAGGCGATAAAGCAGAGACGATAAAGAAAGCCCTGCAACAAACCATCAAACAAGTAACAAGAAATTGCAAATATATGCAAATATATGCAAATAGAGTACGTTTCTGGTTCTGGATCTGGCTCTGGCTCTAGCTCTGGCTCCGACCGGTCCAATTGAATATTATGACATTGGCCTCTCTTATAACCCGCAGTTCCGTGGTCCCGCGGCACTGCAATCCAGCGAACCAATGTCTTGATCTATATGGAGGCTTAATATGTCTATATAGTCACATTGTACTTCGGTTCGCTGCTTCTCTACTTTTCATGCCCTTACATCTCCGCTTCACTCGTATCCTGTCGGGCGGGGCTCACTCACTATAAAGGCTTTGGTAATGGGTGGTGGATAGTGCTATATTATAGCCAGTTGTTTAGGTTAAGGTAAGGGCATAGCATAAGTGCGCGTGTGTAGCAACTTGGCTTCAGAAGGAAGTTCTGTGAATCGACAAGAGCAATGTCGAAATCGCCCAAGGAGCGAACTGCAGCAGCAGAGGGCTCCTATAAACCCATAGCGAGTATGGCGATTCCCAAGCATTCGCCACATTTGAACCCCGTGCATGTAGAAACTAGTCCGTCACTACTGAGCCGAAGGCTGCGGCCTAGTTTTGCATTGAGCAGTGGCGAAGCGCGGAACCAGCGGCGTGAGCTCGAAAACAAATCCACAACGGCTCCGCTCGATGTTTCGGGCTTCAAGCATTTGCTCATGTTAGTCTTAATGACTGGTAATGTCAAAATGATGTGGGCCGATTGGTCGCAATTTGGGTTCTGGAATACGCTGAAACACTTCGGGCTTGGATTCGATGACATCAAAATGGCTTTACTTGTGTTTGGCACAAACCTGCTCTACATGCCGTTTGCGCTTGCCATCGAGAAGGCGGCAAGCCGTGTATCAAGACGCAACGGCCACCATTTCACGTTTGACGCCTTGCATTATTGTCTCTGTGTTCTGTGTTTGGTTGCTGGGAGTCGACAAACTTGGGCCCTTGTGAACCATCCTCTTATGGCTACGGCTTGTGAATTAAACACAATTGTGACATTTCTAAAGCTTACTTCGTTTGTTCTCACAAACGCAGAGCTACGACGAACCATTACATTGAATGCTGCCATGCCTGAATTCTACGCCAGTGGGCCACAGTACCCTACAAATCTTACTTTGGCAAATATGGTGCATTATTGGCTGGCTCCAACGCTTGTGTACCAGCCCGTATATCCGCTACGTCAAGACATTCGATGGGGCCGTATAATTTCCCTCATGGGCGAGATTCTCACTGGTACAGTGCTCATTTGGGTGCTCATGATGCAAATGGCCTTGCCTGTGCTCGAACATCTTGTCCGGAACAAGAACACTTTACATACAGCAGCTGAAGACTATTTGAGCTTGGCAACTCTCAATATCACGATCTGGATCGTGGGATTCATCGTTCTATTCCAATCAACTCTCAATCTCATGGCCGAGGTCACACGGTTTGCCGACCGCTCCTTTTACGGCGATTGGTGGAACGCAGGAAGCGTCGGTACATTCTGGCGCGACTGGAACCGTCCCGTGTCTAACTACTTCCGCCGTCATCTTTACACGCCTTTACGAATCATGGGTTGGTCACGCATGCTCTCATCAAATGCAGTATTTTTCGTCAGTGCCCTCCTGCACGAGCTTCTCTTTGGTGTAGCAACTCACAACTTTAATGGCGTTGCTTTTCTTTCCATGATGGTCCAGCCTGTGCTGATATTACTCACGGAACCGCTGGAGAAAATGCGCGGCAAGGGCACAACCATAGGCAACTGTGTGTTCTGGCTCTCAATTTTGTTTGGTCAACCTACGGCCATCGTTGTTTATTATCTCGAGTGGGTTGAACGGAACCCGTCTAGCAAGGGCTCTAGTCTTTGGTTCCAGTTCGGCCAATGAGCGAATAACCCTGATAAGCAGTAACTGTTTCGTTGTTGATTTTTATTTGTTATTGTTTTTTTTATTTTTTTTTTTGCATAGAATCGGCACATATTGTTAAATTTACGCATTTGTCACAACCGCTAACGTTCAGGTGAATTAAGTCTTCTTCTATGATTTAAAATGTGAAACTCCAAGCATACTTTCACAATACCCAATTCTGAATTCTAAGGAGCAAAACAAATACGTTAACTATTCATATTTCTCATTTAAATGAGGCTCACACAATCCCACTAGTTGAAGAGTAGTAGAAGCCAAAGCACGCGGTTTCTTTTGATGGTTACATGTTACGTTCAACTCCGGGGCGATTTTTCATCCAAATATCTGGATCGAAAACAACCGCGATCTGTGTGAGCCAAATGTTTAAAAGCGTTAAAGCTTTGGCTCCTCGCGTGAGCGTGCGGGCTAAGGGCACTTACGTTGCTCCAGGTGGTCGCACAACTGTGCCTCGTCGTGCTACTACTAAGTTGCGTAGTGAGGATGTGCGTCCGGCCATTTACTACAAATTTGATCAGACGGTGCAGCTGAGTGACGGTTCTACAATAAAGCGCAAGTCTGTTTTTCCTCGTAAGGAATGGAAAATGCTCTCAGATCAACGCAATAACTCGTTGTGGAACCCGTCCAAGCCAGATATAAAGGCTATTCAGCTCGACGCCAGTGGTAAGCTCGCCAAATTCAGGCGGAAGTTCGGAGAATTGGATAGCGATCCCAGCGACCCTTCTTCAGATTCTACGCAGGATGGCTCTTCCTCATTCAGCCTAGATGATATTATGAGCCAAGACGCGGAACAGGTCACTACTGGTCGCCTACACCAGGTGAACCAAAAGAAGAAGAAGAAATAAACGCCTCGTTTGTGCGTTTATTTGTTTGCATGTGTATATATTTTCAGCTAAGACAATATTTTATTTGAAAGGAAGAGAGAAAATAAAAATAGTAAAATGAATATAGCATCTTACATTGTTAAGATGCTGGATCGTGGAGAAGTAATGGTAGAGAAATAAATGATATATGTCTGCTCCGCTTATGGCAGTATCTTTTTTTTTCTCTAATGCTAAGTGCCGTGCCTATTTTTCTAGCTGATATTTTTACTTTTCAGAACTCGTCAATAGAATTCTACCGAAGTCACTAGTCATTTGCCGCAGCCAATGCGTCAAGCATTTCGTGGACCTTATCGACATTGTTAAGATGCCATTTTGCGATCGTCAGCTTGTTTTGTGGGCCAACAATAATTGTGTGAAGACCAGCACGATTCTGATCACTGATTACGCGGAACATATCTTCGTCAGTCGTATCGTCACCAATGCAAAGCACAAACTCTGGAAATTCATTTTTCGAGTCAGCAAGTTCAAATACACTGCGCACAATTTCACCCTTGTTAAAGAGCTTGGGCCGGATTTCCACATTGGCCTTACCGGCCATTACGTCCACAGGGTACTTATTTGCAACCGTCAGCTCAAGATAGGCACGTAGATGGCTAGCCTGGAACTTGCCGAACTCAGGGTCCGACTTGCGGTAATGCCAGGTGATCGCAGACTTCTTGCGTTCAATTACAGCTCCCTCTGTCCGTTCGGTATAGCTCTGTAAGACGTCTAGAACTACCTTCATCCACGACATGTCAAGCTTTGATACAAGATCATCCCAGTCAGCATTAGGATCCTCCGACTTCTTCTTCACATAACAGCCATGTTCAGCGCTGAGATTTATATTGAACGAGCCCAGATGCTCGTCGAGGAACCCCATATCACGACCACTAATGATCCAAACGACGTTTTTGGGGTCGTCGCTTAATTTCTTCAAGGACTTTTTCAATCTCTCACTTGGAACTGCTGCTGCAGGGTCTCGTACAATAGGTGTCAGCGTTCCATCGTAGTCGAACAAGAAAAGCCGTCGTCCAGCCTTACTGTAGCTACTCACTAGCTCTCCGACATCGGCATCTGGAGTATAATGCTGGTTCTCATGACGTAGATCATGCAAAACAACTGTGGATAAGAACTGTGAAACAAAGTTGCCCACATCGTGTTCTAACGCTTTTTGGTACATATTTTCCTCTTCGATTGCGGAGCGTGTGGAATGCCCGCTGTGAAGGGCCCGGTTTAGCGCGTATGCCACTTGAATGGAATCAAACGGATTCACTGAGTGTCCTCCCTCTGCCAATAAGTCAGTGATACCCATGAACTCGGAAAGAACAAGGCTGCACCCGGAGGGTGGGTGCATATGCTGGCACAACACATATTCCACAGCAGCCGAGCTGGCACCCTCGCGAACTGGAGTAAAGAACCCCAGCTCAGCACACTGGAGGAGTGCAACATACTCATTCTGGTCTATGTGTCGGCTAAAGTGGATGATGGGCGAATAGTGAATGTCGCCGTAGACGCCATTAATATATGATGTGAGTTGGGAGATCTGCTGTTCCAGTCGTGGCGAAAATTGCCATGTGCGTGTGGTGATCTGTACAAAGACAACGCGCCCGCGCCATGCTGGGAAAAGCTCCAGCATCATGCCGAAGGCTCGCAATTTCTGAATGATTCCTTGCGTGCTGTCCAGTTTGTCACGACCCACAATAATCTTTTTGTCCGTATATATTTCGCTGATCTCTTTCACTATCTCTGCAACCTCTTTGCTGCCGCTACGCTCTAGGACATCGCGAACATTGATACCAAACGGCAGAGCCGTACAAGCTACGTAGCGACCGTCAAACAGCAACTTCTCGCCAACGCTTTCAATACCAGTCAACCGCGTGGCAGCAGAAATAAAGTGCTTAATGTATTGTTGACTTTGGAACCCGATGATAGTTGAGTTAAGCATCCCGTAAAGCAGCTCTTCTCGTTGGGGAAGGCATCTAAATAGCTCGCTACTAGGGAAAGGTGAATGAACGTAGAGTCCAATAAGAGCATCAGGATGCTTCTTGCGTATCAGCTGAGGCAACAGAAACAAATACATGTCGTGGATCATGATGATATCGCCCTCCTTATACTGGTTCACAACGACCTCTGCGTATCGCTCGTTCATTTCAATATACCTATTCCAGCCATAAGTAGAGTAACCAACGGCCTGCTGCACAGCAATGTCGTTCACGTTGTTGCTGTAGTGTAGCGTGGGCCAAAGCACTTGCTCAGCATATTCACGCCAACGCCATGCAGGTCCGTCGAGCCAAACAGGAATCATTTTGTCGCCAAGCAATCGTTCAAGCTCGCGTTTTTCGTGCGTTGTCAGATTCATTGTCTCATCCTGGCCCTCAACTTCGCCAACCCAAGCAATGTTTATGTTTTCCCATTCTGTATCGTCTGTGATGTAGTCAAGACAGGCAGTTAGAGAGCTTAAGCCTCGGCGGGAACGAAGAATTGGTTTATTCTCAACCCCCGCAACAACTGGGAAGTTCGTGGTGACTGACAGCACGCGCCCACTGACATTATTCCCTGCCTTGCGCGCTGCCTCTGGATTGGCGCCCACTAAAGGCAGGCTCTCGTCATCTAGACTACTTGGACTTTCTTGATAGTGTGGCAGCAGTGTCGAATCCGTTAGTCTGCCGAGATACGGCGTCCGATGGTACTCCATGGCTTGCCTAGACGTACCGAATCCAAGGTTGAGTTTCAATGCGAGCTGTGTGTAGTCAGCGAGTCAATGGGCGTCGCAATATCGAACTGAACACGAGCAAGACGGTTACCGTAGTACTAAGATTTATTATTATTAGAATGGACATTATAGTATAAACAAATAGTTTACAAAGACTTAGTTGAAACAGTCAAGCTTTTGAAGCACAAGCTTGGTTCTTGTCATATAGTTTAACCCATTTAAACAAATGTAGTACTTATGGGCCTCATCCATTAAAGAAAGGTAGGCCAACTGTGAAAGAACTCGGACTTCTCTTTTCTTTTGATGGAATGCAGCTATTTTTATTTATTTATTTATTCGTATTTCAATGTGCAAGTTAATGGTGTTCACTCGCGTAGCTTGAATCAGCCGCTGGAACCCCTCCCTCATGTAATGGTAATCGCTATCTATCGCTGCGACCCTAGCCCACGACGTCATCTATCAGATCCACAACTTGTCGACCACGGAGTAAAGGTTATATTTAGGCTAGAGCCAATCAGTGGGCGAGTGAGTAGCAAGTCTAGCATGAAAATACTCTACTTCGGTCCTTTAAAAGACATCACAGGCATACGAGAAGAACATGTTGAGCTGGATCAAAAAACACGAGACGGTATTCTGAAATACGTAGCTTCCAAATATCCTCATGCGAGCGAGCTGCTTCCAAGCTGTGCCGTTTCAGTAGATTTGGAATATGTTCCCGCGGATGCACAGGACTTTTTACTCAGCGAAAATAGTGATGTGGCGTTGATTCCGCCCGTGTCTGCTGGTTAGCCATATTCACAGCTTTACACTAGGATCACTTCTCCTCATGATCCTTCAGTGTATCTACCAGACGTATTTATCAGATGTGTCTACCAGGTGTATATATAAATAAAGCATTTAAATTGAATACCTTTCTTAGAGTATTCGTAGTATTAGCATGCGCCTTAAGCGTTATGTGATGCCTAATTAACAATCGTAGGGGCAACAATACGTTCATTACGTTGGATCAGGCAATATCAATCAACAAATCAATTTTTTTTTTCAAAATGAGGCCAGTATAATACTAAAAATATATTTATTAGCATCGTACTTTGCATTAAAGGAGGTAGTGTTATGCAACGAAGAAACTTAGTCTGCCTATTCACACAGTAAAGAAGACCGAATAGTACATGAATGTAAAGCTCATAAAATAGAATACTAGAAAGACTATCGAAAATAATAGGGTAGCAATAAAACAGTAGCTCTAGACCCCTACCATTTATCTCACTGGAGGACCAGACACAGATACTCATATTTCCCAGAATGGCAAATGACAAAGCTTTTAAGTCTCCGAGGAAGAACATTGTATATACGCTTTAAACACCTAAGACAAAGACGAGAACTTAATTATCAAGTAGTCCACTCAGTTCAAACCATCACAAATTGCACTAACACCAAAAAACCAAGTACATAAATCCCATCTGATAACGTGGACTAGCATAGGCTAAAAATGTCAACTACTGTCCATACTCAGTAGCCAATACGCCGCGGCGTCTGCACCGTTGCAACCACCACACGTGATCCGGTGATCAGAGCGTTTATAGAGGCTATATGACGAGCCGTAAACTGGCTAATTTCATACTACAGATATAAAGGCTTACAACCAGTCCCGAAGGCCATTAAATTGCCCTCCAAGACTCCCCCAAAGTGGTTCGGCACTGCCCATTCACATGATCGTCCTGCCAAGCTTATCGAGGTAGGGGTGAGACGCCGGGGAGATCTACTGGTCCGCCGCGTTAGGGCATGCAAGGTCGAGATAAGCGGGTTGGTTAAGTATAAGTATATAACTTAGTCACTGGCTTCCATTTGTTCGCATCTGGTCTGACTGCTTGCAAAATATATGGAGTTCAAAGGCTGGTCTGTAGACGAATGGCGTTCGGCGCAGACGAGCTCCACCAAGGCGAAAGCGTTGGAAAACTTGTATGCACTGCGTGCCGCGACTTCCAACGGGCCTGAATGGATTCGAATTTGCACGCCTGCAGAGATAGCCATGCAGATTGATGCCTTACCAGAGCCAAATAGCCCAGAAGCGGCTGAAATGCCGTTTTATGGTGTCCCGTATGCTGTAAAGGACAATATAGATGTACAGGGTCTGCCTACAACTGCGGCCTGCCCCACTTTTTCATACAATCCCAGTGATGACGCGGTTATTGTCGCGCAACTACGCAAGGCAGGTGCTATCGTTCTAGGAAAAACGAACTTGGATCAATTTGCTACTGGCCTTGTAGGCACACGCTCCCCTTATGGCATCCCCAAATGCGTATTCAGTGACAAACATGTAAGTGGTGGTTCCAGCTCTGGATCGGCTGTTGTAGTTGGCAATGGCACTGTTCCATTTTCGCTTGGCACTGACACTGCGGGTTCTGGCCGTGTTCCAGCCGCCCTTAACAACCTTGTGGGTGTTAAACCCACAGTCGGACTGTGGAGTACTTCAGGGATTGTTCCAGCTTGCAGAAGTCTTGATACAGCAACTGTTTTTGCACAGGGATTGCGTGACGCTCAGCGTGTATTCAAAACCGCCCTTGTTTACGATCCTTTGACTCCTTATACACGGCGCCTGCCAGAACGGCCCATTGCCAACTTCGGCAAGAGACCAATTTTAGGTGTGCCATCGTCCCTCGAGTTTTTTGATGATACCGAGAATGCTGCATTATTTGATGCCACTGTAGCAAAGATAAGCACTGAGCTGGGTATCGAGGTCCGCCGCGTAGACTGCTCGCCCTTGTTCGAGCTTGCCAAACTTCTTTATGAGGGCCCCTGGGTTGCTGAACGATATTGGGCAGTACGCAACCAGATTGCTCAGCACGGTGAAGAATCGCTTGATCCAACCGTGCGCAAAATCGTTCTAGGTGGTAAAAATATTACTGGCGTAGATACCTTTGACAAGGAATATACGCGACAAGCTGTGAAGAAGCAGGCTGAAAAGCTCATGGGCTCGCTTGACGCATTGATCATGCCAACCTGCCCGCTCAACCCAAGGGTTGCTGACGTGCTTGCCGAGCCGGTTAAAATTAACTCGCAGCAGGGTTACTATACCAACTTTGTAAATCTGGCTGATCTGGCAGCCTTGGCTATTCCTGCTGGCTTCCGCGAGGATGGGCTGTCGGTCGGTGTAACACTCATGGGTCCTGCATGCACAGACTTCGCGCTTCTTGAGCTCGCAAGCAGACTACTACCGAGCGGACGACCTATTGCAAACATCGGGCGGAATGTCAATGAGGAGGACAGTATCGACCCCAAGTCATTTCCTAAACCACGTACTTTGCGACTTGCTGTGGTCGGTGCCCATCTTTCTGGAATGCCACTTAACTGGCAGCTACGCAAGGCCAAGGCCACACTTGCAGAACGCACAACGACATCACCTAATTACCGCTTGTTTGCCCTCAATACAAAGCCTGCTAAACCAGGAATCCGCAGAGACACCACTGGAAATGGAACAAAAATTGCTGTAGAAGTCTGGAATATACCTTATGAATCGTTTGGAGAATTTGTGGCCAATATTCCAGCGCCACTGGGAATCGGTAAGCTTGAGCTTTCATCCGGCGAGTGGGTCACAGGTTTTATCTGGGATGGTAGTTCAGATGCAACTGAAATCACTGGATATGGTGGATGGCGCAGCTACGTGGCGAGCTCGGCAAAGAATACGGACCGTCCCTTCACGAAAGTGCTTGTCGCGAACAGGGGTGAAATTGCTGTTCGCATAATTAAGACGCTGCGCAAACTGGGAATTGCTTCTGTGGCTATCTACAGCCAAGCTGATAGTGATGCTGAACATGTTTTACTTGCCGATGAGAGCGTTAATCTAGAAGGCACTACTGCGGCGGAGACCTACTTAGCGATTCGCAAAGTGCTGGACGCGGCAGCTCACACGGGCGCTGAGGCCATTATCCCTGGTTACGGTTTCCTTAGTGAGAACGCAGACTTCGCTGATCTGTGTGAAGCTGAGGGATTCGTGTTTGTAGGACCCTCAGGTGCGGCAATGCGCGAGCTTGGTCTCAAACATTCCGCTCGTCGCATCGCCAAAGACGCTGGTGTACCATTGGTCCCTGGCACGGGTTTACTGGAGACCGTTGAACAAGCTTTAGAGGCAGTGCCCAAAATCGGGGGTTATCCGGTAATGCTCAAGTCGACTGCTGGTGGCGGTGGCATTGGTCTGCAACGCGTAGACAGTGATGCGGAACTAAAAGTGGCCTACACAACGGTGCGTCATCAAGGTGAAGCGTATTTCGGAGACTCAGGCGTTTTCCTTGAGAGCTTTGTGAAAAATGCACGACACGTCGAAGTACAAGTATTTGGCGACGGCAGAGGTGGTGCAGTAGCCCTTGGAGAGCGCGACTGTTCGTTACAACGTCGAAACCAGAAGGTCATTGAGGAAACACCGGCTCCCAATCTGCCTGCCAAAACAGCTGCTCAGTTGCACGCCAGTGGTGCCGCACTAGCATCCTCCATGAAATATAAGTGTGCTGGCACCGTGGAATACATCTATGATGAAATGCGCGACCGGTTCTATTTCTTAGAGGTAAATGCCCGCTTACAGGTAGAACATCCAATCACGGAACTTGTAACTGGGATTGACCTAGTAGAGTGGATGCTATTAGTTGCTGCAGATCGGCCTCCTTTTGATTCGAATACTAAGATTACACCCAAAGGCGCGGCAATGGAGGCGCGTCTTTATGCAGAGAATCCAGCAAAGGACTTCAGACCTTCGCCAGGCCAAATTACAGAGCTGTCGTTTCCCAAGTGGGCTCGCGTAGATGGATGGGCTCGGAAGGGTACCGTGATCAGTACAGAGTATGACCCTACAATCGCCAAAATTATTGTCTATGGATCTGATCGCAAAGAAGCACTTGAGAAGTTACAACGTGCGTTAAAGGAGACTATTGTTAGTGGAGTAATCACCAATGCAGGTTACTTGCTAGATGTTGCATCCTCAGCCATGTTTGCTGAGGCTAGGATGTTCACAAAGGTTCTTGATAGTTATGAGTATCAGCCCGCCGCGATCGAGGTGTTACAGCCTGGAGGTGGCACTACAGTCCAAGACTGGCCTGGTAGGACCCAACTTTGGCATATTGGTGTCCCCCCTAGTGGCCCTATGGATTCCTTTTCGCATCGTACTGCCAATGCACTAGTTGAAAACGAGCCTGAGGCGGCCGCTTTGGAAATCACTCTAAATGGACCGACGCTTTTGTTCCACAAGCACGCTGTTGTAGCCGTGACAGGAGGCCAGGCAAAGGTAACTGTTGACGGAGTCGAGCAGCAACAATGGGCCGCGTTTGAGGTTCCTGCTGAAGCGAAGCTTGCCGTCGGCAAACTTTCCTCAGGATGTCGGGCATACATTGCTATTAGTGGCGGAATTCAAACGCCTCTTTACCTTGGCAGTCGGTCCACATTTGCCCAGGGTTCGCTAGGTGGTGTGAATGGCCGGGCTCTGCGATTCGGCGACATTGTGCCGTTATCGCCAAAGACATTACCACAGCTGAAAAAGATGCCATCCAGTCTTGTGCCACCCTTCAAGAATCACTGGGACATCGCAGTTACATATGGACCTCATGGCTCACCGGACTTCTTTGACCCTGAATTCGTCACAGAGTTTTTCGCAGCAAACATAAAAGTACACTACAACTCTAATCGGTTCGGTGTGCGACTGATTGGTCCCAAGCCAAAATGGTCTAGAACAGATGGTGGTGAAGCAGGTCTTCATCCTAGCAATGCACACGATTATGTGTATTCTCTGGGTGCAGTAAATTTCACGGGCAACGAGCCCGTAGTCTTGGGTTGTGATGGACCATCACTGGGAGGATTTGTATGCATGTGCGTTATTGTTGAGGCCGAGCTATGGAAACTTGGTCAAGTAAAGCCGGGTGATACAATTCGCTTTGTACCCATCACAGTCCATCAAGCCGCTGAGCTTCGTACGGCAGTTAACAAGCGGATTGAGGGTCACAATGTTCCGCTCCCGGTTTTGAGTCCCGAAATCAGTGATCCTGTGCTCTTCAAACAGGAAGAGCCAGTTCGTGTGGTATACCGCCAGGCTGGGGATCGATACATCCTTATTGAGTACGGTGAAAACGTAATGGATCTAGGACTGCGGTACCGTGTGCATCAGCTCACTGAACAAGTTATGGGCAAGATTGATGGTGTCGTGGAGATGAGCCCCGGTGTTAGGTCTGTGCATGTGGAGTACGAACCCAATATTGTATCTCAGGAGTCTCTGGTTCAGCAGTTAGTTAAGATCGAGCAAGCTTTAGTCAAGTCCGATAATTGGAAGGTGAAGTCACGCATCTTGCATTTGCCGATGTGTTTCGAAGACTCACAGACATTGGCAGCTGTACAGCGATACAGCGAAACAATTCGCAGCGATGCGCCGTGGTTGCCCAACAATGTTGACTTCATTGCCTCTGTGAATGACCTGGAGAGCCGCAGTAAGGTACGTGATCTTATGTATACAGCCTCGTTTATGGTGATGGGCCTTGGAGATGTCTATCTCGGAGCACCATGTGCAGTACCGCTTGATCCGCGACACCGACTGCTTGGTACAAAGTATAACCCCAGCCGCTCTTGGACACCCAATGGAACTGTGGGCCTTGGTGGTATGTACATGTGTGTTTATACTATGGAGAGTCCTGGCGGATATCAACTGATTGGCCGCACTGTGCCGATCTGGGATAAGCTGTGCCTAAATGAATACACGGAAGATGGCAAGCCATGGTTGTTGAAGAACTTCGATCAGGTGCGGTACTATCCTGTATCAGAGACTGAGCTAGAGAAGCACGTTAAGGATGTTAAGACTGGAAAATTCAAGCCGCGGATTGATGAGGACAACGTGTTTGACTTCAATGATTACCAGAAGTTCTTAAAAGACAACGCAGAATCCATTGAATCCCATAACGCGAAACTAGCTAAACAAATGGACGCGTTTGCCACAATAGTTTCAGCGTCAGATCAACAAGCCGTCACCTCGCGGGCTGAAGAAACAGATCTAAGCATGTTTGGAGATGACGCCGTCATGGTTTATGCGGAAATCACAGGGCGATTCTGGAAAACAGTAGCTTCCGAGAATAGCAACGTTGCTCCTGGTGATACGCTGGTGGTATTGGAGGCAATGAAAACGGAAATGAGTGTTGTTGCTCCCGAAGAAGGAAGCGGAAAACTTGTTAAAATTGTGCACAAGGCTGGCGATCTAGTAGAAGCGGGAGATCTTGTTGCAGTGATTCAGCCGACAAAATAAGCTAAGCCAAACAAAACCTTCAAAGAGGACATTGTCTGACCCGAAGTAAAAATACATATGATAAATACAAATCAAGCAGCGTAAAAAAAAAAAAACAACAACACAGTATTACGAGTGCATATAAGAATGCTCTCTTTTTGTCTCTCTCTATCTCTTGCCACACGGCTCGCCACATGACAACTGCATATTGTCAATTACACTTAGTCACACGATACTGTCTCATCCGCCGTACAAGTCCTCAAGCAGCTAACAAGCGAAGATTCATTGGCCGTAGTTAGGCGCGATGGAATCGGCTAATAGCAATCGAAGCGGTACGCCGCAAGCTACGCCGCAAGCTACACCACAGCCTCAAGAGGAGCCGGATGTAATAACGGATCTTCCAGTGCTGCATACGGCGAAAAGGCTCAAGGTTGAGGCTCGCAAACTTGACGGAATGCAACGCGAACTTTATAGCCTCATTGGCGACAGCCAGCCACCAGTTGTAGTGACGCCGGACTCGAAATTCAAGACCAGACCTGAGTGGCAGCAGCGCGCCAGCTCATGGAAGGAAGCCGAGTTTGAACCCAAACCAGGGCTCAAGCTGAAGCATTGGGTTCGCGCGGCTAACATCGCCGACGGTACAGCGGGTGACCGCTTTGCAAAGTTCAATACACCAGTGAGCGTTCCTGAATGGACTGATAATGACTATAGACTTTTCGAAAGTGAAGACTGGTCGCTTGATGAAACAAGGTACTTATTCGATTTGGCGCGTGATTTTGATCTGCGATGGCTGGTAATGCATGACCGCTATGAGTTTTCTGGAAAAAGCAGGTCGATCGAGGATCTGAAAGAAAGGTATTATGCGGTGGCTTCGACATTAATTGAACAGAAGCCTGCGTCCATGGAGCTAGGACTGAGTCCTCATGACGAGGAGCTTCTTCAGGCGATGAAGTTCCCCAAAGAACGTGAGCTGCGTCGCAAGGCACACCTAGAACGACTATTGAAGCGCACACCGAAGGAGATTGCAGAAGAGGAGGCGCTTATACTAGAAGCGAGGCGTCTTGAATTCGTGGCCGGTAAGCTCCTAACTGAGCGCGAGCAGCTTCTAGAACTGCTTGACTCGCCACAGACCGATGGTACTAAAGCTGGTAAGAAGGATCTTTCAACAAGCCAAGGCGTGGGCCAGCTTCTTCAGGAGCTACAGAATGAAAAAAGTCGTAAGATTGTGCCCGCAGCACCTGCCCCGAAAAACGTTGCTAATATTATTGCATCTGCTCTAAACCGAAAGTTAACACAGCGCGAAGAAATCACCTACGGTATCTCATATACCGAGAACATGAAAGTGAAGCATTCAGGTGTGTTCTTACGCTCCGCAAAGCTCATGCCGATCCGGCAAAGCTTATTGCCGAAGGTGCGTGCTGTCACGTCCGAGCTTGGGATTCCACTGCGCCCTGTTATGCCAACTGCCCGAGTTTGTACCCGCTACGAATCACTCTATCAATCTATAACAATACTGCTTGAGGCAAAAAAGGTCCAAGATCGGCTCGAGATGGAGATCGACGTAATCAAGCGCGCACAGGCTCAACAGAGGGGACAGAGTGTAACGCCTGCACAGGACGGGCCCGGTGCTGAACAGTCTACGCCTGAAGCCGAGACTAATAAGGCAAACAATGTGGCTGGGCAGGACGCTTAAAACGCCAACTTTATTTATTGTGTAGTTCTATTATTGCCAAATATATTATTGTAGTTTGCATCACCTCAAGTACATGTTTTCAATGACTGGTTCCTATAGATACTTGAGCTGACTCGGGTTCCATCCTAAACAAGTCGGATAAATGTGAACGAAGCGACTACTGAAATTAGTGAAGCAGCGTAAACTAAACAAAGACTCAGCCGATGAATTTAGTAAGGCTTTTTGGCTATGGATCCAGAAAACAACGATAAGTGTAGTGAGTCACAATTTGAAAGGGCTCTCTCTCTATGTAGAAATTGAGCTAAACATTTAATAACTTGAATAATTATCTCAATTATATTTACATAGCAAACTTAACTAGTAGCAAACCTATGGCAGAACATAACACTCAATTTAGACACCTCAAAATCGGGAAATTGCAATTCAGTCCCACCACACCCCACCACCATCCAGATCTGAGTAAAATTCGTAGCAGCTGATACTCATATTTCGGACCATACGAGAAGGCTAAATAAATACACTGTACGGCCAACAGCCTATTTCAGGGTGTGTGAAGGTTATTGCTGCAACATTTCTATTTGCTGTCACGGTGCTGGTTTGTCAGGCACCGCGACAAGTTTTGGGCGCTACTGCGGCCGATTTAACCTTGGCAAGCTCTAAGCATACCCCAACAATATAATATTAGATCTCCGACAATTTCTAATTGGCGTCGTTACGTGGCCTTTTGACTTGACAGCATAGGCTGGGCGGTTGCGGCGTTCCCCGGATGGCATAGCTGATTTACCGCTATGCAATGTGGCGCGTCCAAAGTAAACGCAGTTCTCCACATGCAAGTACTAAATCAAGGTAAGGGTATATGCATGTGAATACGAGTTGTGGAAGAAGGAATTCTGCGCCCATTAAAGACCCGGGGGTCTATTTTCAAAGCAAAAGAAGTCCTTGAAACTAAGAACTATCTATTAAATACCCTCAAATGTAAGCATTATACTACGATAGTGATCGATCATCTGGGTGTGGTTGCGTTCTAGAAGAGATTGGGTAAGGATATGCGTGGCTCGCCTGCCCAGCAAGGCTGTCTGTTTATTGAGCAAACAGGCCATAAATACGCTTGTCCACGTGTCGCCACCCCCCCCGGCTGCATAAATTACCGCATATATAAATAAGAACAATTCCCCCTCATTAGTGGCTCTCACCTTAACCCAATAGTAGATTTCCAAAGATGTCTTTGCAGTTCGGATTCCCCGCCGTGCAGGCCGGCTCGATTCTTATTGGCGCTGCGTTCGCACAGTCGTCCAGCTTCGTAATTCAGCGCCCTGTCTTCGGTGCTCTCTACCACAAGGCACAAGCCGCCGTCACACCCAAGGAGGTGCTTGAATCCAAGGAGGCTGCGAACCTCGCCACGACGCTTAGCTCCTCGCTTGCGACGTCGGCCCTTCAATCGTACGCTATCAATGCGCTTCTCCAGCTCACTGGCGCTGGTGACTACAAGAGTGCTAGCATTGTCGGCTCCCTGGTCCTGTTCGCCACTGCTGGCCCGCAACTCATCACAAATGTGTTCATTGCTAAGAAACCTCTTGACGTCATTCTGTCTCAGTTCGCTGTGAAGGTGCTTGACACCGTTGGTATTGCCCTCGCTTTGACCGCTGCACGCGGCAAGGACAGCAAGATCGGATCGCTGCAGCTGCCGCACCCGAACAACTCGTAAATTGTTATATAAAGTAGCTGCGCCAGTTGAATCAGTGCAGAACGTGCAAGTTATTGCGCTAAATATGTATCTATGATGCTATATTAAATAAACATAATAGATTGCCACGCCTATTTTGACGAAGAACTCGCCTTTTCTACAATGTGGTTCTCACAATGTGATTTTCAGAGTTGTAATTCTCGCGATATGTAATGCTGCAATTGGCTTTAGGGACTCATTATCGATATGTTGTTTAAACTTGTACAACGTCATTGGTGTCTGCAGTTGATAAAGCTTAGATATATTTACTTATTCTTGATGAATTCAATTGTACTCATATGAAACAGTTATGCATAGTTTAACGCAATTGCGAATCTTATCTTATTTCACAAGATGGATTTCGGATCAGTCTCCGATTGCTGAAGGCTTCGAATCACTTTAATGGTGATTGTTATCAGAAGTAGCGCCCCAATTACCATGCTAATAATTAGCTGGTATTTCTTTTTTTGGTCATTCTGATCAGCTAGACAAAAATAATAAGCTCTGAAAACGCTAGATAAGCGGCCATTGCACACTATGCTGAAAATACAAGCCATCAATCTTTGAAACTTGATCCACT
The DNA here is from genome assembly GCA_030564665.1 of Entelexis apis. Taxonomy (NCBI): domain Eukaryota; kingdom Fungi; phylum Ascomycota; class Dipodascomycetes; order Dipodascales; family Trichomonascaceae; genus Entelexis; species Entelexis apis. The sequence goes on along the minus strand of JAJLWA010000009.1, from coordinate 281,759 downwards.
ATAACGAGGAGGTGCGCTTTATGTACACGGAGTAGGGTTTCTCCACCACCCTAAAACCACAGGTAAATGCCACCTGAGTATCATAATAGTCCATAGTAGCTTCCAGCCGAAGGCAGAAATACCTGAAATAGACAAATCGTTATATAATGATGATCACGCTCGATACAAACGAAACTTCAGAGTCGATTTTTAGCTGTCAACAACGGAAGAACAAGATCCTTAAATAAGACACTTCTCGTGAAATTAGAAGAGCTAGACTTGTTTTTTCCTAGTTCGCCAACAATAGTGGTGTATATGATTTAAAATGAAAAATTGTATTAGAGAAAATACTTAATCTATTTCTAATTCACGGTGTCCTGGATAGTTTTTCAAAAAAAGATCAACTTTAGTAGGACTCATAGCATCGCGATAAAGTGGTTATAAAGCTTTTAAAAGTTAAAACAAACAAACAAACAAACAAACAAACCACCCTATCATAATTACTCCTTAGCGTTGTAATATAAGGCATTTCAAATTCGTCATTATGATGATGTAGTGTCTTACTATCTCTAAAAATAACAACTAATCCTGGGAGCCTTAATCTCCGATCGAGAATAATCGGCTGAACTTTCACTTATTAACATTAATTGTGGATTGCAAGGATGAGTTTTAGTGGCGACACCACATTCCGAAAAATTCAGCCATTCAAGACAGACTTCGAATCGAACATAGCGTGTAGATCCGTTTGAGCAACTCTCCTGAAATGGCTTAATGCCTGGTATTGTCTCTTTAAGGAGTCATATTATTCCTTAATTTGACCGAGTCTTATTTTTGCTTTATTTTTCCAGCGATTTAGTAACGTATAAAACGGCAAACTACGCTCCGAATTCAATTATCAGGCGCAATTGATTCTACTTTGGCTGCACTTATATTCGCATAATAGTAACGTCCGGTTCCCGAGACTTCAACTCCGAGGAATTGTTTTGCTGCAGAGTAATACCTCACACGATCTACCTGCGCAGACGTCGAAGCAGTGCTGCGACAGCTGCAGCAACAGCTAGGACACCACCACCCGCAGCTGTCTTTACTACGATATCCACAATTCTCTGCTGAAGATGACTTGCTGCTAGTGCTCGCGAATAACGCACATCGGATCGGAATGAAACCATCGTGTATAGTGGTAGCCAGCGATCTCCAAGCCATGACGCTAGAAGGTTGTCGACATGCTTGCGTATGCGAAATGAGATAGTTGCAACCGAATCACGCATTTCCTTGTAATTCTGCATAGAAAGATCATTAATCGCATCCAGGTCCGGCTTGCGGTGCTGTGAGTACAAATCAAAGGCAGTGGCCCACGATTGCTGGTCTGGGAATCGATCAATATGCTCCATTAATATACGTACATCTTCGAGACCTGCGTTCAAACCCTGTCCATAAAAGGGCACCATGCTATGAGCAGCATCACCAAGAAGAATTAGTGACCCACCAACATGGTAAGGCGAACATTTAACACTGGTGAGACGCCCCACCGGAGCAGATTTCGCCAGCCGAATGAGCTCGTCGTAACCAAGTGTTGCTGCCATATCAGGGAATTCGGTTTCAAACCATGATGCAAATGCTGAAGGCCCATTTTGCTTATCAGCAAACAATTCAAACAACTCGCGTGGAGCAAAAAGGGTCCCTGTATACGTGCCGTCCGCGTTAGGCAACGCAATACACATGTGGGTTCCGCGCGGCCAGATATGTAAGTAGTTTTGTGACCACTGTGGCACAGTTGGAAGCGGAACTTCCATATAGTACGTTCCGACAGTCTCCATATTGATCTGGAAGTCAGTCTGGCGGGCCACAGCATCACGCAGTTTCGAATATGTGCCATCACAGGCGAAAACGGTGCTTCCCAACTTCGCCAATTCCGCACTATTATAGCCAACTGAGTGTTCAAATTCAATAGGTATGCCAGCGTGTTCTACAGCGCCTAAAAGCACATCATTCAGACATTCGCGGCCAATTGAATGGATTGCCTCCTTACCACTTACTCCATATGCGACACCAGACATCTTACCTGTGCGCGTGTGGACCATGCGGCCATACATTGGCACCATGGCATCACGAATAGACGCCTCGAGAGTAAGATCAACCATTTTCAGAGCTTGCAACCCGCGCGCACTGATGGCCAGGTTGATGCTACGACCCGCATCACGAGTGGCTTCCTTTCTCGGATCAGGTCGCTTTTCATAGACCACTACATCGTGGCCTCTCTTTTTAAGTGCAAGTGCCGTAGCGCACCCTACCATCCCGGCTCCAACGACGGCGAGCACCATTATTAGCTTTTTGCTTTTACACTTATCGGCTACAAAACAGCCTAAATTATACCAGATGATCCACACACATTAAATAAATGACCCAATTAAGGCAGGGTTGGGGCGGGCCTTCGTCGTGTAGACATCCTCCACCCTCAGAGCCAGCCGTCTTAAACGACCGAAATGAAGATCGCCGCAAAGAAGTACCGACAGAGTGGCTAAATTATTCACAAACAAAATAGTATGATTATTCGATTCAAGCCATTGACTGTAAATATATATGTTCTGTATGCTCCATGTTTTGAGGAGGGCATGATCGGCGTGTTTCGTACAATTAAGCATACTTACTTCCCTTCTTACCACTCACACCGCGATCTGAGTCTCAGACCCAGTTTCTGGTCCAACCAAATATGGATGCATTCGCCCTTAATGACCACTGCATTGTACCTTGGAAAGATGGTAGCATGTACGCAGGAAGAGTGCAGAAAATTCTCGATCCGAAGCGGAAGGTAGTGGTGCAAACGATCACACAGAAAAAACGCGGCAAAGTGATCCATGTAGACGAGTCTACGCCACTAGATCGGTTTAAGAAGGACCGCCATGCGCGTGTCTCTGCATTAGCCATCGAGCAGAGCCTCACAACTGGCCGTTGCTGGTTCTACATACACTATTCAGGCTGGAAACAGTCCCACGACGAGTGGATTCCAGAGGAACGTATGCTTCCCTACACACCAAAAAATATCGCCGATATGAAGCGCGTAAATGCCGAAATCAAAGAACGGGAAAAGCAGGCGCGGTTGGCCAGAGAGGCGGCAGAGAAAGACCAGAAGCTCAAAAAGAATAAGGCAACACAATCGAAAGCTAAGAAGAATACAGATGACGGCGAACAACATCTACCCGCAGAAGCACCACCACAAGCACCGAAGGCTCAGCCTAAACGGCCCCGCCAGGGTTCACCAAGTGAAAGCTCGTTGCCATTGGGGGCGGGCATGAAACGGAGGCGCGTTGGCATTGACGATACACAAGGCCCCGAGATAAAAATCAGCGTACCACTTGATCTTAAGCGATTATTGGTCAAAGACTGGGAGCTCGTCACTCACTCGCGTCGCATAGTTCAACTGCCGCGACCCGTATCGGTAGTAGAGATTCTGAAAGCATTCGTAGCCGCAAACCATGACCCCATAGCTACGGGGCCCAATGAGAACTTGCAGCAATTCGCTGACAGCATTATCACATATTTCGACTATGCTTTGGGCATGATGCTGCTCTACCGCTTTGAGCGGAACCAGTACTATGCTCAGCGGCACCCACACCCTACTAACTTCCGAGCTTCTCTTGTCTATGGTGCTGAACATCTGGCTCGATTGATTGTCAGTATGCCTGCTTTACTTGCTCAAATGGCGAGTATGGACGATAAAACTACTGAATACATCGTTCAGACGGTTAGCGCGTTGGCAAAGTTCTTGGCCGACAACCGAGCAAGGTTCTTTGCTGGTGAAAAGACGTATGACTCGGTTACACGTGTATATGAGGCCTTCTCTGTTCCGGATATGCAAGGCGGTGATGCTGGCTTATCGGACCAGGACCTAAATGGCGATGCCGCACCGTCTACAAACGGAGAACCGGAAGCCACTGAAGTGGCATGATGAACATCTACACTAGTATTTTCTAAACAATTTTAGATCGAGGATTTCCTGTCTATCTTCAACAAAACACACGTTGCACTGATACCTAAATTCAGCGAGTCTCAACTCTGTATAATGTCAAACATCAATAAACGAGATATATACTCTCATAGGCTTTAACCATCTTTTTCCTAATTTTTCTCTGCATAAAAGTGCCTAAATATTTCTATCGAACTAATGCTTTCTACTTAAATACTTGCTGTGGAGACCAAGCGAAATGCCTTCCTCTCCCCCCCCCCCCCCCCCACCCCTCAAAATCAAAGTAAGTGTAGTAGCAGTAGTAGTTATAGTGGTGGTAGTTATAGTAGTGGTGGTAGTAGTAATACTCTAAATTAAATGCTTTTTTTCCTAGAATGTAATGAAATATGTTAAGAAAAGTAAACGCAGTGACGCTTGGTATAATAAATAAATGAATATAAGCAACGAATATACGGTTGTAGTTGCTGAACATTGGATAATGTATGCCAAACCGTCATTAATAGTGATGCTATATTAAGGATGGCGGCAACCATATTTGTGTGCTCATAGCAGTTGAGTCTAAGGCGTCACTAAAGGTGCTAAAGAAATTTGATAAGTGAACGACACTGTCTGAATGATGATGTTGAAGAATGAGATCGTGGACACGTTTTGACTTAGTGTTCAAGATCGTGTGAACGTTAGATATCGTGCTGGATTGATGGATTGCTGAGATAGAAAATTTGAGCGGAGTTCGGGTAGACTCAAAAAGTTTTGAGAACTAAGACTTCAAAATTAATTAGTACTCGCCGGACTCAATGCTTGAAAAGCTTCCAGACCCATGCTTGGTGTATGAGTTTCCGTAGAAATCTCCTAGCTCGTGCACACCTAAGTAGCCACTGCTATCAATGGTAACCGCACCAGTGTTGTAACCAATGGGTGCTAGGCCCAACCCGAGGAACATGCGATTATCGTTCACAGTCGGTACATTTCCCAAGAGATCGTTAGCGAAAAGATCCAAATCATCGTCAAGACGTTGTCGACGTAGGTAGTCATGGTACGTTGTGTTAATCTCGTCAGAGTTGTTGGTTTTGGGCTTCGTTTCTGCTTCTTCAAGATCCCAAACTCGAATAGTCCCGTCAGCAGAAGCTGTGACAAGCTCGCTCGCAGAGGACCATTCAACAGCATTCACGGTATCCGCATGCCGAGAATAGGACGCAACAGGGCTATTGTTTCGAATGTCCCAGACCTTGACGGTTGTCCGGTCATGCACTGCTGCAACCATGTTACCACTATCAAACGGGTTCCACTTGACAAAGCTGACTGACTCGTCATTATCTACATGAGGCTTAAGACCCGCATTTGCACGGTCTCGCACACGAATATCACGAATCGAAACTCCTCGCTTACGTCCTAGTGCATATACACCCTCCCGGCTATCACAGAGGCCAATACAGTTTGTGTTACGCGTCTTCTGCATCACCAGAGGAACATCACTCCGATTCGGCTCCCACAAAAACAAATGATCACCGCAAAGAGTGAAAAGTGATGAGTCTGCACAGCATGTCCAAGCGCCGCCCGTAAGTTCAAGATTACGGATGCGAAGGCTACTATTTGTAGAGGACAGGAACCCTGGTGGTAGGTGTTTGCTGTGATTATATCGCTTCATTATTTCAGCACTACCATTGGGATCCCGCGAAGTTGCATCTGGCAGAAGCAAGAGATGAGCAGTACCGTTCTTATGACCTGAAACAAGTACGTTTCCCATTCTACCGAGCTTTGAGTCGGGATGCGCCCAACTCAACGAGTGCACCTCAGGTAGAGAGATGGTTTGGTGGTGGGTAACATATTGTGGATCAATCCCGTATACAAATAAGTTGTTCTGTTGGCTGCCACTGGCCACTGCACAGAGTGCATCACGGCGAAGAGCCATTGCTGTCAGGTATTGATTCGAATCGGGCACACGCCAGTAATTAGAAGATGGTTTAAATGCACCGAACGATGTCACCTCAGAACGAATTGATGCTGCAGACGAGGATGTAGCCTCGGTTGGAGATGCTGGAGTAATGGAGCGATCCAGCTCCATGACATGGTTGTCCTTACCAACATGCAAAAGCCCCATACGTGATGCTAGCTCGTCCATAATTAACGAATTGCCACTTGGGGCCACGAGAGTCTCGGGCCCGAGCCCGAAATCAAAGTCGAAGTCCATTGGTTATTTTTTGCCTTTATTCTGGTTAAAATGCAAGGCGCACCCCGGCCACTATTGAATAAACAGTGATTTGTATCGGAATCTGTACCTATTTACTTTATATACAGATGGCTATTTAATCATCGTGCCATTTTGAGAACTCGCATAACCAGCCACTTCGCTAAACGGAAGCCTTATTCCTAATGCACGCAGGGATCGCCAGCCATGCCATTTAATTTATGCATTATGATGTGAAATAAGATTATGCAATACGGGTATGTAATCATATACTGCCCAGGAATATGCTATATAGAACAGATTTAAACTAGAGCAGGGTTCAAATAATTCAGCGGAATGAGACCAGTAACATAGTTACTATTTAAGAACGTTAGAAAAATACTATATTTGCGTGCTTTTATAACCCGTTTCATGAAAGTTTCAAGGTTTCGTAATAGAGCCCTATACCTGTCCAACTGCCCAACTGCCCAACTGTGCAGGTAGGGTGCATAGGATCACAGTAATATTATATTGCACTTTTTGTAGTAACAAATAAGTTGACTCGAAGACAAAATTATTATAGGTGAATTTTGAGAAAGGTTGCATTATATGCAGTCGCTACGCCCCATATAATTTAGAAACTGAGAGATCATAGAGCAATATGTAGAGCAATATGTAGAGCAAAGGCAAGCAAGGCAAAGCAGGTTTCTATCACCTTTAACCAATAATGCTAAATAAAGATCTATGACTACAGTATTCGTTTATATCCTCGTTTATTTTGCGAAGATTTTTAGCTGGAAAACATATGAATGTATTTAACTGGATATGGGTTTTTTACGGCTGTTAATGCGCTTTCTGAGCATTTTGATGTATCGAATCAGTCGTCTTTAGCATTATCTGACCAGGGGTTACATTTCTCTAGTGATATTTCCGAGTTAAATTCATCGACGATACTAGTGTCCAGCACGAATGGCACAGCTTGGCCGAACAAATTGATATCAACTAGATCAAGTAACGATTTGATTTCAATCTTGAATGTAGTGAGTATTAAAGCAAAACTTATATACCAACGGTTTCAAACATCGTTCAATTATATCAAGGAGATCAAACAAAAATCAGAACAATCTAGTTATTCTGTTCGGCCCATGTAGCTGTTATGCAACCTAGCAACTCATAGATTTCTCATCATTCTAACCGTTCTGTATTTCTTAGTTAGTGTAATAACTAATAAACTTAAGATTAATATATATGATAATGATAATAACTCTTGACAACTCACAGGGGCTTTATTATTTCATTTTTATTTCACAATTTATATTACTACTTCCTTAAGCTAGCTAACTAATTTACTATTTTATAGCTTCCACACTGAAGAAGCCAGGACAGACTAAACCGAGTAGAAGTTTTTCTATTACAGTTGTGATTTTGGAGTCCGAGAGTTCTACCTTTTCTTTAGTTGCGCAGAGAAATAGATCCCTCAGTTCTCAATTGTCACTGATTGTGGAGAATCTGGAGAATCTGGAGAATCTGACATCATCATCACCCAAGTCTGCATAAAACCCCAAGGCTAATTAATTTATTGTCAAATGTCAGTCCAGGCCCGGATCGCTGCTGCGCGGGAGCTTGCAACTGTCTTTAAACGATGGCCAGACGATAGCCATAAAGTCTACGCCTCTTTCCGCAATGCACAGATCAAGCTATATGAGACCAACACGCCGTCAGAACTGCCTTCTGTCGAAGCCATGAAACTGCGGGCCGAATCGGCCAACAAGCTCCTCGATGATACATATGCCAAGCGTTTCTCCCCAAATAAACGCTTGTTTCACCCCGACGGTAACAGCATGTACTATGAACTGATCACACGAGAAGCTAACCGCCAGCAGAAGAAAGCCGGCATTATCACGTCTATTCAGAATACCTTGTTTGGCTGGTGGAAAAAATAGACTACTGGAATAAACAAACCACCAGTAAAGAGTTTAAGAGAAACGTTCGCTATCTTGCGTGATTGTGAGACTTTGATGAAGAAAAAGAAAAACCAGAGCAATCTCCAAAACATCATGAATCAAGGTACCATCATTACAACTCACATATATTAACTATGTACATAAATTAGATATTATCAGATACAACAGAGTATCAGAATTAATAAATTACTTCTTTGCAAAAACCATTCTGCCTACATGTGGAGCTGTATCGACAGATGCCCAATGATCTAATGCAATTGCAGCTGCGTCCACTGACTCGAACTCTACAAACCCCACATGCTTAATAGCAAACATTCGTGCCTCACGGAAGCCGGGAATGGATCGGAATGTTTCCTCGAGTACTTCCGGCGTCACAGAGTCAGGGATTTGCTCGAGGAATAGTACATTATTAGGCTCGCCCCGCTCCTCTGGTACGCGTGATGTAGTAACTGACTCTTTTTGCTCAATACAAGGGCTCTGGCTTTCCTTTCGTGATCTGCTAAGTGCACGTTTCTGTTTCCGCACCTTAAGCTTTTCTTCAGACACATGCAGGTCCGATTTCGTTCGCGCATAAACAGCACGCATCGGCTTTGAATGCCACTCGCGATCTTGTAAAACTGGCAACGCCCGAGAAGCATCATCAACGGAATCAAATATAACGAATGCTTGGCCGCGCTTGCGAAGACTCTTACGTGCAACAATGTCTCTTACCGGGCCGAACTCATTACACAACGATAGCAGTTCTGTCTTAAGTTGAGGGAGAGGCACGCGCTCATTAAGATTACTTATGTATAATGTTTCGTTTCGAACGACTGAGCTGCCTGCACCGTTCGCTTCGGTCCCTTCAACTCCCACGGATGTCATGCTACTTCTCTATGCCTGGTGGCTGTATATGTATGATCCCCTCATAAGGTAATCAGCAGAGAGGCAGAGAGCACTATTCAAAACCAAGCAGTGGATTTTCGCACTGAACTTCTTGTAAATGCCGTTCACTAAATATGCCATAGCTGAGTGGGCTTTGATAGCTTCTCTTGGCTTTCTGGCCGGCTCATGGTTTTCAAAAGAAGAGCAACTTGAGGACTACGAGGTGCTTGACGATACAGAAGATGACGAGCCCTGTAAAATGGTGTTAATAGTTCGCCGCGATCTTCCTATGTCGAAGGGGAAAATTGCTGCTCAATGTGGTCACGCTGCTGTCGCATGCTACGAAAAGGCTATTGAGAAGGCGCCGAAGGTCGTGGAGACGTGGAAAGCACTGGGCCAGGCAAAAATTGCTTTGCAGTGCGATAGCCTTGACGAGTTGCAGCGACTACGCGTGCGTGCAGCACGACTGGGAGTAGTTGCTGAAATCATTGTGGACGCTGGTCGAACACAAATTGATCCGGGAAGTGCCACGGTTCTTGGCATTGGCCCTGCTCCCGTCAAGCTTGTCAATGAGATCTCAGGCCATCTCAAGCTGCTCTAATTTAACCCAAGCAAGCACAAAAATAAATAATAAAATAAAAAAATAATAAAAAAAAGCAAAGACAATATGAAGAGCTGAGATTGGTTAACAATGTCGTAGACCGGCTTGAATCGCTAACGTGTGGATGGCTAGACAGAATGAGCTCTACGACAGCAAAAAAAAAACAAACAACAAAAACAACAGCAAAAAGACTTCCTTCTAAAAGTCGGATTCGGTCTAAGTTGTTGAAAATACACCGTAGAATTACAGTATGAAGAAATACACTTCTATATAGATACAATAAATAAACCCTGTAAGGGATCGAGCTCAAGAATCTCTGTGCCAATAACCTGATCGCCGGGGAAAATCTGTTCAGTGTGGGCCGGTACAAAGACCTCTACATTAATACCGAGATCCAAACAAAACGCAGGTACAAGATGTCCACCCTTTTGGGTTGATGACTCGAGCACGACACACCGGTATATGTGGAACATAGCTGACTCCTGAAGTTGCAGCTGGAGGTTGTGCAAAGCCCAGTACTTCTCATCCCGGTCCTCCAAAGCTTCTACTAATTGCAGCTGAGGCTCCAGTGCCTCTTGCAATTTTGTAACAAGTGGTGCGCGCGGCTTACCACTACTAGTGAGTCTTGGAATTTGCTCTTTTTTAGTTAGTTGTCGTTGTGTTAACAGCGACAAGCTACTATCGAGTGGCCGACCAACAGGGGCATAGGCATTTACAGCCAATCGCTCATGCCATTGAGGAAAAACACTTAATTCCTCTCGCCCATGGTGTGTACAAAGGTATGGTACCTCAATCTCCTGGATCTGGGCAATGAGTGCAGCTATACGACCGGCAGCAGCTTGAGCTTGAGTAGCAAGGATCCCCTGAAACTGAGATAAAAAAGTGCTGTCAGCATCTTCGGTTGCTGTGGCCTGTTCTTCTGGAATTCGTAGTTCATGGTCGCTCAAAATGGGATCAACTATGCTGAGCACTCTCCTGAGGCCCGACGAATCAATGATGCTGCTGCTAGGTTCGTAAGGCAGAATCTCCACTACACTGTGAGATGCAGACTTCACGTCCCATTCCAAGGTTTTGGGATCATACCTTATGCTGAGTCGTAGGGCCTGTCGCGAAACACCTTGCTTTAAAACGTACTTATCTGCTATTTCAGCAGAGACCATTGGCACTACAGTCCCTCCGAGCTTAGCAGTACGAGTCCGCATACTAATAGGACTAAGTTTACCTAGGACCGACAAGTGCTGGCCCACATAAGGCACATATATATTAAGCCTGGGCAGACCCGCATCCTTATCAAGACTCACAGCTGTATTACGATCCAGTAAAATACAACCTTTAGCCAAATTAGTCGTGAAAAGGGGAGAGCTAGTATGTGAGTCGGATTGAGAATCAAAATGAAGATCAAAATGAGGGTCAGCATGAGAGCTAGATTCGGATTTGGCCACAGCGTTGACTGCCGTCACTGTATCTACGGCTTGCTGTGTCCCCGTACTCTCCTGTACCCATGGGAATAGCCTGATACCACCCAAACGGTCCAGAGCACTGCTAATGGCATGTGGGTTGTCAAGAGCTCTTTTATTATTCTCGCACGCTTCTAAAATGGCCACAACAGCTCGCAAAATCCGCGGATCGTTCCAAAGCGCCCAGTGCTCGAGAAAGTCATGGAGCACCATGCCCAGCCAGCTTGGCATCCGAAGCTTCAATTGTGATACACCGTGATCAAGCTCTGTTTGAGTAAGGGCGTGCATAACCTTCTGCACCGCGTCCATTGCGTTAGTTGATACAGCAATGAACGGAGATCGACCGGTGCGCACGAAATATAATGCATGATACGCCATCGCAAGGTATACAGCAAGACGATCTACACGATCAACGGGCATGGTCGAGTCGTAAGGACTCACGTATCGAGCAACTTGATTGCATACATTACCAAAGTCGACAGCCCTTGGTATTCTGTCGAGGGAAACATTTGCGTAAACGACGCGCAATAAGGGCAGATACGTTAGTCGGCTTGCGTATGAGGTGGCTATGCGCTTTTGCAACTGTGATGCGACATCACACACATTATATTGGTTGCTAGGCAACTCTGGTAGCATATGGCGCAAAACAAAGGTCACGTCGGTTACTGAAGACTGGACTATAGCTCCTTGAGCGGTAATACAATCGAAGCTGCCGTCTGGAAGCGTAAATGAGACAAGGCCGAACTGAACCGAGCCATCGCGGGCGACAAGTTCGACGGCATCACCAGCGTTTACCGAGACGGGGGAAACAACAGCATTTAGCGGACCAAAAGAGTCTATAAATTTTGCTGGTGTCTCCGCAGACACGTCGCGGTAATATGTGTCTGTGGCCGGCCACCTTTTCGGGCCTAAATACAGAGCCGGCCGGGTTGACTCTTTGGGTGGAAGTGGGTTGAACTTGAGGTAATTTGGAGCATCAGAAAGCCAACGCCGAGACCCGTAGAACAGCGCTAAGCTGTACCGTGGAAATAGACGCTGACCTCTCCACAAAATAAGCGATGAGCACACTTTCTAGAGATCTGCGGTCGCACGCTTTCTTTACCACTGCCGCTTACCAATGGGAGAGAGGAAAATGACTGGAATCAGACGGGGAAATACATACGCATTAGTAGTAGTAGTAGTCGGTCCTTGACAGCTCCTGAGGCGCTGCTGGGCCCACAGAACTCAAGGCAGAAGTTTATAAAATAAACAGTTTATTTGATGAAATACGACAAAAGCTCCTGGAAAGTGGGTTCCCCTTTTTGAATCATTATGAAAAATATATGGATAACTTAGGCACGCGGCTTCTTGAAGCGACGCTCGGGGGCAGAGGCCGTGAAGTTCTTGACATCGGCCTGGACCTTGAGGCCGAGCGACTTGAGCAGGTCGCCAGTCTGGCTGTCGATGACGAGACCGTCCTCGACGATCACATCGAGGGCAGACTTCTCCGGCACGTACTGGTCGCGGCGCTCGCGCTCCTCCTCCTGCAGCGCGAAGGACACACCGTTCACAGGGCCCTTAGCAATGCGCTTCATGAGGTGCGACGTGTAACCAGCAACCTTGTTACGCAGACGCTTCGAGGGCACGTAGGCAACAGAGTCAATGATGCGCTTGTTGCCCTCGAAGTCCTCACTGAGGCGCGGGTAGTATTTCTCAATGAGGCTCTTGCTGGCCCTCTTGACGGTCTTTGTACGAACACGGCTCATCTTGGATGTCGAGTGGAGATTTTCACTAACGAAATATCAGACTATGCTTTCCGCTGGGAGGTGGGCTAGGTCCTTAGGCTAGGGCCCCAGCGCGATTACCAGCCATTAGCCCGACAATACCCCTTGCGTCATATGACCACGCATCAGGTGAGAAATATTCGTTCTCGTGTATAAGCCCTAATTTATTCGTCAGCCCTAATACTTGACACCTTCTGTGGCCGAGGAAGTCACGCGACTGTCTAGGGCAGTTGTTGTTGCAGCCGGGGGCCTCGCTCTATGCATAATTAAGGCGCGCCTATAAATATAAATATGTATAAATTACAAGCACCCTAGTGAGCACACGCCCCACCAATTTATCATGTCATGATTCTTGCCTGATGTGCTCCTTCCTGGATTAAATATGTTCATGCAGCATTTGGACAGAGCGATAAGGGACTCATAGCCATAGTTTCTGTCGTTGAAGGGAAATGGCTGCTGCCAATTGTAAGGCGCCAATTGTAAAGTACCAACGGGTGAAGATATATTTTTGAGGAGCTACATTCAAACTTTTTTATGTTAGAAACGCACAATGGGCCATAATTCCTGCCATAAGTTCTGGATATTTACTTGTCTACCTGCCTGCTATCCCCATCTTATGAATGGCTGGGGGGGAGAAGGGGGCAGGAGGAGAAGAGAGGGCAGAGGTAAGTTGGTGGTAGTGGGACCGGTAGTTGCTGACTAACGCGCGCGAGACTTCGCGGAGTTACAGTTTCAGTAGTTAATTCAAGCCGCCGGGAGGTTCAGCAGCCAGCGCTGATCCGGGGACTACGAAAAAATTGGCCATGACTAAAAGCGATGGGTTTGAGGTCTTGTGCGACAATTGCTCCACTGACCTTTCCAACCTTGTTGCTATTCGGTGTGTAGAGTGTAAGGATGAAGAGTACGATCTCTGCGTGCCGTGCTTCGCTAACGGCGCCGCCTCTAAAAACCACAAGCCTTGGCATGACTACGTTGTGCTTGAGCAGCAAGCGTATCCTATTTTCACTAATGACTGGGGCGCTGATGAGGAGCTTCTTCTTGTCGAGGGTCTTGAGCAATTTGGCATAGGTTCATGGCAGGATGTGGCTGAACACATTGGCCGTCGCACGAAGGAGGAGGTAGAGGAGCACTACAAAGCCGTCTATCTCGATTCCTCTCACTATCCGGTCCCACACGTTGTGGATCACCCGCTATCGGATGATATGAGCGAATTCATGGAGAAGCGACGCAAGCGACTTGAAAAGTTCAACGCGCACCAGCAATTGATCAAGGCCGAGCAGTCTCAGCAACGACAGGTTGTTGCCAGTGTTCCAGCTTGTCATGAAATTCAAGGATTCATGCCTGGCCGTCTTGAATTTGAGACTGAAGCCGAGAATGATGCTGAGATGGCGGTTAAAAATATGATTTTTGAGCCAGACGATTCTGAACTTGACATTGAACTCAAACTAGCTGTTCTGGCCATTTATAACAGCCGACTCGAGCGGCGAACGGAACGCAAACGTACAATATTTAGCCATGGTTTAACGGAATATCGCAAGCTGGCGGCCCAGGAAAAGCGACGCACAAAGGAAGAAAGGGAACTGCTGAACAAGTTGAAGCCATATGTGCGATTACTACCGCAGGAGGAGTATGAAAGGTTCACTGAGGATATGCTTGCGGAACAACAGTATCGACAGCGCATTGCCGAACTGCAGGAGTAGCGACAAATGGGCATTCGCCGCCTTTCCCAAGCACAGAAGTATGAAAAGGAAAAGCAGCTACGTCATAATTCGATCTTCCGGACGTCGCAGCCACCAGCACCGCAAAGACAGAGCTTTTTCGAAGCCGAACTCAATGCTGCTCAGAGTAACAATAACGGCGGCAATAGTGCATCGAATGGCAGCATGTACCACTCAGAAAACGAACCGCTTACCATCAAGATCCGCAAGATGACTGGCGTGGCTCCATTAGACATCTCACAAGCCGCCAATGTTGATTTGTTGTCCCCGCAGGAAAGGTCGCTCTGTACGCAGCTGCGAATATATCCGAAGGCATACTTAGCGATCAAGGAGGCAATATTCCAGGCTATGCTGCGCAATGGTGGGACGATGAAGCGCAAGTTTATGAGGGATCTGCTCAGCCATGTCGACGAGTTACGCGTTGGCCGCATCTACGACTTTTTCCAAATGCAGAACTGGATTGGATAGAATGTTCCTACTCTAAGTTGGTTATCTTCGTGTGTCTCTTTCTCAGGACCTAATTAATTGGATGAAATAAGAATCGAAGTCGAAGCTTAGAGCACCTAGAGCTGCTGCATTCATGCTCTCCAGTAACTAATTACAGACACAGAACCCGATCTCTTCGATCGCTGAGAAATTCGGTACAATTCCAGAGTTTCATTGATGTGCTCTTTATAGCCGATACTCGTGTTAGGAATTCCAAAGCGCATCTTATTTATGAGTTAAAGGCTTGGCGAAGAAGAAACTCATGCTTATAACGAATGTTGACGTCCAAATCAATAACTAGAGTCGCAAAGGCAGTTGCCTCTAATATTTATTACCATTGTTGCTGAGTTGTAAATTATTATTTTTATTATTTTTATTATTATAATAATTATAATTATAATTATAATATATATATATATATATATTCGCCAACTTACTACATTCTTGACTGGAACAGCCGCACCGCCTTTTTGAGACTCTCGTCTGCGTCCTCGACTTCGAGAATCCGCTGTGCTAAATATGTTCGCAACCTGTCCTTCAAGGCAACGCTCTTCGACGAACGTGCATAAAGATTGAACACATGCTTCAAACTATCGGGCATTTCCGGAGAGTTAACTAGAGTGTGTCGCATAGGCAATGACACGGACCAAAATTCGACCTCGTCGTCGAGACTGTGGAAGCTGTCTATGACGTGCGAGCACAAGTAGGGTCGCTTCAAGGTCTTAAACTCGTCGAACAAAACAAGCGTTTTGCGAGCAAACTCTTTCTGTGATTCTAAATTGTCTGCAAAGCGTCCAGCGCCGGCATCGTATACGGCAAGCGCGACATCACCTCGTAGGGCAGGATTCGAGTCCACGTCACCAAGAATATCAATGTTCACATCCGGTAAGGCCTTCAGTTCACTTTTGTCTGCCGCAGCAAGGTCTGCGCTACTCAATTCGTTCGGATCAGAGGCTGGGCGCATCTCATGCTCCTCCTCCTTACGCGCGTTAGATATACCCAGAATCTGTCGTCGGGCCAGAATCTTGGCAACATAAATAAGTTCGAGTCGCATATATTCGATCCACATATACTGCGAGTCAGCATTAAATCGCAGGCCGCGTTGCAACACCGACCTGGCCTCAGGCACTGATGCATTCTTTTCTGTTTGAAACTTGGCAACGTAAACCCAGACTTCTGGATTCGTAGGATGCATACGCAGCATTGATGTTAAAGCATTGTTCACAGTGCTGTGGTTATGGTTCTCGAATGCATAGTCCACCAATGCTACCCACAGCTTCAAGCTGGTGGGAAAGCGACTTGTGCCGCGCTCTAACGTGAACTGGATACGCCGCGCTCCAGCCCAATCACTCACGGATTTCACACCATTATTTGACAGCTTCAGTCGCTGGATTCGCAACCGTCGCAACTTGTCTACTTGCATCTCGTATTTAGCATAGCCAAGAAAATCTTCGGGCTTGACAGCGCGACTCAGTAACCGATGTTCATACTCTGTCCGGCGTTTCATGATCTTAGTCAATTCATCCTGGTCAAAGATTCCTCGGTCCTTAAGATCCTGGATTTCCTTTACGGAGCTTTCTATAGCGTGTCTAACTTTACCTGTCATGGTGTCCAAAGCTCACACACTTTCTCAATCGAAACTTTCGACATCACTTGATTTCCTTGAAAAAATATTACATAATAATAACCTTTTTCCTCGCTCACGCAGGAATAATGGCCTGGTGGGGTGGGGGTTGGTTACATACAGTAAGAGGTGGCGCGCATAAGCCACTGGCTAAAAAAAGCTAATGTCTAAGTGCCAGGGAACAGGTGGCGTATTCAGATGCAATGAGTCTTAACTTAAAGACCGAGGCCATAGGTTTATCATAGGTTTACCATAGGTTTACCATGAACCACCGGTCTGTTGGTTGAGTGCCTCAATCGTATCCTTGTCCTCCATTCCAAGCGACGCGGGAGTATCGTCTGTGCCAATACGTTCACCGTCGAACATAAACCGCAGTGACTTCGGGTCCTTACCAGTGCGCTTACAGAAGTTATCCATGACGCGGCGCAGCGGTGTCTTCGGCTTTACACGGAAGTGCACTTCGGTTTGCGAATCGGTGACCTTGATACTCAGCTGGTCGTCGCCGTTGTCGCCTTGCGCGGCCTCCTCCGTGGTGCTTTCGGGCTTTACTAGCGCCGGACTCTCGGCGGGAATCTCGTCAGACATATCGTTGGTTCCAAGCGGTGGCAATCTTCTAAGTGCCTGCTCTGCAGGATGATTTAAACGAGTAACGTAATTAACGAAGGCATCCGCCGGTGCTGATGAATTACTAATCGCACTCGCTGGCTCGCCAACATTCACCTCGATTTAAACATACACACACACAGCCTTGTACTGATGATGGTTTGTTTCCGATGTTGATATTGACGTCAGATCCGGATCTAGATCACATTGATCTATTCTTATGGTGTTCCGCACTGGTCAAATTCTTGAAGTATACTACAAAACACTTGTATGTAATCGTCAAATAAGCAATAATAAATGACTCTCAATTGCTAGATCGAACTAACCAGAATCAACCTTACATAACTCATTAATGATGGAGTTCATGACAACGAAATATACTTCACATGTAAATTGAATTGAGTTGTATTTATAAATGGTATCTTAGGTGGTATCTTAGATGAAATGAACGTATTTACATATTCGCTAGCACACATAATAAGCGTCCACAAAGGCGTCCACAAGGTTGTCCACAAGGCTGTCCACAAGGCTGTCCACACAAATAGCTGGGGATTAGAACCCGTACCTCAATTGATATGATAAACAGACGTGTGTCGCGCGACTTTGATCCAACACGAAAAGCTTTCCTTTTAAGGCTTTTCTGCGTGAGCTGCTCGGTCAGGTCTCTTCTTTTTAAGCACGCCACTTAGATCACATTGTTTATTATGGAGACCGAGACGGTTATTTTGCGAAATGGAGAGCCAGCAACGGTCTTTTCTGTTCCAGGTAAGGAACGTGATAATGTTCCCTACGATCTGCTGGAACAGATGCACGAATTATTTATGCTCATTATAGACGAAGGCCAAACATACCCTAATGTGGACAAAATGACGGTAGATGAGTTCAAAGAGTTCTGGATGTCGAAGTTCTGTAATATCATGGTTAAGGGCGAGCACAACAGAATTGCTCCCGGCCTCGAATTGCTTGGTACGCATTTCATCAAGCCTAATTATATTGGCCGCTGCTCGCATGTTGCCAACGGTGGCTTTCTTGTGAATCAAAATACTCGCGGACAGGGAATTGGTAAGGAGCTGGGTAAGTGCTACCTCAAGTGGGGGGCCAAACTTGGCTATGAATACTCTGTATTCAATCTTGTATTTGAAACCAATGTTGCTTCGCTCAGAACTTGGGATTCCCTTGGATTCGACCGAATTGGCCGTATTCCAAACGCGGCTCACCTCAAGGGCTACGACAAGCCGGTTACCGCAATCATGTATGGTAAGAGCTTGGTATAAACAACTATCTAACTGCAACTGCGTTGCATGGTGCACTGAAAATTGGAGCACTGAAAATTGGAGCAATTAGAACACCACACACCCCATATTAGGTGCTATCACTGGTCTGAAACAAACAAAAGGTCGGATCTGGGGTTTCGTCTAGACTTCGGCAGCTTATATGATATCTAAACCCCATAAAACTCTCGATATGCCTCTAATTTTAATATTTTTGGTTACGGTCATTATGACTATGAATGTTCAATAGTCTGGGGACGTACGAAAAGCAAACTGTGTAATCAAATAAAAAAAATCAACGCCCGTAAACGTAAGGAATTAATATATATTAATATATATTAATAGAATAGAATAGAATAGAATAATGCACGCATGCTCTCCCTTTTTGTGTTAATGACGCCATCCTAAACAGCTTCTTGGTGATTGCCCCAGATTGTGTAATATTGCGTAAGATTATTCAATGTCAAGCGCCGTGCGCCTAATCGTCTCGGTAAGCATCACCCTCTTTTATCGCGTATCGGCGAGGATGATGTTACTCTTGCAGCGGTGCTCCGACCACCCAAGCTTGGGATTAGTGCTAAATCGGTAATTGAAGCGTCATGAGGTTTGCTGCTTATTCCACAAGAATTGACCCACACATACTATAAAAGAAGCGCATAATTCTTGATATGACCCCTGATATAATATCTAGTTTAACCCCGGATTTAGAAAACAAAAAGTGGACATCAAATCAAACACAGAATGGTGAGAGTCGCAGTATTGGGTGCTAGTGGAAATGCAGGTTCAGAAATCGTAAAGGATTTGGCCTCGCGCGGCAAGTATGAAATTACTGCCGTTGCCCGCAATACTGAGAATATCCCTAAAGAGAAGGGCGTGTCTCCAGTAAAGGCAGACGCTTCGAAACCCGCAGAGCTGGCTCCGGTTATCAAAGGGTCTGATGTTGTGATTAGTGCCCTCCACCACGATATCAAGGAGCCTGTAATCCTTGAGTCGTTAAAGAAGGCCGGTGTTACCCGGGCAATCATTGTTGGCGGTGCCGCTAGCTTGCATGTTTCGCCCGGTGGACCGCCTCTTATTGACGCAGGTCTCCCCGAGGAGTACAGAGAGTTTGCTCTTCGCGGAATTGACTTTCTGAATGGCTTGAAGACTGAGAAGGAGGTCGATTGGACCTTTTTCTCGCCTCCAGCTGAAATCTTCCCCGGCCCTAAGACAGGGAAGTTCCGTACTGGCGACACAGTTTTACTGACTGACAAGGATGGTAACAGCAAGATCAGTTTTGCCGACTACGCCATTGCGCTTGTTGACGAGCTTGAGGCCCACAAGCATCCTTTTGGCCAGTTCACCGCTGCGTATTAGATACAGCTAAACGGATCTAAGCCAAGCCAAGCTAAGTTAAATCTTAGACACAGTTACAAATTAGATATAGAATCTGTACTTATGATCGAATATCTTTCAGACGCTAGTGTATTTCTGTCATTTTCGTTCTCTTTGCTTGAACTGAGCCTCGCCCGTCGCTTTGCTAGACGATAATTATAGACGTCATTTTACCTGCAAATGTCGTACGTTTCGTAGTTTTAATAAACAAAACGGCGCTGCCTGCCGGTGTTCTCTATGTGTTATTACGCCCCAACCGTCTATGAAGTACCTCAAAAGACGCTATCTGATAAGTAACACTATATAGGGTGAATTTGTCTCTCCGGCTTAATTCAATTCTATCGAAATAACTATGGTGTCTACTGCGTCTCGTATCGATCATATACACGTGTAAATGTACTCCGCATTCAACCCATATCCATATATGCCCTACCCTTACAGGTGCGCTCACGTCACCACCGTACATGAGTATTTCCATACTGTTGGTAATTGAAACAGTTAACGTGAATAATGAATACGGCTCAGTAAACGATTGGAGTCGAATTATAATTTGATGTTCAGGGGTGTATACAAACGCACGTAGTGTGCAATTTCTGATCTACGACGTGTTATTATATCTTACTATACGATCTTTACGGAAAGATCACAAAAGAGGTTAAAAGAGATCAACTGATATTAGATAGTTAGTAAAATGCTGTGATAAGAAAAAACTCCAATTTAAGATGCATATAATTTGAAGACTTTGTCTCGGCTATATGGTAAGTTCTCGTTGTGATAATTCCTTTTTTTGTTGTTACACAATAATGGCAAAGTTATTTCATCTTTACAAATGGTAGATTAAGACCAGGAGTTCCGGAGTCTACTCAATTGTTTGACCCCATTTATCTGGTGTTTCACTCGGACTTTATGTGCCGTAGACTTTAACAATGTTCGTAGAACTTATCTTCTGCTTCTGCTTGCACAGTCGGTAAGTATTGTTAAATCCTTGCGTGCTAATTTCTAGAGACATTTGAGTCATAACTTGAAGCATTGACAAAACACTAGGCTAGTATAACAATAGTTCGGTTCCTGCTCGCTCAGCAGAGTTTTCACAAACATGGTGGTTCCAATTGGATGGATGGATCAAGTTCAAACTAGGGTTTCCGGATTGTTCTGCAGACAAGAAAGGCATAAGTGGTCAATAATTAGACGACAAGTCTAATTTGTTTTACATTAGCAGTACTAACTAACATTTCTACTTCACTAATCAAGCTATTAGTATATTTAAAGGCCGGATAATATATCTAGGACACGAGGTATTATCTCCATGACGAACACAAGCCACTGGATTCATATATAAAAAACTTTGAGATAAACGTATTCGAAAAATTGATACTAGTTAACTAATGCCCAGCGAGCAGCATATATGAAAGTTACCAACATATCGAATTTATTGCATTAATTTTCAATACAACACCACTAATGGGATAACATCGTTTACAGAAATGATATGAAAGCGCATACTTAATTTTTTTTGCCAAATCCTTGCTGGGTTTACTTTAAACAAGCGCGTTTTATGTTAACCGCACTACACCGCTACCCCCACCATCTACTGAACCAACAAAAACCTCAGGAATATGTGCTTACAAAGTTAATCTATGGAATGATTTTCCACTTACGCCAACGCCGCAGCGATCAAAAACCACCAAAAACAATCGACAACCGATGCGAATCAGTCATGTTATCTATGCTCAATATGCGTCCTAGCTAATGCGGGAAATTCCATCCAACTTCCCCGCACGATCAGGGTTTCATGTTAAAACCTTGCGACGTAAACGAGCACCTGAATGATTTTTCCGGAGTTTACTTGCAGTTGCTCTGGTGTTCAATGCACTTGCCCGTATCGACGTATAAGGTTCCCCTGCGTCGCTGAGTCAGACACGTTTGAATCGTATGGCAGCATGGGTTGCAGGGTTGCCTGCCTATCGCCGCCCTGGCTGTAAGCTTATTGTGGGGCATCATTTTGGGCGTTCACTCAAAGCTGCATATTCGGGCTAGGGGTAAGCGCCGCGCAATGCTCCGAAAATGCCTGTGTAAGGAAGTGCTCGGTCCGTGTGTATACATGTAAAGCCGGTGGATAACGTAGCCTAAGTGTGCAGCGCCCAATTCGCCTTATGCTAGTGTCCGAGCCATACGACGAAGTTGTGGGGAGAGAGGGGCTCAGCAAATATTATGTTCGTCATACCTGTTGAACAGATTTACTCGGTACATGCACCAGTGATGCGGAGTTAGCATGCTTGCTCTGGTTTACGATGTGCACGAATTTGTCACATTATACTTGAAGAGGTAGTCGTGAATACGGTGCTCATCCATCTTCCCCAATATAGGTTAAGGCTATCTGAATCTTAGGCTGACGCTAGTATTCACTGTATCGTAATTTAATTCTCTATTAGCCCCGCACCCGAACTCCACATAATCTGTGCATAGAGCCCGCCAAACACTGTATAGTTGAGTGGTTATATCTACCGGGGGGGGGTAGGTCAGCGTTGCTGCATCGTAGTCACTGGATCACACAAATTAGCATCCAACTAACAGTGTGGGGTTATGCGATTTCCACAGATTCTGCTCGTAAAAAGTACTACGCCCTAACCCATTCGCATCGTGTTCGCGGTAAAAGCAGGCTGGGCAAAAAGTATGTGGGCTTTAGGGCCAGGGTGCCCGGATAGAACCCGGCAGTCTTCTGAAATATATCTGCAGCCCTTTTGCCAGGTCAAATTTCTCTTTTCCATCTTTTTGAAAGTTACCGAGCTTTCTTTAAGTTTTTCTTGTATCTTCCTCTAGCTCATTCCATGAACGACTGGTGCTTGTTCGCTGCTCCGACCTCACCGCCGCGACGCTCCTCCATTTGGGGATCTCCATTTTCTCAGGACTCGCTAAACTATGCCTCGCACCAACCCAGTACATCTCCTACGTCGCTATCCCCGTGGACTCCGACAGCTCTGCCTCCTCTTACTCCTAGCGCTAACATTTGGGGCTCTCAGTTGCAGCAAACTCCACAGGCTGTCTTCTCAGGGCCGGTTCCCGCCAAGCCGGTGCAATTCAATGTTAACTACACTACGCCACTATCAGGTGCGTATGCGCAATCACACTCTACGGTGCCTCAACAGCAGTCAATGGGTCTAGGTATGCGTAAAGGATCAGTGGGTTCCAGGCCGCCGTCACTTTCTTCCACCAATTCGTCGTCGTCTATGTGGCTCGAGGATCAGTATCTCGTCAGCCCGCCGCCATCACCCCAGTCATCATCGCCTATGCCCCAGGCACTACGACCGGCATCTCCGATGGCAGAAGAGATCACGTTATCGCCTACTTGTGGTCCGTTGTATCTGGTTCGTTTTAAAGGTGAGCGCACCGAGATTTACACAGCTCCGGGAACAGCAATGTACTATCCTGGTGACGCTGTTATGGTGGACGCTGACCGTGGCAGGGACCTCGGCATCGTGCATGCCTCTAATGTCACCCGCCACGAGGCAGCAGCGCTCAAGCTGAAGCAACAACGGGACCGTCAACAGCTCCTAATGCACAGTGGGAACACGCCCGCCCAGCCCACTGGAAACGTTTACACTCCCAAGCAAATCCTTGGCCATGCCTCTCCTACAGAGTATGCTGACATGGCTGCCAAGATTGCAGATGAGAAATTGGCTGTTGCACTTTGTAACCAAAAGGCTTCTGACAGGAACCTTGATCTTTCAATTGTGGACGCTGAATACCAATGGGATCGCCGGAAGCTTACGTTTTTCTATACTGCAAATGCGCGTGTGGACTTCCGTGAGCTTGTGCGCGAGCTTTTCCGCGTGTACAAAACCCGGATCTGGATGTGTGCTACGAGCAGTGACAGTAGTAACGGTGACAGCAGTTAACGCCTTGACATTATGACCTTATTTATCGTGTAAGCATATACAGAGAAACACCTTAGATAGAATTCGTAAAATGCAAATATTACTTTAATTAATTAATTAATCAATTGGCTGCAAGTGGCAGATGGGGTTTGCATGACCTCAAACTGATAAGTATAAGCAGCGCCGTTATCTGTTTAGTCACCATGGAAACGAACAATAAGCAAAGAACAATGTTCTAAATTATATAATAAAATGGCTAGGTGTAAAAGTAAACAGATGGAGTAATAAATAGGAGGCTGTTTTTCTCTAACGGGTTTAGACCAAGCGTCATATATAAGTGTTATAATATAGTTCTAGCATGATGCTTTTAATTCAAAGGCTTAGTTTGCTGCAGTAAATATTTACATATACATAACTTTCACGGTGTTTTCATAGTGGTTTAAAGTAGCCATACGCCATATTACATGAAAACGCACTCCTTGGTAGATTCTGATCCTTTTCTTGTTTGCCTATTCAATAAATATTACGTTAAAAATAACTGGTTGAGCCTTATACTGCCAATCCGCATGCTCATTGGCAAACAGACCCCTGGTAATGCAGAACGCAGGCCTGCTGTCGAACCCAACCTACGGTTACAAAATAAGCTGTATATGCTGACGACAAAATGAAACATGCACAAAACGGTGCATTTACGCGAACGGACTGCAACATAAAAAAAAAATTAGCTTAGATATTTATGAAATCATTGAAGGGGGTAAGCACAACACTACCATCGTCAAAAAGGGAGAGTAAAGCATACCATTTTTAGCAACCGAAGAAATACTTAATCAGTAAAATACATTGGATTGCTCGATTGGGTTGCTGACTATCTTGTGGCTCATTTGAGCCAGGTATGTGCGATTCACAATAGTTAATGTGGCGCTTATCGACCACTAAAGCCAGGTTCTCACCGGAATGCTGTTTGTTTATTAGCTTTTACTCACTGAAACCCTCGACCCAGAGCCAGAACAGAAACGCTTGTCAAAGATCCATAACTATGGATTTTGCCAGTGAATAATTAGAAGACTACTATTAACGACAACAAAAATGTAATCAATTGACAAAGAAACCATGATTTAATGTTGTACTGCCCATAGCAAATATTGACAAGACATGCAGGGCTAGGGCAATCACGAAGCGTGACGCGTCTGGTGCGTCCTGATTGAGTGCGTAAGCAGCATACCACATAGTGCCAAAAAAGCCGAGTTCAAATCTCTAGCTGTAGACATCGCGAACCGGTCGTGAAGATAGCTAATATGGCGGACCACCGGCTCAGCCAGGTGTCAACCGCAAGCAGTACTAATTCAAAACGTGCTCGCGCCCACATAGGACCCTGGCAGCTCGGCCGCACACTTGGTCGGGGGTCTTCTGGGCGGGTCAGACTTGCGAAACACGCTGAGACAGGTAAGCTCGCTGCTGTAAAAATTGTACCTAAGGCTCAAATTCACGACCCACAGGCCCCTAATGAAAAAGATAGTTACGGCATTGAGCGCGAGGTTATTATTATGAAGCTTATTGAACACCCCAATGTCATGGCCCTTTATGACGTCTGGGAGAACAAAGGTGAACTCTACCTCGTGCTAGAATACATTGAGGGCGGCGAGCTTTTTGACTATTTAATTAGCCGGGGAAGACTTAGCGAACGTGAAGCTATCCATTACTTCCGCCAGATTTGCTATGGCGTTGCCTATTGTCACCGTTTCAACATCTGTCACCGCGACTTAAAACCGGAGAACCTGTTACTAGACAAAAACCGTAATATCAAGATTGCAGACTTCGGAATGGCTGCTTTAGAAACCAGTGGACGACTCCTTGAAACAAGCTGCGGTTCTCCACATTACGCGTCTCCAGAAATCGTTACAGGAAAAACATATCATGGCGCGCCCTCGGATATTTGGAGCTGTGGAATCATTCTGTTTGCACTCTTGACGGGCCACTTACCATTCGATGATGACAATATTCGCCAGCTTCTTTTGAAGGTTCAGTCTGGCAAATATGCTATGCCTCATTCACTTTCGGTTGAGGCTCGCGACCTTATTGCCCGCATGCTTGTAGTAGACCCCGTCGAACGAATTACCATGAATGAGATTCTTAGCCATCCATTATTGCAAAAGTACCCTGCACGTCACATCCCCCCTGAGAACATGGGTGCCCGCATGCCTAGCGTCGATGTGTCACAGCCGATCGCTAATATTGACCGCGAGATCTTGCGGAATTTGCAAACTCTTTGGCATAGAGACAACCGTGACATACTTATCGCTCGCCTTAAAGCACCCGGTCCTAACGTTGAGAAGACTTTTTATTCATTACTTTTGCGATTCCGCCAAAAGCACGGGCTGGCGAACCGAAGCGGCAAAGGCCAAGCCATTCCTCGGAACCGTTCTGTTGCTTCGATCCGTTCCTTGCGGTCGGTTCGATCAACGCGGTCGATGCGGTCATTGCAATCGGGCCGCTCGGGCCAGTCCCCATCGACAAGATCAGTACGGTCGCAACGTTCGGCACTATCTACACGTTCCACACGCTCGATGCGCTCTGCTCTCAGCACTCAACCACATCGTCATCGCCCCATGCCGGGAAAGCGCGTGAGTCCGCGCAAAACTGCTGGATCAGCAACAGCAGCGCTAAGTGCAGGAAAAAGCGCTCGACCCGGCTCTCTTGATACTAGAAGTGAAATGCACACCGACACATTTGCTCAGCTACTTGACCAAGCATTTAATCCATCACTCGCAGCAGCCCCACAAACACAGCCCCGCGCGGCTTCTAATCCAGTCTCCCCTCCTAATCATAGCAACGCGGCACCTGCTACGAGCAAGCGAGTAGTGAGTGAACCAGTCAAACCATTTGCACCAGTGCCACAGGTACAAAAACGACGACAAAGCCCTTACGATCTTGACTTGAAGTTTCATAATGACTCGCTATACGCAGAACCATCATCAAGCGAGGCTCAACGTCACCAATATACTCTAGAACAAGCAGAATTGTTACAGCGGCAGCAACATCAGCAACATCAGCAACGGCAGCAACAGCAGCAACAGCAGCAACAGCAGCAACATCAGCAACATCAACAACAACAGCAGCAGCAGTCACATCGTCAGCAACAGTATTCACATGAAGATACCCAAAACTATCTTTTACCGATGATCTTTGAGGAGGATCGCTTTGCTGACGCCATTGAAGAGGAAATGGAAATGAAACTATACAAACGAGGTCGGCTAGCAAGACCCCGTTTGGTGACTGCAGACTCAACTGCAGGATCAAGTAGTAGCGGCAGCCAGCCAGGCGATAACTCGCAGTTACAAATCACCAACCTTGTTGCCGGTGAGAGCTTCTTCAGTTACAAGCCATCTGCAGCTGCCGCTGCCGTCACACCTCCAGTTCGACCGGCCCCGCGTGCTCCTCATGGCCCGCGTGAGTTACCTGTTCCAAACCAGCGCAAGCCGGTACCCATTTATACAGATAGTGCATCTACGTCGAGCAGCTCAGGAAAAGCACCAAGGCGAGTGTCACCCACTCGTAAGCCTTTAACATCAATCGTGTCTCATGAACTTGAGGATCAACCCTCAGCAGAAGACCCTGACGCGAAGTTTAAACAGGCTGTCACTTCTTCTCCTGAATCTAAGAACGAGGTAATTAAGGTACCTAAAAAGGGTGATACCGAGAAGGATAAGAAAAAGAGCTGGATTCGGCGGTTCACACCACGACTGGCTTCACGAGGAAAGCGAGACAACCATTCAACGCAGGCTTTGCATGAGCCGCGCAGAGAAAATTCTAAGCGGGAGGAACAGTCAATCAACTATGAAGCTATGAGAGCGACTAGAGCCAAACGGGATGCGGAGGCCGACAAGGAGAATGTGCTGCCCAAGACAAGGACTAATAAGACAGCAACTAGTCAGACGCACCCAGCAAAGCCAGCAAAGCTAACTGTCAGCAAATCGCACACTGTAGTAGGAACTCCAAGGACAATGCAAGCCGAGGAGCCGAAACAGAATTGGTTCATGAAACTTTTGTCATCACCGCAGTCCTCACGGACACTCATGGCCACTTGTCAACCCATTGAGCTGCGGGCCATGATGCTCGAGGTCCTGAATGATTGGATGCCACATGGACTTGCACTATATAATAATGGAGTGCGGGGCGAGCCCATCGTTGTCGCAATCATGCGCACAAACTCGCTTCGACTCAAGGGAGCTCGGATCGGCATTGCAATCGCTCAGGGTCATGCTGGTACGGCAACCACCGCGGCATCCACTGCGAGACTGTACTTGCAGCGTGGGTCGCGTACGTCGTTCATGACATTCACGAATGAAATGGAAAGACGACTGGGCGCCTCTGGCATCTTGGGAATCATGGACTAAATATTATATTACTGCTGTATCACTATTGTATAATTAGATTGACATTTTTTTACACATACCGAAAAGGATGCAAGAAGAAGAACCTCACTAGCAGCGAGTAAAATATCGGATGGGCCATGATGCATACACGGGCGGTATCGTGGAGAAATAACTAGGTTATAGCCGCTGGTTGACACATAATAGGCTTTTTGTAGGGCCAGGTGCTTGTGATTTAACACACGTGACCACACGCCCATACCCGGAGAATGGAAATCGGTCTCCAGACTTTCGTTTAACTAGAAGGTTGAGAGGACTTAAGAAAAAAAGAGAGGTACGATAAGCTACCCAATGCCAGCGAAGAAACATCCCAAGGTTGACTATCTCAGGGTTTATCCCGGACTCAATGATTTCAGTGATGCCCTTGAGGCGATTCCGCTCGACATGATTCCATATCTTTCATTCCTAAAAGAGATTGAAGCGAAGTTCAACGACACCTCACCAGAGCTAGGAAATAGCATAGAAGATTTTTTCAATCAAAGAGATCCCAAAAAGCTCTCGCAAGTGAGCAATCTGCTGCTCGAGCTCATGCCTGCCATCCAGGAAAAGATGCATGTAGCATCGCTTGCCGCGGACGCCGTGTCACGTCAAGTAGAGCGCCTAAAAACGGACTATCATATGGCATGTGAACATGAGATTCCGCAGGAAATACAGTTGGATCCTAATGACCGGGCTTTTATGCAAATAGGCGTTCCAGAAAAACAGACAACGGCGCGCTCACAAGCACGACGTGAGGCCCGTGAAGCCCGTGAGGCAAGACGTGTGGCCCAGCAGGAGTCGCGGTCAGCCACTCCGATGAATGGAGCTATTGATTTAGGCGCTCCATTGCCAGCCCCTACGAATGTGTCCCGGAGGCGTGAGCGCACTGGCACACCGCAAAGTCCGCAGCCAACCACGCAGGTTCCAGCTCAGCACTCATTATCACATACTGCGCCGCCAGTACACGCATCGCCTCCCGTTCAACCTGCACCAGTTGCTGCCGCTGTGCCACAGCCAGTGCAGCCCGCGCAACCACGCCATGAAGGCCGCCAATTGCGTCGTCACACAACGGAGGAAAGTTCAACAGAAGATGCACCTGCAAAGCAAGAAGCATCGACTGTGCCGCCCGTGGTGATGCCAATAACACAGTCTGTGGAATCTGCTGTGAATGCCAAGAAAAATGGGGACCTTGAAGCCGATATCGAGACTGCAGCAGCTGAGGCTGTTTCTGGTTTGAAACGGAAGCGCGGGGTCTCTCCAAAGGGCACACGTAACGAACCGATGTATTGTTATTGTCAACAAGGAAGTTATGGTGAAATGGTGGCATGTGACGGCCCCAGCTGTCGTCGCGAGTGGTTTCATTTAGGATGTCTAGGGCTTAGTGCTCTACCGAAGGGTCAATGGTTCTGTGAGGACTGCCAGGCTAAGTTTCGGCGGCGTTAATCGATATGTGGACAGGGCTAGGGTATGCACGGCAGGATAAACAACACGTGATGTCGATGTCAGATAGCATTAATGACGTTATCTACCCACATATGTGGGTTACATATTCGAGGAGTTTGGCACGGCAGCTAATTGGAGCATAGATAGCTGTATCAAGACGCAATCTTTTTTATACCAACCCGTCTACCATGTGTACCTTTGGCGGCGGTACAAATCCCCCCCTGAAACCAAGAGTAAAAGAGACACGTTGTCACATTTACTTCAGTCATGTGATGTTTATCCCTAGCCGAGCCGAAGGACACTGCCTTTAACAAACAGGGGCAATTTGTGACGTGTCAAATACACATTTTTGACTTTCGTTCACGTATAAAATTGTGGGCAGACGCAAATTGGAATTGTTTTATTCGCGGAATTTAGGCAAAAAACTTCATGATTGAATGAACCGAGCTTTGAAGCATGCGCGGAGTGCGGTGTGCAGTGTGTTTGTCATTGGAACAAGAGGGTAAGGGGCTCATACTGGCGCTTAGCCTGATCTAGATCAGCAAAAAAGACGTTGTTTGTGGATATTGTAGGACTCCAGCGTAGCGATTAGCACACTACAGAGAGATGGCTGTACCTACTCGAGAGTATCAGCTTGTTGTTATTGGCGGAGGCGGTGTTGGCAAGAGTGCCTTGACCGTACAGTTTATACAGGGTCATTTTGTTGACGAGTATGACCCTACTATCGAGGATTCATACCGCAAAGAGGTTCATGTAAATGGCGAGTTCATTTCGCTCGACATTCTCGACACTGCAGGCCAGGAAGAGTATAGCGCGATGCGTGACCAGTACGTGCGATCGGGGCAGGGCTTTCTTTTAGTGTTTAGCGTGACGTCGCGCAGCTCGTTCGACGAAATGAACCAGTTCTATCAACAAATCATGCGGGCAAAGAACAATGACTCGAATTTCCCAATAGTACTTGTGGGGAACAAGTCAGACCTTGAAGCGGAACGCGAGGTCTCCAGTGAGGAAGGCCGTCGCTTAGCCAACAGACTTAATCTGCCATACATGGAAACAAGTGCGAAGCTACGAACTAACGTGGATGAGAGCTTCATAACTTTAGCAGGCGTAATTGTGAACTTTGATAAGCAACAGGCTGTCAAAGCACGATCTCGTTCGCGAACAGGTGCCCCAGCTGCGGGAACGGACTCGGCGAACGTTACTGCTGGCGGGGCCTCGGCACCCCGCAAGGGCCAGTCCGCTCCTTCTACACAGAAGGAAAGCAAGAGTGGCTGCTGTGTCATTTCCTGAACAACCTTGTTGCTTTTATGCTTTTTCTTTTTATCTGCTTCAAGTGCTCAACCATCATCACTCTGACTAGTTGACCTGCTGTAAGGATCGAGGATCGCTAATCGTTAAGTGCTTGAGGAACTCACTAAACTTTCTAGGTGCAGATCCGACTCTATTGCTGTAACACCACTGCTTTCTCAAACCAATAGATCTGTCTTATTTCTTCTGATTTCGTTAAATACCCGTTCTGTCAAGGATGAGCCCGTATTAATTCATAAGTCAAGGTCTGTCTAAATAATGCGCGACCTTAACTGTATTTCTATACTTAGGAATCAGCGCTACTAAACGGAGATGCATCTAATCATTCCATCAATTTTTCTATGACTTGGACGCTATGGTTGTGTTCCAGGTCTAAGAAATGAAAAAAAAAACTATGAATGAGTCTAAACCACAGAGCCTTATAGGTTTAGAACTTGTCATGAGTGTGTCATTAAAACGTTGGTGTCAGAGTTCCTTATTATCATTAAGATCTATATAAAGAAGTCATAAAGAAGAGCACTGTCATTATGAATCCAACTGATCCTTTTTAAGCGTGGTGAAAAGACAGTTCTGAAGCCTTGAATTGAATGATTTTCGATTGACCATTTCATTTCGGCTATATTGAACCGACTTTAATTGCTTCGCGTTTTCTCAAGCCGAAGCAATAACTTCCTACTCGGTGGTGCTGGCGGTGGCCGCAGTTGATCTACCAAATCAAGCGACATCTGGGAATCCTCTGAATTATATGATGCGACGCTCATATGCCGCGGGGGCGGCGGAGGTGGAGGAGTACGCGAGTTGAGTGGAGCTGAAGGCTTAGGAGGGGGAGGGGGCGGCGGAGGCGGCCGACGATGCGATATAGTTGATGCGGATGTGGTCGATGCTGTAGGTGGTGGCGTTGATGCAGGTGGTAAATGAACGGGTGGAATTGATGGTGAGGTTTCCCGGTGGGGGAATACTGGAGAGTATGATGGTGACGAAGGCGCAGACGCTGACTGGGCGAGTGCATTGGAATGGTGGAACTCGACATCGTCAGCAAAGGAACTACTTCTACTGAGACTTCCGTCACTACCATCGTCCTGCGAATCGTCATCAGGGATCCCATCATTGCTCCATTCCAGCCATTTCACAGCTAGGCATCGCTCAGCAAG
Source organism: Entelexis apis (assembly GCA_030564665.1). Taxonomy (NCBI): domain Eukaryota; kingdom Fungi; phylum Ascomycota; class Dipodascomycetes; order Dipodascales; family Trichomonascaceae; genus Entelexis; species Entelexis apis. The sequence goes on along the minus strand of JAJLWA010000009.1, from coordinate 249,741 downwards.
CCGCATCATTTCAACCTGATCCTCTTTATCGTCAAGCTCAAGCACACGCTCCATAATCAATCTCAGAGTTTGCACAATAGTACTGCGGAGATATGGACTAGTGAGCTCTAATGGACTATGGACCAGCATAGCATACAAGACACGCAAGTACATTTCTCTAGTCTGCACACATTCGGTGGGCAAGTCATTAAGCTCACGAATGACCACACCGAGTAACACATTAAGATCATTAGTATACAACAGGTCGGCTGTTTGGTTGTTTGTGAACAGAAGGTAGAAGAACTTACAAGTGATGACCTTAAGAGCCTCATCAGAGTCATGACTGCGGTTGAGCCGCATAACTAACGAACTCCCAATATCAGTATATTGCTGCGGCGTCTGTTCAAGCTCCCAAAACACTTTGTTCGCTGGCCCATGCATATCTTGAAGCATGTATTGATGGTTCAAAGCTAGCAGTACGAGTAAGGACGGACGCCTTAATAGCTCATCATTGTTACAAACCGTGCGAAACAGAAAAAGAACAAATACATTAGTTATCGTATTTTGCAAAACTGACGCGTCCAATTGCGTGGCAATACATGCTGCTACGAGAATGAGCATGTACTTCTGCACTATGCGGGGCTGCGTGAAGCGGAACATCCATATACAATTAATGACGGCATTAACAGCATCAGTGGATTGACCAAGCGTCTGCATGAAGTCAGGATCATTAAGAATCACGGTTGCAACAAATTCGACCTCATGTTTTTGGAGAGGATCGGTTGTTAATAGCCGGCATTCAAGCAGCTCATGAGAGCGCTGCAGATCGCTTTGATAAGCCTTTGAGCTGACCATTGCCGAGCAGCTGCGCTGGCAAGCGTCGGGGTCGAGTGCAAAAATCTCTTGGGAAATCAGTTCGCTGAACAGGTCGAACACGGATTGTGCTTCGGCCTGAGAGGAGACCGGGGACGCTGCCAGTTCACGCACATCATTCCAGAAATCATCCATGTCGGTTGTGGGACCAGATTCCCAAATTGTCAGTTAAAACTAAGTTCTAGCCACCGTCACACCTTTACAAAAAGAAGGAAGCTCATAAAGTATCATCTGGCACTCTTACCACCACCCTCTCCATACCCTTGCCCACACATATACCCTTGCTCCACCACGCAGCCCTCATTCTTACTTTCGACTGCTTTATCGGTCGCATCGCATTGTGGGGAAGCCATGGATGGCTCGCCATTGGACGACGCATACACAGCATCAAAGCACGCAGATATAGCAGTACGGACTGGTGACTTTGCTAAGGCTGCAGTGTACTATTCTCAGTCTGCAGATGCTTACGAACGCGTGGCAAACCAGGCTGCCGATAACCCAGCAGTAAATACTTTGATAGCGTTAGCTGGGCAATGTCGGTCCAGATCGCATTATTTTGAGAGTGGACAGGCCTTAGAAGACTCGAAAAAGTCCGTGAGGTCGGCCAGTGCCGCAGCAACCCAACGTGATCCGCAAACACCACAAACACAACGCCCAGCGGCAATTACGCACCAAGAACCACCGTCACAACCAACTTCACACGTATCGGTCAATGGCTCGGTCTCTCTACCTATGAGCAATTCAGTAGCTGGCCCCCCCTTAAGTGATGCAGTGACTAGTCTAGTGATGCGCAGTGCAGCTGCCTTTGCCCGTACATTCGACCAAAGCCTTGCTGGCAAGGGTGTAGCATTGCCGAACATATCTACTGCTCCAACAGAAAGTTTCTACCTTGTGAGGCCCAAAACTAGCAAACATGAAGACGAGGACTCTTCGGGTAGCCAATTCACCATCTCATCATTAGAACGAGCACAGGCCATTGAGCGGGCAACTAAAGCACAAAAAAGCGTGCTCAAGTCTGGGCTGCAACATATCCACCAAGAAATGGCCCAAAAGGAGCAACAGATCAATGATGAACATACAGAGGAAGTAGATAGGCTAAGAGCCGAAAACGACCGTCTTCGGATCCAGGTATCGAAACTAAAGTCGCGGTGGGAAGAATTGAAGGAAAGCGCACGCAAGCGACAGTCGTAACCCATTGGACTACTATTTATTATAATGGAATTGTAAATCAAAATATCAGAAGAGAGCATCACCATGATGAGCAAGCAACTAATTCAAGCAATACAGCTAATACAGTTTTGTGCTATTTTACAGGTAGAGCCCACCCAGCATGAATTGTTGAATATATGATCCTGGAAGGTTAGTGTATATTTATTGTGGAGAATTGTGTTGATAGTTTTTGATTATTATATGACGACGACCCAGAAGTCAATTTTCGAAATAGGTGATAAAGAGAGAGAAAAAGCGAGAGAGAGAGAGACACACACACACACAAAAAAAACTTACTACTGCTCAATCGTACAGCTTATAAACATAACTAAGGTCATCAGCAGCAAGAACTGAAGTCATGATCTAATAATACTTACACACATATGTTATGTTAAGCCTTTGCACTGTTGATTCCATGCATCATTTCCTCCTTTGAAATCAGATGGCCGATTGTCTCAATATGCACCAGCAGCTTGCTTGTGTTGTTACTCCACTCGTTAAGAACGTCATTAACATCCTTCGGCTTCGCAAACGTCACAATCCGCTTGGGCCGGTCAATCCGTGCCCATACTGTGCCCTTAACAACCAGCTTTGACAGTACATCTTCAGTCTCACCAGGCGTGAGATCCAAAAGCTCGGTTAGTCCCTGCATGGAAATTCGGGTGTAGAACTTCGCGACCACGCGGATGTTATGCTCAATAATCCGTTGGTGCAGATCTTCCCATCGTTTCGAACCAACCTCGGCCTCTTTGAACACCCAGTGTGCCTTCAGCTCAGCACCATAAACCTCGACCATTTTAGGCCAGCGAATAAGTTCAAACGTGGTGAACATCGTAACAAGTTGATCAAAGAGTGGAAGAAGCGACAAATCTGACTCGCGCTTCAGGTGCTGCAAGAGATCCGACTGCAGGTTGTCGTGCGGCGCCAGCACCGCAAAAAGCACCATATTACCGAGCAGCTCATTCTTTTTCTCGTCATTTTCTTGTGTAACCGGTGTATCATAGATGTGCCGTAGATTCTGCACGACATCCAGGTATGCGCTATCATGCAGCGCAATCTTAGTGCGTAGATCATAGAATCTGATCTTCTGAGCCTCAACCTTCTTATTTTCTTTGGCGTTATTGAAGTAACGGGGCAAAATGCGGCGGCTGGCAATGGCGGCGTGCGAAAAATCGCCCTTCTTCTCGTAGAGCTCGACTTGTTCTAAAATGAAATCCACTTTCTCGCTCATCTCCATACTACCAAACGTCTCCACCTGCAGCTCGCCCATCAGGTCAGCAGCTTTAGCGTAATTCTGGAACTGTTGCACCTCAATCTCCGCCAGAACCTGGGTTACACGAGCACGCTCCAGCTCGACATAGATGCGGCCTTCGGTAATGGTGCGCAGCATATCAATCGTCGCGAGCTTGGTCTTAAGATCCGGAGCCTGCGGCAATAAGTCAATGACAGACTGGACGAGTGTGGTGATCGCTTGCTTTAGCTGACCGTGCTTTTTCACTAGAACTTGAACCTCCTCGTTCAGCTTGTCCCAGTTTTCAGCATGCGGGTCGGCTAACAGCTTGGCAATCGCCACTAGCACCCGCTTCGAAGACGCAAGATCGCTAGCTTGCCGAACCTTTTTCTCGGCTACATATAGGCGCTCCAACGCCGCGTCTCGCTGCCCACTGGCCGCAAGCTGTTCAATCTGCGGGAGCTCCGTGTCGAGCTCAGCCGTATAGTCCTTCTCCGCCTTCAGAAGTGCTTCGTCCGACATTATTATCCACTACTTGTTCGTGGTAACCTGGTGGTGGTTTTACGTGGTGGCAAGGTACTACTACACTACGCGGGACCCACTGAGTCAGCGTCCTCTGGTACCTAGCCTGCCTGGCCTTAGCCTGGAAATTACCACCAGAAAATGCGTAACCCAGATGAGAGGGCCATTGGGCTAGGGCCTTGATAAGAGGATGTGGTCTCCAGTAACTTAGCGATTCGTATATCAAAAGTGCACGCACGACCACGGGCATCCAAATTAACTTGATAATGGCGTCGCAACCCACCACCAACACGAAAACAACAACCAAAACAAAACCCCTATTCAGCCCTCAATGTTGGCCCTATGTGATGGCTATTGCAAAGCAAAACGTAGCATTGCTAGTAATGCGACACTTCTTGTTCTCGCTCTGCATGCGATTCGTGGGCGCACCGCTATATTTTAAATGGGCATTCAACATTTTCAATTTCACATGGACAGCGGCGAACGGTAGAGAGTGGTTGGAGACATTTCTAGCTCCTGAAGACCCGATAGGTGATGTACTACTCATCAAAGGATGGCTTTTATTTCTGCAAGTGGGCCGCTTCATGTGTTTGTATTTTGCGCTGTGTAGATTTTTAGAAACTCAAGATACAACAATGACGGCAGTCTGGGGTTCGTATATTGGATATATCAGTGGATTACTGGAACGGCTACTTGGCGTCTCTTCTGCTTAATTAGATGGTATATCAATGAAGTCAAGGACAAGTGGAGAACGTAATATTTTTAATTATCTTCTTTTCTTCAAAATAAGTGTTCACTAAAGCTAGAGTAGTCTCTAAACTCTCTAATCATAAGTTTATAAGATCGTTATGGCTACTGATGATTGCAATTTATCGTGGCTATTGAGAGTTCCACTCACAGGCTGTTAAGTCTAAATAATCCATTTATAGAAGAAGCAAAGACATCAATTAAAGAAAGAGACAAAACTATTAGTATGTTCTCATACTCCTGTCTATATCACCTTGAGAGACCAATCTCGTCTATAACGAATATCATCGGTTACCCGTATTGTGTACTTGCGTCATCTCATCTTCATCGATCTATCTACTCTTACTGTTGTTTAATATAGGCAGCGGGTAGGTAGTGGTAGGGTACAGATACTTGTATTATATGCCTGGCGAGCCAGAAACAAATGATGAAACCACAACTGGACATGCCATTGAGTCAGAAATAAACTTTGAGGCCTTTGATACACCTGGAGATGATATAAGTCTTGATAACAGATGCAATATACATTCGAATACGCTGCCCGTAGTGCAGTTCCGCGAAGAAATAATATCGCTTATCCGCAGTAATCAGGTAGTCATCATTGCTGGTGAGACAGGAAGCGGCAAAACGACCCAAATTCCTCGGTTCTTGGCCGAAGACCAGCTCATATCACCTACAAAGCGACTCGGCATTACACAACCACGCAGACTTGCAGCTATGACTCTTTCGCAGCGAGTAGCTCTTGAAATGAATTCTAAGATCGGCCACAAAGTAGGATATAGTGTGCGGTTCGATGATTGTACGTCTCCGCATACAGAAATCCAATTCCTCACAGATGGGCTACTATTACGCAAGTTTCTTGTTGATCCAATGCTAAGCGAGTATAATGCTGTCATGATAGATGAGGCACATGAGCGAACCCTCCATACCGATATTGTTCTTGGCCTTGTTCGTGATATTGCACGTCAACGCCCCGAGTTCAAGATCATAATCTCATCCGCCACACTCAATGCTGCTAAATTTTCGTCGTTTTTTGACAACGCAACCGTATTCAATGTTCCTGGAAGGCGATTTCCAGTGCAAGTATTCTATGCGCGTCATTCCCAACCTGAGTATATTCAAGCCGTGGTCAGCACTGTGTTTCAAGTCCATATTTCCCAGCCTTTAGGAGGCGACATTTTAGTATTTTTGCCTGGCCAAGAAGAAATCGAGAATGTTGAGAGTAGGTTAGTTGATTACAGCGTGCAATTAGGCAGCGCAGCTCCTGAGTTGATTGCAGTTCCTGTGTTTGCCAACATGCCTCCAGAGCAGCAGGCTCGTATATTTATGCATACACCAGGTAATTGCCGTAAGGTAATATTAGCAACTAATATTGCTGAAACTTCACTCACGATACCAGACATCGCCTATGTAATCGATACAGGACTTGCGAAAGAGCAGAGCTTCAATAGCCACAGTGGTCTAGACTCCCTGATTCTACAACGATGTTCAAAAGCAAGTGCAAACCAGCGTTGCGGAAGAGCAGGTCGAACGGGTCCAGGAAAATGCTTTCGTCTGTATACGAAAGCAACCTTCGAGCACGAAATGCCTGCCGAAAGCATTGCCGAAATCTTGCGTACTAACCTCTCAAGTGTATGTTTGATACTTTTGACTCTTGGCGTTCCTAATATTACTGAGTTTACATTCCTTGATAAGCCCGCAGATGAGGCACTAGCAGCAGCTCTCACCGAGCTATACGCCCTAGGCGCTATAAATCAAGCTTGTAAACTGACTCGCAGAGGACGTATTCTTGCGGAGTTTCCTACAAGTCCACAAATGGCACGAACTCTTATCTCAAGCATTGAATACGGTTGTGTGGATGCTGTCTCCACTGTAGTGGCTATGCTGGGCGAACTTGGTAACCTCTATGTGCGCCCAAAGGGCCGCAAAACTGAAAGTGACACGGCACATGCGCAAATGAGCGTTCTAGGAGGCGATCATCAGACGCTTATCCACATCTATAATCAGTGGGAAGCTGCTAAATATAGTCCAAAATGGTGCCGCGATCATTATATTCAGCTCAAAGCACTTCGCCGTGCACGCGACGTGAAAACCCAATTGAAGCAACTATGCAATGGTATTAGCAAACGAACAGTTTTGAAACAAAATGATATTGTGCAAAATGGACTGCAGATGTCCTTAGTTTCAGGATTTTTTACTCGTTGTGCACGTCTAAGTAAGACCGGACAACATTACGTTGTTGTTGGACGATCTGAGCCTGTTTACATACATCCAGGCTCGATGCTTTGGGGGAAAACTCCAGCTCCAAAACTTATTCTATACCATGAACTTGTTTTGACGTCACGAGAATACATGAGAGGATGTATGGAGCTAGACCCTGAGTTTGTGAAAGTTGTTGTTCCACACTTTTATTATCAGCGTCTTGAGAAGCGCGAGGAAGTAAGAATATAGTTCTCCGGCCTTAATTCCCTTAAAAAGAAGGCATGCAAGTATAATAACCTTAGATCATCTCAAAATTAGTGACTAGCAATATATAGATATGTGCTACGATGTATCATTATTCCATGCCAGTAAACCAAGATATGTCGAAATACAAAAGGGAAAATTAGATCGAAGCCCTCTTAAATGTCTATTCATCTTCATCCTCTTCATCCTCATCGTACCACCCTACAGCTCGCTCGACAGCACGGTGCCACTGCTTGAACCCTTTGTCACGCTGGTACACACCAGTGTTGGGTGTGAAGTAAGTGTTTAGTCCTGAAGTCGGCGTCGTTATCTTCACAAGATCATCCACGCTCTTCCAGACGCCAACGGCTAAACCAGCCATGACCGCAGCCCCCAAGGCAGTCACCTCTTTCATAGCTGGTCTCTGAATTTCTACACCAGCAATATCTGCTTGAAGTTGCATGATCACATCGGAGCTGGTCAGGCCACCATCTACACGTAGTAATTTTGAATCATTAGTCGGAGCTCCACTTTCCTTTCGCATGATCTCATATATTTCGCGGCTTTGATAACACACAGCTTCAATAGCGGCTCTAATGATATGCGCCTTAGTAGAATATGCAGTGAGGCCAAGAATAGTACCTCGGGCCGTAGGCTGCCAGTAAGGAGAAAACAAGCCCGAGAAGGCAGTTACAAAATAGACCCCAGCTGAATCTGGAACACTACAAATCTGGTCGCCAGTCTGATCACTCGTTTCTATGAGACCTACATTGTTGCGGAGCCATTTAATAACACTTCCGCAGACAGCAATGGAGCCCTCTAGTGCGTAACAAGGAGGCTGATCCTTCAATTGGAATGCAATTGTCGTAAGCAATCCATTATCGGACAAGATAGGCTCATGGCCGGTATTATACATCATGAAACAGCCTGTTCCATATGTGTTTTTAGCGTCTCCCTTATTAAAGCCCAAATGGCCGGCCAAAGCTGCTGCTTGGTCACCAACGCAGCCTGCAATTGGCAGACCATCCAGTGGTTCATTTGGCAGATACAGATGCGCATAAACTTCAGAGGACGGGCAAATTTTAGGGAGCACGAGCTTTTCAAACCCAAAGAAATCAATCAGCTCCTGATCATATTCCATCTTCGACAAATTAAGCAGCATGGAGCGGCTGGCATTTGATGCATCTGTCACATGTGCTGCTCCACCACTAAGAGCATAAATCAACCAAGAGTCAACCGTTCCAAAACAAAGCTCGCCCTCCTCGTAAACACGGCGCACCATATCGTCGTTGTCAAGTTGCCAACGAACTTTCGTGGCTGCAAAATACGCATTGATATAAAGCCCTGACAGCTCTTTCACACGCTCAGCTCCAGGCCTTTTACGGAGCTCCTTCACAAGCTTTTCTGTGCGCGTATCACTCCATACAATGGCGTTACCTACAGGCTCACCAGTTCTGCGATCCCATACAAGGCTTGTTTCGCGCTGATTTGCGATCCCAAGCCCTTGAACCTGATCTAAATCTATGCCTTTAGCAATCAGTTGTGCTGCAACTTCGGTCAGACACTTTTTGCATGCTTCAACAAGCTGTAATGGATCATGTTCAACCCAACCAGGCTTCGGGTATATTTGCGTTAGTTCCACCTGATATGCTGCAACCGGTAACGCGCGCTCATTAAACGCGACAGCCCGAGCACTAGTAGTACCTTGGTCAATCGCAATTATGATCGAGTCCTGGTGCATTCCCCGCTCAACCGTTGAAAAAGAAAATGAAGGCTCGCAAAGTCAGTCAATTCCACCCAGGTAATCCGTCCGGGGTTAGGCTGTCTCAATGACACACGCACGTGACCAGTAAATTGCGGGGTGGATTGGACTTCTATAACACGTCTACTGTAGCAGGTGCTATGATGAAAAAAAACGTAATGCTTTCAACTTCAGCCAATCTACCGAGCGTCTCAATGAAAATTTATAGCCACGCAATTTTCGTAGAGGATATTGAGCTTGCCCAATCTTTGAAGCTTGGGTAGTTCAGCTTTAGGGGCGCAGTGTGTCGAGAAAAAGAGTAGCGCTACGGTTGAAAGTTAGTAGTTCAGTCCCAACGATAATCGTGATTCAAAGATAGTATTATGGTCGGACAAGTTATTACTATGATAATTATGTTTATTATATTAAGCAGTGAATTTCTGCGCCTCTAGCAAGTCACATCTTAACTCAGTGTGGCTTAGACAGCAGCATTTAAGTGGGCAAGCATGGTGAACAGCAGAAGGCAATGCGCAGCAACTAAAGATGAGCCTTGAGTGATTAGAAGTACCAACAAGATTTCGATGCTATCTTAGATCAAGTTGTACAATCTTTTGCAGCATTTCGTGCACATACCTTACAAGTATTTTATGATTTTTTCTATCCTAAATTACGGCATAATTTAACATATTACTATTATGATCCGTAGATTTCACGAAGTCTTGCCAAGGCATTCTCAATTCGTGTGAGCCAGATCTGCTGGGCGGCTGTTGCGGTCTCAGAGTCTGAAGGTACAGGTGGCTCAAGTTGCCTCAAAAGACTGCGGTGATTCTCAACCGGCACCATAGTAGTTAATGCCGCACAAAGCGCTTCGAGTTTATGACAAACAGTCTGTAGCGGGTCGTGCAATCCCTCGACGCTGTGGAATTTATGAGGCACCGGGAATAACGGTCCCGGGGGTACTGGTGGGGCATCTTCCAATGTGATTGACTGATCATCCGTGGACTCAGCTTCACCACTAGTGGCAGGCTCATTCAACAAACCGTCTATATTGGCGTTCGAAGGCCGGCTCAAGAAAGGATTCAAATGCGGGTTCAACAGTGGGTTCAGATGCAACGAATGGTACTCTTTGGGTGCGTTCGCACGGTATTCGTCAACATCACTATCTACAATTGATGCAAGCGACGGCCGATTTGTTAAGGGACTTAGCGGTGATCCAGGACTATCGAAAGAATCAGAGCTTACCATAGGTACTGATTGCACTCTGAGATCCGCTAGACTGACGGCAGATGGTGGTGCCGTTTGTACACTATTTGTTGACCCTTGTGAGTTAGACGGTACTAACAGTTGGCCCTGCGACGAAGACCGCGACTGAGGTTGTGACTGGACTTGTGAAGTTAATTTCTGAGCAATTGCTAGCTGGGCTTGTTCTGCTCTTGCAATCCTTAGTGATTGCTCTTTGTTATTCTCACGTTCTCGGTCAGAATACCATTTGTGGCGTCCATAAAGCGACTTGGGGTATACATTATAGATGTGCTCAGGGTTTTCGATACCACGTAGCTTGAGTTCACCCACTTCATCGACAATATACTCTGTGTGGTCCAAGACAGCAACACTGCGCTCAAGAGCATCAGCTGCCTCGGGGCTTACCCAGGGATATGCTAACTCAGGTGTCACACCACGCATGACCTCTTTATGGGCGTCTAAATCACGTTGCAACGTAGAGAGGAAATCAGAACTCACACTTATCTGCCCACCATCGGCTATACCTGAAATACGCGATGCCCGGTTTACCATGGGTCCAAAGTAATCCATACGTCTTGTCACCGGATCAGGCTCTGCAACTGCACGCCCACAATGGATACCAATTCGCACACTAAGACCTCTGAATATCAGAGATCCATTACTGTCGTAGGCTGGCGCGCATTCAGCAATATTTAGTAGTTCTGGTGGCCACTCAGCCGTAAGAAGATGTTGCTGCACCGTCAGACACCATATAAGTGCTTTGATTGGAGTATGGAAACAAATCATAAAGGCATCTCCCTCATTCTTTACCTCGTACCCCTCCATAAGCCGAATAGACCTCCGCATCAAACTATTATGCGTTTTGATAGCCGCTCGCATAATTGCAGGGTGATTCTCCCAGAGGTAAGTGGAATTTCGGATATCAGTAAAGACCATCGTGACTTCACCAAATGGAGGTGATACTTCAAACCCAAGGCGAGCAAGTGTCGAGTCAGCTGGCAAGGAATGCCGACGCTTCCTGTACACACCTAACTCGCCGTCATGAACACCAAGCTCTCCCTGGGAATGATTTTTGTTAACTTCGGCCCTAGGCTTTCCAACTACCATAACCATGGCCCGATCACTCATACCGTATGCCATAGCAAAGTCCCTCAGCTTAAGCGCTGCCAGCATAGAATCTCCTGCGGCCGAGCGCACAATATCTGCTGCTGTCTCATGTTGCAAAGTATCCCAAACTGCCGCGCTACCAATAATGATCTGATCAGACGGGTCTACGCAATCCATCAAGTCGTATTCATATATTGACGGCGCTGCACTAAATGCAGTGCCTTCTGAATAGCCCCCAATCATTCTTGGGTATGGCGATGTATTGTTCACATACGAATTTTTTGAATCAACTACGCCACCTGCGGCCCGGATTCGATCCAGTTCACCAGCTACTGGGGGAAGAGGCTTGCTCGCCACTTTATGAGTTCCGTTACCTTTGCTAAACACAACGCGGCCACCACCAACAGTTGCCACCCACAACTGCGTGTCTTTAATATAGAGAACAGTAGCACCTGTTCCTGCATGCCAATCGTCTGGGCATATCCTCTGTGCGGCAGGACAACGGTGGCCCAGAAATGTGTGGGCCATTTCCTCCGGGCTCAATAGAGCATTGTTACCTATCTCACGATGGGTTGCCAAGAACGCACGTCTCAAAGCGTCTACAACACTAGAGTCTGTCTCCAATTCAGCTTTAAACAACGCCCCAAAAGTTTCTTGTGCTAAATGTGAGATCTTGTTGCCACGGCCTGGAGGCTCGTTGAAACCATCAAACATAGCAATTAGGGTCTCATTTGGATTATTCCGAAAACGCTCAACAACAAGGTCATTAATTGCCAGTGGACGAAATCCCAATGTATCTGCAATTCCAAGTCTGAAAGAGTTCAAGTCAGAGCCGTAGGTGCGCACACGACATTGTTCTGTCTGGAAAGGAACCGAACCTGTTGTGAGTGTGACGTCCATCAGTCCAAGATTTACAAGTTTCGGCAGAACACAGAAATCTGCCAAATTAATATAAGGTGGCGCTTCTTCACTCCCGCTGGCTTCTACACTGGGATACGCCGATCTCCTAATCTCAAGTCGTTTGTTATAGGAAAAGTTCAAATAGCGGAGCTCTGTATTCCAACGCCAGTTCCAGTCATACGGCCAGTTGGCAACATTATACCTTAGACCATTGGCACTGACATCTAAAACCTCGAGTCGAGATGCCTTGGCAAGCTCGGCTGGAAGAGTGTGCAACTTATTCGAGTTTGCCAACAAAACCCTCAGTTTAGTTGCATGGTCAAAGTCTTCGTGCGGCAACGTATTCAAACGATTTCCGCTCAAATAGAGCTCCTCTAGGGCTGAAAGCTGAGCAAATACGCCGTTGGGGATTTCGGTTATGAAATTGTAACTCAAATTCAGTATACGCAACGTTGAGATGTAAGCCAACGGCTCAAATGCATCTTCAGACAACTGGTTATCACAAGCAAGAAAGGCTATAAGCGGCGCGTGCCTGCCCTGGGAAGCATCATGTGGGTGGCTAGCTGGGTGCGGGAGATTGTCAACGAGATTCGATGAAATATTTAATCTGCGCAATCCTTGCATATGCCAAATACTTGCCGGGATAAATTTGAGATTATTCGCGTGCAAATCGAGATTTTGCAGAGTTCCTAGGGTGAAAAGCTCAGGCGGAAGATCTACAAGGGCATTACAGGAGACATCCAAACTCTCCAGTAGCCTTAAGTGACCGATAGAATTTGGGATACGACTCAGGCTATTGTAGCTGAAATTCAGAACACGCAAGTTGGGCGCATTCGTGAAGAGAGCTTCATCTATAACTGGTAGATGCGCGTTCCGCATATCCAGAATTGTAATGCTCTGAAGAACTAAACTTCCGACAATTCTAAGCATGGGAAGACCCTCTAGCTTCAGTTCCTGAAGGTGTGGAAGCACGCATACGGGAAGGCCATTGTTCTCATTATTATTCGAAAAGGTACCAGGTGAGGAAGGTACCTTGTTCCCAGAATTGGGTTGTTGTGTAAGAACCCTGGGGTTATTGTACGAAGCGACGAGGCGATGTAGGGTGGGGACCAGCGCATCTAGAGGGTTTGCAATAAGATTGTGACGCACATCCAAAGTCTTCAGCACCGGTAAAAGCTGTAGTGCATCTGGTAAAGCTGTTAGAACATTAGCACACAACTCGAGGTCTGTGAGGTTTACCATTTGCAGAGCTTGCTCATGAGTAAGAGAAATTCTCTCAAACCGGTTATAGCTAAGTTTCAAAAGTCTCAAGCTTGGATTCCATGTGTCAAAATGAACCAATGCATTGGTACCACAATCAAGTGTTTCTAAAAACGGGAGGTGCAATAATGAAGATGGTAGTTCACTGAGCTGATTGCCACGCAGATCGACATTTCTTAATTGCGGAAAGAATGTAAAGTCAATATTAGCGAAATTCACTAGACCGTTATGAGCCAAACTAATACTTTGTAGGTTTGTAGCTGCCTCACTCAAACACAAAGGCATCAAGAAGTAATTCGGCACAGTCGGCTGAAATGTGAACAAGTTCTCCAGCTTCATTGTCTCCAAATTGGGGAGTCGAAGCGAAGTCTGCTGGAAGGCTGAGTCCGATACATCCAACAGTTTCACGCCCTCTGGATCTGAGCACACGAGACCAGGAGCATCCACAACATCAGTGTTTCTAACAATAAGCTCACCCGACGCTTGCATAAGTAATGGAGGTCTCAGGGGCAAATTAATGCTCACTAACACAATACGACACACAAAACTTGTGTCATCTCGACACACATCGGTAAGCTTGTCCTGTGCACTGTGGTAGCCTGCACTAACAAGTAAATCTTTCAGAAGCTGAAGTGGTTTCGAACTATCCTCAAGCACCGTGACGGCTTCTGAAAAAACGGCAATTAAGCGACATTCAGTCGAGTCTCCAATAAAGAACTTACGCACAGCGAGTTGAAGCAAACGGTCTGCACGAATATCGGGCGGACATGCAATTGTCCCGAATGTACCATCGGACCGATACACACGTACAAAGGATGGCCTTTCTTTACGTGGAAGACCACTCGGAAGATTAGCGTGTCTTATAGATTCGGTGCGTTCTAGAGATGCAGATCTACGTCGATCTGTAGATCTAGATAACGATCTACTGCGGCGACCTGTGCGTAAAAATGCAGAAGCTGGCGATTCGCTTATACGGGAGGCAGCATCAGAGTCAGTGTTATTACTGGTGCCGAGCTGGACAATGTTACTTAAACCCTTTCCGATAGAAATTGAAGGTAAGCCCAAGCTTCCTGAGGAAGGCTGTCGCTGAGAATGTGCTGAAGGAGACCTTGAGCTGCTATTACGATGTGCGAACCCCCAACGCCCGCGTTCGGGATTCTCTCGCTGATTCTCTCGCGGAATATCGCGTGCGACATCTCTACCATCACGAGATGCATCACGCGAGTGTTTATGCTCCTTAACAACGTCACGAATAAATGGTGGTCGAAACGAGTTCAAAATGTGAATAAATGGGGCTGATGGATTATGATGCCTAGTACGAGACCGTGAACGGCCACGTTCGCGTGGGGGTTTTTCCTCATCGCGTGCTAGCACAGATCCAATAGAGTTTGTTAAAGATCCTGATCGGGAACGTCCGCCTCGGGACCTATCTTCGCTAATCCGCGCATCCGAAGAGACTTCCGGTGTTGCAGCAGGAGGCCCAAATTGAACACTAGATGCATTGCTACCTGCAGAGATTCCGCTATTACCGGAATGACCGCTTGCGGCGCTTGTGGAAGAGTCAACACTAGCGACGCTCAAGTCCCGGCCCAATTCATCGCGATGCCCGTCTCGACCCGAATCCCGAGGGTTGAGACCCGTAGAAACCATCCCGAACTACAGGCAATGCGTCTTTGCAATATCAGCAAGGCGTGGCGAAAGACAAGCAGCTAAAAAAAAAAAAAAACAGCGCACCTAGCAAGGTGGATGCCTGCAAGGGCTAAAGGAATAGCGGTACGCTCCCAGCTATGAACTGAGCGGCAAAACTGCGTGCACGCCCAACCAATCTAACTTTTGGATGTCACCGATAATCTCGTGGTAGAGATAGCTATCGATCGTTGCTGATACTTCTATAATCAAGGCGTTGCGTGCGAACACCCGATTATAGTGGGGTACGGAAATCACCTAAAGGGCGCTATGACGACAATACTCACGACGCCTGTGTAGTCACGTGCATGTGTTCACCCGTTTCTGCGGGACGATTCTACGTCAGATCTGGTGGGTAAGGAGAGGTTCCTAAATGCAGGGTATATCTACCGCACACAATGTGGTATGCTGGTATAATTGGTAGTAGTAATTTATTTTTTTCTAATGCTAGCGTACAACTGTACTTGAGTAGATCCACAAGCGAACATAGAAAAAGAGTTTTCCCCTGCACTTTCGACGTGCCCAGCTGCGCTAGTCTGCGCAAGGCTGCGCGGACATTTCGCGTCCGGTTAGTTAGGGTTGATATTGATTTCCGAGTATTAAATACGAGCTGTTTCGTTCCAAACACACCAAACTAAGAAAAAAAGCTAAATATTTGAGCTAGAATTACGATACGCATCCTAAAAAGACTAAAAGCTGATGTGGAAACTACTGTAGGTAGTTATATGTAGAAACTTATCCATAGATTGGGCTGATGGTGCACTGACATGTCATAGCGGTGAAATGAAAAAAAAAAACAAGTAAATGCTATGTAGTATTTGGTACCCGCCCCTGTCTCATAAAAGCAGAGAAGCTTTATAGGAAACCGAATGAAATGATAATATGGCGGACAGATGCGAAAAAAAGAAGGAAAGAATCACTCCGGCGAGTCGAACAACAATCAAGCAGGGAATGATATTATGCAATGCTCCAATCTATCTCCAATCAATGCGAATATTGACCTACGATTCCCGCCATTTCAAGTAAAGCACGATCTTCCTGAACATTTACGGTACGGCGACGAGTTGCCTCAGCGTCTTCCCAGGCCCAAGCGTAGCGCTGTATTTCGAGATCATGCTGGGTCCCGCAGCCAAGCACCTCCACTTGGTCGACATAGAATCTGTACTCGAATCGTTCCTTTTCATTCTGTGAGTCTGGTAGACTTCGCAGTACTCCATATTCCATACAGCTATCAATAAAAAATATAATACCCTTAGCTGTTTCGTTGACTGAGGGAGGTCTTGTCAATCCGACGCCTAATCCAATAGTAGGAGACATGAAAACAGTTGAAGCTGGGAAGGGCCATATGCGAAACTCAGGCTCAAGCTGAAGTAGCACGGGCCGTTGGCCAAAGCAGTGCTTATAGCTAGCCTTCCAAGGATCGTCTACGAGCAGCGCAAATACAACCTTTCTTGCCTTTAACACTGGTACATCATGGAACCGAGGCACTATTTTGTCGATTTCCTTAGGTTTCGAGTCCCATTTCGTGAAGTTGCGAGGCTGGTGACCGCTCACAAGTAGTATAGTGCTTGAGGGCCATTTAGTAACTCCGAACTCAAATGCTCTCATTGAAAATCCTTTTGTCGTGCCTTGGTATAACATTAGCGATGTAAACAATTTGGGGCCAATTACAGCAAACAAAAGAGCCTGAAGATCCCGCTCCACTGATATTTCGTTGTAACTGGGAGTTTGTGCCTTTGTGCTTTCCGCATCATAGAGTAGCCGGTCCCAGATGTTTGCAAGTGGAGCTAGTAGATACGGGACGCTTTCAATCACAGAATTGAATTGCGCGAAACGTACAGCCGGGGACTTGATGTCTTCTAGAAGCCTTAAAGTAATGCTAGGATCCACCAAATCGATTTTTGTGCGCAATTGATCCTGTGGATCACTATCGAACGCACTTAAAAGCAATTGCACTAGATCAACAAGTTCCTGAAATGGTATATAAGCCTCTCCTCCAACCTCGGCCACTGCAGCAGCTTCGAAAATGTGATGTCTCCACTCGTACTCCGATATTCCTAGTTGTGACGCAAGCCGACCATCCAGCCAGCAGACAGCCAGACCCAAATTCTGCAGTAACCCGTTTGGTGTGAACTTATCTGCCATTCTTACCAATACCCCATTTCTTGGCACGTCAAGTACTGCCAACTCAGCCAATAATGCATCCAAACTGTCACCAATGACGGCACTCTTTTTCTTCAAAGACAAACGCTCAAATGGCGAAAGACATGCCTGCAGGTCTTGTCGCGTAGGACGATTGGGTGCCGCCTGTTCAGATATCGAACTTAAAGAGCTGCCCATCACTGACCGACTAAGAGCAAAAGACACAAACTCGTTGGACTTGTCGTGGTTGTGGTTGCGGTTACGTGTGGAGACAGGCCATACACACATACATACACACACACACACATACATACATACATACACGTTATACATGCATATACAGCCCACAACACGAGCCCACAACACAAAGACACAACACAAGCACAAAAACTTACTTCAAGCTGTCTCAAAGCATCTCGCCTATTTCAGTAACCACGCTGAGTTGTTTCTAATACACCACGACCATAAATTACATGAGAGGAAAGAAACAAATTAAATAATGCAAGTAAGTAAGTAAGCCCATCAACTGATGAGTACCCATAAGAAGAAGAACAGAATAATGACGCCAAAGCTTTTCAGCATAAGCCCACGATTTGAGGAGACACGGGCGTAGTATTTCAGGAGTTCGCGATGAGCCCCTCCAACACTCAGCGATATATCTTCGGCATTTGCATCAATGCGCTGCACTGTTTCACGCTGTTCGGAGATCATAGTGGACAGTTGCGAGAACATCTGGCCCAGCTCGTTAATTGTAGACTCAATAGCATCTACGGCAGAGGAGCGTTGGTTGAGATAACTTGTTTGCTGGTCTTCTAGTAGCGCAACACTCTGTTCCTGAGACGGGATCTCAAGCTGCTCTTGCACTTGCGCGCCACCACCGCTGTAGGGATTGGCGGCTTCTTGATCCGGAACTGCTGCGAACGGGTTCTCCTGGTATAGAGGATTAGACACGGGCGTGGGCTGCCGGGGTGCCACAAATTTGTCTGTGCGGGAACGCGTTGCCTGCATGTTTTTAGACCGCTCCTCAAGAACCTCGGCAAAGTCGCCAGTAATCTCTTTCAACTTACCCTGTAATGTGACAACAACATTGCGTGAGTGCGTATCGGCCTGTTCATCACGCTTTGTACCACCAAGATCCTTAATCTGGTTATCTAGCGCAGCTATATTATCCTTCAAGCTGTTGACTTTTTGCTTTATTATGACCGTCAGCTCAGCAATCTCCTGGGGCTTATCATCGAACATAGCGCGTCGCTTAGCCAACTGAGCGAGTCTTTGCAGCATCGAGGTTGTAGATGCGATCTCCTGGGCCACGGAACTGGCGCGTTTCATGAACATCGTCCGCTGTGACTGAGACACGGGCTTTGATAGCTCTGCCGAGCCAGCACGGGGATCCGACACACGGAGGCTGTGCTGTCGAACCCGTACAGCGGAACGGAACTCCGCCGTGCGATCCTGCGACAATGTTAGCGGCGGCATCGCGAACTACAGATCGTGTCTGCCTTACGCTTGGTTAGGACACGGATTGAGCCTGCTTAACCGTATAGGGGAGATATGCACGTGATATCAGCGCGATGTCCACGTAGCACGTTATGGCTTGCAGAAAGGAAGCACCGATTGGTAAGCACAGGAAACTCTACCAACGTCCACCAGCGTCCACCAGCGTCCACCAGCGTTCTGAGGCTACGCGTTACGGGCTTTGCTTCCAGTTCACATATAAGCGGACGACGAAACGATGACTTCGAGTCATGTAACAACAGTCAAACTTATTCGGTTTGCGGCGTGGTATTAGCGTCAGGCTTACCACCAATATAAGTGGTGCACAACTGAAAACAATTCGTTCATGCCAAGTTCATTTATGATTTTCAAATGCAGCAGGTTCACATATAACATCAACGATAAGACTATAACAAAACAAATCTCATATAAGAGGGTAAAAGAAAAGCTGCATGCATTCGTTGTAGCAGGACGGACGGATTAGGCGTAGTACGTGCATTAATATCATTATCGTCATCACTGCCGAGACCCCAACCCACATGTCTACCGACAACTTGTGTGCACGCAATTGTGGGGTTAAGCACGGCTAATGCGTATGAGTAGTAACCCATAAGTGGAGCCAGCCAAGTGCAAAATACGAGATTTCATACGAGATTCCACTTACGCTAGGAGTTTGGCTACAAGCCCCATTACGATTGCACACTGTTCTGAGTTATATCGGCAATATCTGGTTCTATTTTATGAGTAAGCCTAGCGTCCAAAGAAAAGCCAATATGAAAAATTACTTCACGAATATGCTACCAATTACTGCGTCGCCTGTACGTAGTAGAATGCTTACGGTATTAACATAAAACTAGTCAATCACGTAACACTATCCAAACAATTTGATAGCTACAATGTATCTAAACAGTTGTCAGATGTGGCGAATCTCATGCAGCTGCCGGGTACGGGTCGAACACATCATGTATCTACTCAGCACGAAAGAGCGTAATTCAAACACTCGAACTCTTATTGGCTGGTGGTTTAGTAGAGGGTTGAATTTTGAGCCCACTACCATTACGGGTTGGCTTGCATTAGCATATCCAATTTGGTTGAAGGAACCTTATTATTACTAAATTGAGTGATACCGCGTATTCCGCTCGGTGTTCTGTCGCGTGCGAGCGCCATTATCGCGACCCCACTAGACAGTCACATGCTTTTTTTTCGGAAAAGACGGTGTGTCCTCGGCAGAATGCGGGGTACCCTACATACGTTCTACTCATAAGAGGGTGTGACCTTCCTGGTTTAAGTAGAAAGCCCGTTTGTCAAACTAATTACCGGACGCTGCAATGTCAGATGAAAAAACCTTTACACTAGACGAGGTTGCAGAACATAGCAGCAAAGATAGCTTGTGGATTGTCATTGACGACTATGTCTACGACGTGACTGAGTGGCAGAAGGAGCACCCGGGCGGTAAAAAAATGCTGCAGAAGGTCGGTGGTAAAAACGCCTCTAAACAGTTCCACAAGTACCACAACGTCGAGATGGTTATGCGCAAGTTCGGCATTAAGTTCCGCATAGGCAAGCTAGCTCCTATTGAGGCCAATGCCACAGCGGCCGAAGCTGACGACGAGCCTCTCGAAGAGCTTGGCGACCTCATTCCCTTTGGCGACCCTATGTGGTACCAGGGATATCATACACCGTACTACACTGAGGCGCATGCTAAGCTGCGCAACCGCATTCGTGAGTACGTTGAAACAAAGATCATGCCCTATGTGGACGAGTGGGAACAGGCTGGTGCCATTCCTCAAGAAGCTTACCAGGAGTTTGGTGCAAATGGCTGGCTTGCCTACTGTTTAGGCCAGAAGTTTTTCCCTGAGCAGTACGCCGAGAACAAGCACGCCGATATTGCACCCCATTTCGACGCTTTCATGGGCCAAGTTGTTTCAGACGAATTGTGCCGCGCCGGATCTGGCTCGGTTGTGTGGTTCCTAATTGGCGGCTACGGGATTGGTGCTCCGCCAGTCCTGAACCATGGTTCCGAGGCGCTAAAGAAGCGCATTTTACCAGGGATCATTGCTGGCGAGAAGCGCATTTGCTTGGCCATTACAGAACCGCGCGGAGGCAGCGATGTAGCTCAGCTGAACACTACAGCCGAGAAGACCCCCGACGGTAAGTATTTTATAGTGAATGGTGTCAAGAAGTGGATCACGAACGGCATCTTTGCAGACTACTTCAGTGTTGCTGTGCGCACGGGCACAAATGGCATGAACGGTATTTCCATGCTGCTTATCGAGAAGACAATGCCTGGAATTACAACCCGCAAGATCGAGACTCAGGGAATGCGCTGTTCTGGATCGACGTATATCGAGTTCGACGACGTGAAGGTTCCAGTGGAGAACCTTTTGGGACGCGAGAATCAGGGATTCAAGGTAATCATGTCGAACTTCAACCACGAACGCTTGGGTGTGATTATGCAGGCCGTGCGGTTCAGCCGCGTGTGTTACGAGGAGTCTATCAAGTGGTCCTTTGAGCGGGAGACGTTCGGTGTCAAGCTATTCAAGCACGCCGTAATCCGCAACAAGCTTGCCCAGATGGCGAGCCGTATTGAGGCTGCACAGGCATCGCTTGACTACCTTATTTATCAGGCGCAGTGCATGGACCCCGAGCTAGCTACGCTACGACTAGGTGGTCAGATCGCGGGTCTAAAGGCATTCAGCACTCAGGTGTTCGAGTATGTTGCCAGAGAAGCCTCACAGATCTTTGGTGGTCTTTCATACACGCAAGGCGGTAAAGGCGGCAAGGTTGAGCGGCTGTATCGTGACGTCAGAGCGCTGGCTATTCCTGGTGGCTCGGAGGAGATTATGCTGGATCTCGCCATCAGGCAAAGCGTGAAGGTGCAGCAGATGTATGGAGCAAAGCTGTAAATTCCAGAAATAAATAAACCCATGTTTTTTCTTTTATTATAATTATTCACGAAATGTTATGTTACTTCACTGTTGTTGTTGTTGTTGTTGCTGTTCTTGTTCTTGTTCTGCACGCACGCAGTTAGTAAATATCCTAATTCTTCACTATATACACATATCTGAAACCCCATTCACTTTGAATTCTGAGATATTACTCTATGATGCCTCGAAAACCGATCTATGCACATGCGACAGCAATCCCGCGGCACGGCAGCGCCGAATTGCTTTCGCCAGTTTCTTCTGGTTTTTGCCCTTGAGACCAAGAGCATAACCTGGAATAATCTTACCGTTGGTTGTAACAAACTCCTGCAAAGCCATGGGCGACTTCCATAGCTCAAGTGGGTTTACCCCTAACGATTCAAACCGGTCCACCTTTTCCGTCTTTTGCATCTCTTTCTTGATAGCATGCTTCTTCTCCAAGCTGAAATCAAACGGCTCATATGTAGACTGTGTTGCTGGGAACCTCGGCATGAAATTGGAGGCTATGGGCGCCTCTTTCCTGGCCTCGCCTGCAAATTGCATTCCCTTTCTCAGAGCATTCCATTCACCCGATGGCTTCTTAGTGGCGTACGTTCTCACGGCTGCGAGGCGTGCCGACTGTGTTGATTTGCACAACAGCATGTTTTATTACCACCAGAACCGCTACAAAGTACTGGTCGAGAACTTGGTCGTTCGCGATGAGGTCGTGCCAGAGAGAGTGAAAAGTCGCATGGGCAGTCGCTTGGTTACATGGTACGTCTAAGGGCCTTCGACCGTACCGACAATGCCAATATGTATGACAAGCTCAACTTTGTGAGCGAATTAGTATTCGACGACTTATTATCACATTTGCATAATCTGCTATATATTTTTCTTCTTAAAAAAAAGATTTAGTGTCTGTCTAAACGCCGCAAGGAGACAAACCCAATGAATTCATATACGGTTAGACAAGGCAATACAAGGTAATATATTATTTAACATAAGATCGTCACTATATTAATAATAAAACTCGGCTCTATCTAATAGAAATATGCTATAGTAGCTTAAGACCCATAATGATGGACCGATGTATCATATGCAAAGAGATCACCAAGGACGATTGGGTAAAATGCGATCGATGCAGTGGGCGGGTTCACTTCGGGTGTGCAGACAAAAGCAGCGAAGAGCTGCATGCTAATGACAGTACATATGAATGTGCAAAATGTGAAGCAGTCAGTCTTCGGCCAAAACGACGGCGTACCGAAGTAAACTATGCACGACTTGACAATGGGATTATGGAAGTCGGTCAAACACACCCTCATGTACAGTTTTTCAATACATCGCCCACAAATTCGCAAGATGAACACGCGGACTTATCTGAATCTCAAGTAAAGTCCGCTATAGAAACATTTTTCACTGAAACAAATGCCAAACCGACCAAGATTCCCAAACGCTGGTTTCATTTGCTTGAGATGGACATTGATCCCACACAATTCACGCCCCGTGCAATAGCCGCAACACTTGGCGAGGATATCAGGGCTCCTGTTATGGATAGTGTGACCCAGCTTGGCGTCAAGGGATGGACACTGGGGAAATGGCGCGATTATCATGAAATGGGACCACAACGGCGAAAGACCCTAACCCAACACGGCACCCTGAATGTGATAACGCTAGAATTCAGCGGCACATCGTTGACTAAATATATTAGCCGGCCGAAATTAGTCCAGGAGTCAGATCTTGTAGATCAAGTTTGGCCTAAGAACCGGCTTAAGCCAAAAGTTCAACTTTATTCTCTTACTGGTGCGGCTAACAGTTTCACTGACTTCCACATTGACTTTGCTGGGTCTAGTGTTTTCTACCATCTAATAAGTGGTTCAAAATCATTTATCTTTGTTGAGCCCACAGAAAAAAACTTAAAGCTATATGAGAAATGGTGCCGTAGCAGTGATCAGACTGATACATGGTTTCCTACTCTGCTAAAGAATCCTGCGGATGCCTTCCAAATCGATGTGCACGCAGGTGACAGCTTGCTCATCCCTTCTGGCTGGATCCATGCCGTTTATACACCAACGGATGCCGTTGTTGTTGGCGGGAACTTTCTTACTTTGAAGGATATGGAGATGCAAAAGAAAATTGCTGACTTGGAAGAGCGCACGAATGTCCCAAAACAATTCCGGTTCCCAATGTTTTCTCAGGTTTTAAAATACACTGAAGACTACTTAATGGGCTTGAAATCTCAAAAAGAATCAAAAACAGCAGAACTGGCTCATGAGAAGGAGCTTAAAAACTGAGCTTGATCCTCTTAGTACTTTCAGATCAAACGAATCACACGAACAAAATAGTAAAATGCCCACTGATAAGTCGAATAATATACAACGATAGGTAGACATGAATAAACGACAGGCAGGAATAATTCTTTGACCGGAAACATCGGTGTTCATTCGGAATAATAATGCCCTGAAGAAAATATTACTATTAATACTACTCCATCTAGATTAACCAAAAGAAGCTTCGATTCACAAACAAATGCTTCGGTACGGTTAAAATTGTTGATTTAACTGTGTGTTATAATTCAAAGTGATATTAAGCATAGTTAAGTACATATTCCGCACTGCAAACTACCAAACCAAACCAGACTAAGCCAAACCAAACTCTTCCTAGTTGAATGTAAAAAGCCTGCCCCCCCTAATTATAGGTTTACCGAAAACTGATTCTCATAGTGTATAATCTCATAGAATAGTAAGGAATCAAAGAAACCTTACGTCGTTTTGACACACCACTCTTAACACCTTATGCAGTGATTTGATCGGGCTCGCGTGCTAACTAACCGTGTTGATCAAAACATAATAATTCAACAAGCACCACCCAAATACGTCGAATTTTACGATGAGGACAAGCAAAATACATTTCTTTTAATATACATGAAAACAAAGAATCTTGTATCGAATCTAGCTAACTCAAATGGGGGCCTTAAATCAAACTCAAGCACTGATGTCACATTTCTATAATATCTATAAGCGTGCAGGCTGTTATCTGCTGCTTCTCTTTTTTTAGTCCAAACATGGGCACGGGTTGCGGCCCTGGCATGTGGTTACACATGCCGACCAAGTGGCTACTTGGCTTGAGACAGGGCGACTAATATTGGGTATGGTATCGCCCCGCAATGACTAAGAGATTAATGACGCGCGTCCCGTGCCTTAATCCCCTTGAATTCAAGCCTGAGCCCGTGCCCCTTCAACTTTCAATCGACCGTCTTATTGCGTTCCGATTTTCATTGCGCGAAGCCAGTTTTCACGCTCCCGTGTTAACCTCCCTGACTCCCGTGGAGGAACCATACTGGCAGGCCAATGGCGTCTTCTTGGAAGCTCACAAAAAAGCTCAAGGAAACTAACTTCCTCAGGGGCCACACATCTACTTCTGCCGCCTCCTCTAATGACGATTCTCAGATTTCACCGGCACCATCTGGAACCTCTACTGACCTTAACAGTATAAATGGGTCCCAGGCGCATAGCACAGGCTCTAGCCATTACGGCTCACATTCCGGCAGCCGCGGATCGCCCAAGCACTCGCGAGATACGCTAGTAGCAGGTCATGGATCCACACCTGGCGAATCACGGACAAATACACTGACGGCAGGCCGCCAGACAAGTCCCAGGACCACAGTTACCCGCGGTGGTACAGCAGATGCTCACGCAAATCAGCAATCAATATTGTCTGCCAACAACGCAGGGTCGTCCATTACTGCAGCCTCACAAGCGGCTCCTAAATCCACTTCGGCTAACCCGGGACTTCTACGTGTCAAAGTATATGAGCTAAAACAGCTCGTAGTACCAAAACAACATATGCAACAGGTCCCTACCTGGGCATTTGATAAATCTAGTACCAAACCCCCGCCGGTGCACCTTGTTCTAGAGTACGACAAGACCCAAATCCTTCTGCATGCTATAGGGGGTACTGTTGAGGAGCCTGTTTGGGATAAGACTACTGCGTTTGACGTGGCTGCGAATGCCAGTTCCGTAGACCTGAACGTGTGTGTCTATTTACGAGTGCGCGAGTCATCTATATCTGATGATAGCTCAAGCAAGAAAGACTCATCTAGTAGCGACTCATCGAAAGAGCAATTCACAGATGTACCTTTAGATGCCACTCGTGTCACGCCTGAACACATGAACAGCTTGGACATGCTGCCACTGGCAGGTGGTACGTTGAGCGTAAAATGCGAGCTCCAAAACACTAAGAACCAGCCGCTATCAATCGATGACTTCACACTTCTCAAAGTTATTGGTAAAGGCTCATTTGGAAAAGTCATGCAAGTGCGTAAGAATGATACACGGCAAATATATGCTCTTAAGACTATTCGCAAGGCCCACATTGTTTCCAAGTCTGAAGTCGTGCATACGCTTGCCGAGCGTACAGTGCTTGCCAAAATCAACAATCCATTCATTGTTCCTCTTAAGTTTAGTTTCCAGTCACCGGAAAAACTTTATCTCGTCATTGCGTTCGTAAACGGCGGTGAACTCTTCCATCACTTACAACGCGAAGGCCGCTTTGATCTAAATCGCGCCCGCTTCTATACTGCCGAGCTTTTGTGTGCTCTCGAGTGCTTACACGAATACAACGTCATCTACAGAGACCTCAAACCCGAAAATATTCTGCTCGATTACACGGGTCATATAGCGCTTTGTGACTTCGGGCTTTGTAAACTAAACATGGGTTCAAAGGATCAGACGAGTACTTTCTGTGGTACGCCGGAGTATCTGGCTCCGGAATTGCTACTAGGCCAGGGCTACACCAAATCTGTGGATTGGTGGACATTAGGCGTGCTATTTTACGAAATGCTTACGGGATTGCCACCATTCTATGACCAAAACACCAACACAATGTATCACAAGATCGTAAAGGATCCTCTTACATTTCCCGCTGACATGGATCGTGAAGCCAAGTCGCTCATTACCGGGCTGCTTGATCGGGATCCCCGACGGCGCCTGGGTGCTAATGGCGCTGCTGACATCAAGGCACATCCATTCTTTCATCAAATCGATTGGAAATATCTGCTAAACAAAAAATATGCTGCACCATTTTTACCTTCAGTTGCTTCAGCAATTGACACATCGAACTTCGATCAAGAGTTTACTTCAGAAGTTCCTATGGATTCCGTGGTAGGTAAAGAGTTTTATCTCTCGGATTCTGTCCAAAATAAGTTCGGGGGTTGGTCATACACGAATGACTCTCGGCTTGCAAGTAGTGGAAAATGGTAAGAGTTCAGGGTACCATCGGCATTCAGGTTCATTCACTCTGCATTCACCCAATGTATATATTCCGTATATACATCTCTATACTTTCGTCTCATGCATGGGTGCTACTTAAAATCATATACACCATAGGCGGTATATAACAGACACTAGGAATCTGAAATCAGTTAGTTATGTTTTACTGGGCTTGATCTTTTCTTTCAGTCAAGCGGATTGCACCTCAAAACAGATAAGATAACTAAACAAGCTCTTGAAGGAGGAAGAATGTAGATGATAATGTCCTGGAATTGCATTGACAAGCATTAGTCCAATAATCATACACAGACGTGATAGAGCACAGCCGGATAAATGAAGTTGTGCGCGTACTTAACTTTTCACTTTTTGAATCATTCTGCGCACTGGTATTACTGGCTTAATACGATAAGAAAGTGCCTTATCATGCATGTGTATGTATAACTGGGCAAGGGTGTGTATTAATGGCCTCTTCAGCGAAACTGGAATCCAACAGATTTATCTATCGGGCAGTATTCACATGGAAAGTTATTGCAATTTATTTGGCACTTGAAACATAGTATATACGCATGTTACTGGATACACTCAAGCTATTTGAAGCGCCTAATGTTAAATCGCATGTAAGTTTTTAAAGTACGTACAATCACCATGAAGTGGGTATGGTACTCAATGCAGGTTAACGGCAAAGACTGTATTATAATGCTGCTGTCATGATGTGCAGACCAGACTGTTGTCAGCCTTGTTGAAATGCCGCCGTCATAGTTTAAGCTCCAAGACCAGTCTTTGTGAGTTTGACGGTTGCAGGGATTGGAGCAACAATTCCTGCCCGCTCTTTACCCAGACCAGAGCCTTCAGACCAGCCCATTTGTCGCATGAGGCGGTGGCCAAAGTTATCGTTAGTGATTTCTGAAGCATGCTGGCCTACAACGTGGCCATCCCGCACCTTCGCACCTGGTGTACGTGCCTTTTGTTTACCTCCCACTGGTTTTGTATCAACACGACGGAAAAACTTGCGGCGATTCAAAAGCTTATTTATACCTTTGCCACTGTGTGAGGTTGCGCGCCCGGTAAGATGGCAAATTACATGTTTCTGGGAATCGTGGCCTTCAACACTTGGCCTGAGCCCATGTTCCTTAGCAAACTGTTTGACATACCAATTTGCGTTATTGTCGAGTGGTGGAAAGCTTAAACTCTGGAATTCGCGCTGGGCAGCAAAATGCCTGATTTCGTCTAATACTTCTCTGACACCGATTTCCTCGGGGTACTTCTGCCAGAGGACAGGTGCCTTACCAAAGTTCATACTATGAAGCAATTGGCGTGCCTCGCGCTTGAGTTTGCGGCCTTCACTGGCTCTCTGTTTAGTCGAGGGCGGGACTTCTGTGCTGCGGTCGAGCAGGTGATCAAAATATTCGTCAAACTCATCATATTTGTCAAAACCAGCATCATCTAGGTCGTCGTATTCATTGACCTTGCGTGTGGCCATATTTGCAAGAGCAAATATTTGGTCATCATCAAGTTCATCCATATTGTCCTCATCATCATCATCATTATCCTCATTTTGGCTATGCATCCCAGCTCTCATATCTGATAAATCATAATCTTCATAATTGATCTCATTATAATCGGGCTCAGGATCAGATAATGACTCAAAAATAGACTCGTCAACCTGAGAAGCATTATACAGGTCGTACTCAAACGGGCTTTGATTGTCGGAGTCTGAAGACGTATCTATCGCCAGTCGAGAAACACTCTCATCAAATCCTGCAGGCACATCGGGGGCATTATGGGCCCCATTAGTGGTTTTCACGCGAGTCTCAAGATGTGAAGCATTAGTGTTCTCGGCATCCTCAGTGCCATCGAATTGAGCTTCCAGCTTCGCATCTAACTCTTCAAAGTCTGAGCCTGACATATCCCCAAACTTATTGGTATCCAATTTGTTTTGTATTTGTGGGTTTGAAGTTTCCTCTGTGACAGCTGAGCTCGACTCCAGCCCATCATCCATAGAAGCGTCGGCAGGAGCATCCACAGAAGCCTCAACCGAGGCAGGACTAGACAAATCAATAGCAGCATTACTGGATTCAATAAGTGAATCATCAGCCAATGAGTTACCAGTAGCATCAACATCAGGATCAGATATGCCAGCTGAGCTCCTTACAGAAGAAGGCTCCGCGATTTCTTTTATCTCATCTTCACTCTCTTCAGCTAGCTTTTCAGAATTTTCACTTTCAGCTTCACTACTAATTTCAGCATGTAGCGGAAGACCTGTCGGACCCTGTATAGGTTCCAGTTCTTGGGAATCCTCATCGTTCGGTTTCGTCTCCAAACTGAGCTCAAAGTCGTCGACAGCCTTAACAAAGAGGACAGGGACAAAGCGCAAATCTTTGCCAGAAAGATCCCCTTTCCGCATGCCAGACAGCTTATTGGGTTTTTTACCGTTTTCAAAACTCAACTGGCGGCCCATTCTGCCTCCAGCTTTGTTACCACCCCGACCATTCTTACCTCCGCGGGTCGGCTTACCACGCTTACCATTAGGTCGAGCCTCTTTTTTACCTTTAGCACCGCGCGATCCTTTTTTTCCACCGTTGGGCCGCATTGGATCGCAATCCAGATCTAATAACTGCTAACCCGTTATTACTCTGTTATTTGCCTCCTGATATGTCATCTCAAGCAAACGACGATTTACAAAGGGTCTGCCACTATTTATCATGTGAAGTAATAGTATCAGTGGGAGACTGAACTAGGGCATTTCGTGAACTCAATTGAGTATTGAATCGAAGAAAATAAACCAGTTTGCTAAATAGTTTGCCATACATTGTTTAAAAACGAACTTGGAACTACACCTAACAGGGAAATTTAGACTAAGCTCGTCAAAATGCTCTTGCAGGTCTTCTTGTGCAACACTGCCAAATTTAGCGTTTTGTATAAGAAAAATGGGAGTAGTAGCATAAATGAAGTTATACATAAATGGATGGTAAGTACTAGACATAAAATTGTGAAGTTGAGTTCATGCAGAGTGTGCACAGCCGCATTCACAAAGTGAGGTCGAGTCCTACAAATTTCCCAAGGACATGGGACCGGCTAACTGCCCGCCAATTCATGTTAATTCAGAATCGTGTTCACTCATTATGGGGCCCTCTCTATACCGAGACAGTGGCAACCGTAGAGCAAAAGATTTACAATTCCTCGACAACAAGAGAAGAGTATCTCGATGCTGTAAAACAAAGCGACATGCTCATATCAGAGCAACTCGACAGGCGTTTGCGTTGGCAATTTGGTAGACAAGGTCTAAAAGCAAAAATCTGAACTGACTCTTAGCTTAATGATCTAAATTGTGAGGAGACAGAATACACATTTACTTTATACACATACACACATACACATATATACACACACACACACACACACACACACACACACACACACACACACACATACACACATATACACATATACACACACATACACACATACATACATACATACATACATACATACATACATACATACATACATACATACATACATACATACATACATACATACATACATACATACATACATACATACATACATACATACATACATACGTATATATATATATATATTGTATACTTATAGACGAAAAGGCAATGCCCTTTCTTTTTAAGGTGCGAACTGTTCAAGAAAATATCCCTACTCATTTTCATAGTTATTACCTACTTCGGAACGGCATGCCCTGACCCATCCCTAAACCAACCACCACCCCAAAGCCTCTAGACTGAGACGCCACGAGTTTATTCGTTCCAAACCCCCGGGGTTGCTGAGTTTCCAATTGTCTACGGAAAGTACTCAATGCAGCGGGTTTTCAGTCTGATCAGGGATGACTCGCCCCAGCCCGAGCCTGGACAGCCTGTGTGGTGTCTAGGCCGGCGATATGAGAATCCGGAAGGGGACTGGAATGAACACTTTCTGGCAGATGCAGCTGCACGAGTTTGGCTCATGTACCGCACACAATTCGCCACACCAATTCCACGGCATCCTGAGGGACCATCACCACTTGCACAGAATGTAGCGGCGTTTTTTAGGGGCCAGCCGTCAATGCAAGCGGCTTCCACCATGATGGACACATCTTCGTTCACCAGTGACGTAGGATGGGGATGTATGATCCGAACCGGTCAATCCCTGCTTGCGAATGCACTTGAAATTGCTCAATTTGGCCGCGATAACCGCCCAACAGATGATCTAGAGGTGACTTTGCTTCGCAAGTTCAGCGACGATCCTTCAGCACAGTATTCTATTCACCAATTTGTTGAGTATGGTGCTGCAAAGTGTGGAAAGCTTCCGGGGCAGTGGTTTGGACCCAGTGCTGTGGCGCAATGTATAGCCCAATTCGCCAATATACGAGTATATCGATCTGTGGCTATGGATGTGTACGAGCCCGATGTTCTTGAAGGTGAGTTTCCTGTACTAGTTCTTTGTGGCCTACGTCTCGGAATCAATAACGTTAACCCTGTATATTATGATGGGTTACGGTCGTTGCTCAGTGCTCCACAAGCCGTTGGCATTGCTGGTGGACGAACCTCCGCGTCCCATTACTTCTATGGCTTCCAAAACGAGCGGCTATTTTTCCATGACCCGCATGAACCGAAAACAGCTCTCTCTGCTGATGCTGCACCTGCAGAATTTCTGGATTCTATGCATTCGCAACGTATTCGAGCTTTGCCGTTCAGTGAGATGGATCCTTCAATGCTGGCTGGATTCCTTATTAGCAGTGAACAGGATTACAAACAGTGGAAAGAGCACATAAATAGCGTACCAGTGAAGTCGCGCGTGATAAATATTATGACCGAGCGTCCTAGCGCCGATATCTCGAGTATTGGCGAGGAGAAGGGACCTGAAATGGAGGGCTTCGTGATGTGTGAGAACCCGCAGGCTGAGGACGCGGTTCTTGTAGAAGACACAAAGCGGCAAACTACGGAGCCACTGCAGGATCTGGAAGAAGAAGTCAACGAAACAAAAAAAAGATAATGAAGAGGTCGAGACACGCGAAGAAGAAGAAGAAGAAGAAGAAGACTGAGTAGCAATATCCACCATCAGCTCACATAATTTTATTTATATGTATGCATAGAAGTCTCTCAGACTAACACGTTAAATGTTGTATAGCTGAGACAAGAGACTATACAATTGCGTACACGAGAGCCAATCTAAAGACACAAATAATGTTAAACCAATTGTAATAAGGCAAACCATTTGCGCAAAATAGTCGGACTTGATACCATAAAATGGTTGCTTCGTAGATGTCATCGAAATAAGATATATTTACATACACATTTAAAAGGGTATTTAAATAATAAACGTTTCTGCAATTGCGAATTGCGGGCACATGCAGTATTCCTGAGAACGTTATGAGTGTCCCTAGTGTTGATCCGGTTACTTGATACGCTTGTTGCAGCGACGACCAAAAGCCCAGGCCACCCACCCTTCATTCGTGTCGTTTCCGGAATGGATTTCGCTATTGTAAACAAGGTCTGGGAGGACCACAAGGCATCTCCGGCCCGCGTGAGGGCTATTGATCTATTCATGGTTTTCCTCATGGCAACCGGTGTCGTTCAGTTCGTGTTCTGCGTGCTTATAGGTAACTTCCCGTTCAACGCATTTCTGGCAGGCTTTTCGGCTAATGTTGGACAGTTTGTACTGCTTGCGAACCTGAGGCAGCAGATCAATCCAGCAAATGCCGGCGAGTTCAAGCATGTCTCGCCCAAGCGCGCATTTGGTGATTTCGTTTTTGGCTCATTTATCCTTCACTTCTTGACGTACCACTTCGTTAACTAGTGTGGAAAGCAAATGATTATGCCTCAAAGGCACTGGAATTAAAACGAATTTACAAGCATTTTTCCTACATGGGAGGGCAATCTCTGTGTTAGTGTGCTATTCTATCAGCACACAACAATTATCTAAAAGAACGCAACAGATTCAACCTTATATGCACTCTGACTCGTTCAAATGTCATGTTTCTGCATATTATGAAGCCCAAAATGACTGCTGTTGCGTCTTCACCCTATTTTATGTTTGCCCTGTAGAGCTCTAGACTGAATTGACCGGCAACTCCTGCAAAATATATCCGTATGTAAGTAGATTTAAACACAAGCTATGGACTGATGATATCAAACAAGATGTCCCAAATGTCTTAAACCATTTAATACGTTTAACGCCATTCTTATCTGATGATCCTTAGAAGTGCCTTATCTATGCGTACTTAATAAGGTGCAACCCGCACCACCTTCCCCAGATCCGTCTCGTCTAGCGCTCGTGTACCGGTACGGGCGGAGCATTAGCATCTAAAGACAGCAGGGCGTGAGACATCGCCGTCACAATAATTCGAAAGATGCAACGGGTCCAAAATACACAATGCATTGGCGCATTTCGTGGCTGTATGCAACGCCTGGGATTACAATACATAGGCGTACGGCATTTTGATAGGTGTCTGAGTACGCAAACAAGATCCAGTGAAACGTACTCGCTGCGTCCGTCGAATGCTGAGAAGTTAGCAACAGATTCGGCGATTCTCGAACGCGCGTCACAGCCAACACAACCAATTCGTTTGCATGATCTCGTACGATGGCAACAGTACAACAACAGCCCACCTGAGGCAGAGCTATTGGCTAACGCCGAGTATGTTATTCAAGAAATAACGGCACGGCTAGCACGGCGGCTTGATGCCATGCGCACGCTACCTCTGTTGGTTGTACTGAATCCGCATATTTCGCGCATTTACAATATCTATTACAACTCTTTTCGCGTGATGTCATCTGTGAGTCCACCGAAAAGCCTAAGAGAGAACTCAGACTTTGTTGATCTTCTTGAGAGTCTTGTTGCATTCCACTCGGAAACTATTCCCACATTGGCTCGAGGCTTCAGCCAAACCACGGAACTGTTGAGCCGAGATAATATCAATAATGTCTTGGGTGAGCATCTGCTTGCGCGTATTGGCACGCGCATACTTGCCGAACATCATATTGCCTTGTCGCGGCCAATAGGACCCAACTTTATTGGCTGCATTCAGACCGACCTGCGGCCAGCTCAGGTCGTAGCTGACTGCGCCGATACCGTGTCAGAGCTCACGAGCCTCCGGTTCGGCTATACAGCAAGTATTAAGCTTGATATCGGCAAAGATGTGACTATCGCTTACCCGCCAAATCACCTCGAGTACATGGTTATGGAGCTTTTGAAAAACTCGTTCAATGCTGTGTGCATGCAGGGAGAATCTGCAGTTGACGAGGGGCCCATTATAGTGACAGTGATTCGTAGTGGGCAAGGCGTTATTCTACGCGTGCGTGATCGCGGGGGAGGAATCACACCTGAGCAGGAGCAGAATGTGTTCAAGTTTTCGTACACAAGCGTAGACCGTGAAGACGAGGGTCTTGTGGAAGGTGTTGATTCGTCGCTTGCCGGGCTCGGCTATGGCTTACCCCTTTCCAAAGCCTATGCAGAATTCTTTGGTGGAAGGCTTCAACTCCAGTCCTATCATGGCTGGGGCACTGACGCGTATCTCACATTAAAGTCACCGCTCATTTCAGGTTATCACCGGAGCATTTTATAAAGACCCATTGACTTCGACCGTACATAAATATTTAATTCTATCTCATTGCGGAGGTTTAAGTTGTATTGCATATCTATGGAAGCTTCAAAGTTAAACAAGACAATAACAAGAAATGCACTGACTCTGTAAATTAAGTGTCATGCCAGTGTAACTGGCCGACAAGTCTTTACTTTTCTTTCAAAATCGGTGTTCTATACTAGAGCTATTGGGCTTAGCTACTAAGAGGTTATACATACTGAATA
Organism: Entelexis apis; assembly: GCA_030564665.1. NCBI lineage: Eukaryota > Fungi > Ascomycota > Dipodascomycetes > Dipodascales > Trichomonascaceae > Entelexis > Entelexis apis. Next base: position 215,175 of record JAJLWA010000009.1, on the reverse strand, counting down.
CACAATGGATATTCCACAGTGGATAAATTGATAATCTACCACGGTAGTGCTAATGATATATTTATTTAGTAGAAACGACGTACGGGCCAGTTTCTTTTTTTAAATTTTTATTTATTTTATTATAGTAAACAAATTGATTGAACATATGTATTTTGAGAGTGACTATTCATTTCTCAACAATGCATAAGAATAAGAATAAGAATAAGAATACGAACACTAAAGATCTGCGCACCAAATCAACATCAACACCAAAATCCACTTACAAGCCACTGTTCACATCACATTGCATTGCATTGCATTGCACTCTTAGTTATTATTCATTGGGTGCGATGTAAGGAGTATACTGGCCGTCACGTGGACGTTTCGTTTGCACCGTTTAACGGCACACTGGCTGTACTGGCACAACTTCCCAGCTGGCCAATCTCAGAGCTGCTTAATCACCACGGATCATCAACTTAAACTATCTCACCTCTTTTGACCACACAGAAAATGCTTGCTAGAACTTTGCTTTCTCGGGCAGCGCCGGCCTTTGCCGTGCGCCGCACGTTTGCATCTACGTCCCTTCTTCGCAGCAATCCCAAGGAGATTGCCAAGGAGTTCACCGTGTCAAAGAATCTGTCTGAGGCCACCTCCCCAGAGGCTTTGTTCGGTCCCGGTACGCATGAAAAGGGTAAACAGCCCTCTTCGTATGAGATCTCCACGGGTCTTGACCGTCTCGAACATCTGGGTCAACTTGAGGGTGTTGATGTGTTCGACATGGCTCCCCTTGTGCAGGACCGTAAGGGCACCCCTGACGACCCGGTGATTATTGACTCCTTCGACCGCTATCGCTATGTTGGATGCACTGGCTTCCCTGCCGGCAGCCAAGAGGTGAGCTGGCTCCGCGTCGAGGAGGGCAAGATCTCTCGCGACTGGGAATCCGGCTGCTGCTATGCCCTGAACTACTTGGGACCTGAGGAGGATGTGCACCACCACTAAAAAAAACGATATAGCAAACAGTTTAATTTATTCTCTATATTCGTTTGGTCTGTCAGTTCTGAATGTAGTCTGCTTTTGCACCTAATGACGGAAATTAGACACTAAAATCCCAAATTCTTAGCATCCTGCTTCGTATTTAAAACTGTGATCTGCTGTTATGATAATTATAATTGTAATTGTAATTATAATTGTAAGGGTAATTGTAACATTAACAGTTTTAGTTGAAGTATTGTTGGCACTAGAGATGCTGGTATTAGTACTGGTGCTGATACTTGCTTGTTACGGTAGTACATGCGAGACTAATGATGCCACAGGTTGCTTGGTAGAGCTACTCTCCTAGTAAAACAATTCCATTTAAAGTCATTTTAGTATAAATGATGCTTCTGGTACTGTACTACTGAACTGTACTGTACTATACTGTACTATACTGTACTGTACTGTATTGTGTGATGTTTATTCCTATTTCTATTTGTAAGGGTTCTGTATCTATGATGATCACAATAGAAAATAAGAAGACGCATTGGTATTGTTGGAAACGAGCAGAATAATCCTTCTATTATATTTCGAGTATTTTCGAAACACTTATTAAAACCTTTACTAGTCCCATTTCAGAGAACCATTTCTATCCTGTGTCCGACTATATCCCCAAATTTTTATATAATTCTCGTTCGCTGTATAATTGATTCGTTCTCACTATTATGTTCTACATTTACTAATCGGGGCGGCTTACGCGTCGCTAATAGGCTATTACATACTGAACCCGCATATGCTGCCTGCAGACCCCGCTCTTTGAGAACTGAAAAACTACATGCATTATTCCTAAACGCTGTCATCTTTGCATTCTTAACCGTTGTAATCTCTTTGCCGGTAACCTTACGGATCCAATCAAGATCTCACAACTTGCATATGCCGTTCAGGGTTGTTTCAAAGTTTATAACCGACAGTGATTCATTTCTGTGTTAGACACCAAAAGATACTTGTAACGAGCACCACGACCAAGAAGGTTAGTTGAATACAATAATATTTGCCTATAATATTTCCTGCTAGAGTTTAATTATTGCAAGCCTCTCCTTCAGCTCTGATCTGTTGCGCCCAACCACTTCAGTGTTGCATATTGAGGGTTCTTACCAGCAGCTATTATAGTAGGACACCTCCTAAACTTAAGCAGGCGCAGGCGATGAAGCGCGACTTTTGACCCGAATAAGCATGCACGTGACTATAACCCTGGTCTATTGCCAAAAATAGTGAGAAAAGCTCGCGTCACGGAGGGGCGCCCCCTAGCCCTACTGTTCGAGAGCTTAAACTTATAAACACTATCTCCCTTACGTTACCCCTTGCAATACGTTCCCCGTAAAAAGTTCACGGAGAGATGCGGATTTCATCAGTTGTGGCGACAGCAGCCTCCCTCTTGGCTGTTGGCCTTGCGGATAACGTACCATCATGCAGTGCCGAACAGAGCTGTCCTGAGGAATACCCATGTTGTTCCATCGATGGAACATGTGGTAACGGATACGTCTGTTTGGGCGGCTGTGACCCGCGCTACAGTTATGAGCCGGGCGCATGTGTCGCGATGCCTATTTGCAAGTCAGGTACTTTCACGTTCAATGGCACCGATGATATCTATACATACGCGGACTACCTAGGTGATGCTGAGAAAATGCCTTGGAGCTACTTGGGTAACATCACTAGTGTCGATGGCAAGCTGCGTGCTAAGATGACCAAGGATAATACTGCAACTACAATCAGCTCTTCCATGTACATCTGGTATGGTAAGGTTACCATCAAAATGCGTACGTCGCGTACTGGAGGTGTTATCTCCGACTTTATTCTCCTCTCTGGTTCTAAGGATGAGGTTGATTACGAATTCCCCGGCTATGATTTGAATAACGCCCAGACAAACTATTACTATGAGGGTATTCTCGACTACCATAACATGGTGAAGGAGCCTGTCGACTCTGACACGCAGGCCAATTACCACGAGTACACTATCGACTGGCAAGAGGATCAGATCAACTGGATCATCGATGGTAATACGGTGCGTACTTTGAACAAGCAGGATACTTTCAACTCCACTTCTAACACATACAAGTACCCTCAGACGCCCTCTCGTATTCAGTTCGGACTCTGGGCCGGTGGTGATAGCGGCGCTCAGGGCACTGAGGAATGGGCTGGTGGCTCTGTAAACTGGAATGCACCGGATATGCAGGACCCTGGTTACTTCTACATCGAGGTCGATTCAATTGACGTCGACTGCTACGACCCGCCTAAGAATGTTAACAAGACTGGTAGCAGTGCCTACGTCTTCACTGGCAAGAATGCTCAGGAAAGCGATGTTGCTATCACGGATGATGGCACTAAGCTTGGTGCTACGGACGGCACTGGCCTCGACCTTGCTGGCCCTTACGGACATAACTCGAGTTCGTCTGTGAAGAGCTCGTCGACGAAGCCTGCCATCGCTCTAAGCGGTGCTTCGGCCGCGAGCTCCTCTGCTACTGCGTCTAGCTCGCTCCTGGCTCTTTCTGGTGCTTCGGCTTCCTCGTCGTCGTCAAGTGCTAAAAGTACTGGATCGGACAGTGCTTCTAGTGGCACTAACAGTGCTAGCAGCTCTGCTTCAGACGATTCTAACAATGGTGCTGCCGGTGCTGGCGCTGCAGCCTCGAAGTCCTCTGTATCAGCTAAGGCAACGTCCTCTTCTCACTCCTCAGGCAGTGACTCCTCGTCTGCAAGTGCAAATGCTAGACCTGCTTCGGGCTCGGCGTCTGCTGCTTCCTCTGGTGACAGTAGTAGCCCTGTAAAGAACGGCGCTGCTGCTGTTGTTGTCCCGGGTCTTGCTGCTATTGTTCCGGCTCTGTTCCTATGAACAATATAGCCTAACGTTCAATTTTTGATGTTACTATATCGTATATACAAAATTCTATTTAATTACTTATCTTTTTTTATTAGTTGATGTCTTAATTTTTTTCTTTGCAAAATGTGAACTTTTTTTTTTTCTTTCTAAATCGAAGTGATAATAGGCGGTGTGAAAAGTAAGCATGCTTTTTTGCATGTCCATGAGTTACTTTTTGACGCTACATGAAGGTAAGCTACCTAAATCGGTGTCTCAAAATCCAATATTCTTATGAAGTCGTGCGCTATATAAACATACGCTAAATAACCTGCCCATATGATATTCTCGGGTTTAGCTTAATTACCAGTTCATACTACATGATGCTTTGCTCCTCGCGGCAAGTCAAAATGTTCTCAACTGCTCTCACGACTTTCTTCATAAAAACTATATCTCCCGGTGAGAAATCGCGCTCGTGCGATACTGATGCGCCCATCACAAACCCATGGCTCCAAATATTGCATGAGACAATATTGTCTGAGACTCTCATTTGCTGTTCGTGCCACGTAACCCGCTCTGGCTTGCGCCGAAAAGGCATTAGAATACCTGACTGTAACCTCAAGCTAGAGTCCTCCCGTGCTGTGAATTTGATCCCATACTTGCTCGCTATAGTGGTACGATACTCCTCTTTGCATGTCATAATCTCCTTCTCTGCATCAAAGTCTAACTGAGGTCCGTAGTAGCCAACGAGACGCACACGAGGAGGACTGTGCCCAGGCTCAGTGCTATCTCTGACTCCGTTTACGCTTTGCAAAGTAGTACCACTTGTCAAATGCTGCAGGCTTGAGGCTGATACAGTTGCCTTGCGTCTAAATCGGGCTTCAATGATATAAACAAGTTCCGCACCTAAGTTTTGCCACACAATGCGACACGCCTTTTTGATTGCCTGGGGGATATTGCGGCATCGTAGTAACGATTCAAACACCTCATATGGTTGCAATATCGCGCGACTTACCTGCGGACCCAGCAAAGGAGAAATACGATTGACTTTGAAAATTGCATCGGAGTTTGAGCGGTTTTCCACGGAACTTAGGTCAAGAGATGGTATGCTAGCACTTGTGCTGCCGCTGATGCTGCTTGAGACCGTCAGAATGCTCCGTTTATCACCATCGTCTTCGTCCGTTGACTGAACACGAGCTTTACTCTTCGAATTTCGCTGGTCACTAATACGAGTCTGAATGCGTGAACTTAATTCTTGTGAGATTGCCATTAACTGTGCAACAAGCTCTTTCGGAACTTGTGCCTTCAAATAAGGATCCAGCAAGGCCAAACATCCTACTGGCTGGTTGTTTATGTATATTGGAACCCCAATATAAAATTTAATGAATGGTGGCCCATGTACTAGCGGATTAAGCTTCGTTCTCCAATCAGCTCCTGCGTCAAGGAGAGTGAAGTATTCAGAGCTCAGAATCGTATGCGCATCCAGAGACAACTCACGGTCAATAACTGGAAAGCGTTTGCCAAGACCAAGATCATATATGACCACTTGACACGTCTTTTCAACGAGAGAAACCGTTGCCGCTTTGATCCGCTGCTGCATAAGTAGCTGCCGAAGTTTTCCATCTAGCCAAGTCTGCTCATGACGCCAAAGACGGGGATCACTTACACTGCCAACACTACGTAGACGCGCTATTTCATGCTTGTGATATGGCGGAGCCATGTGCCCAAATCCACAGAAACAGACTGGACGAGCTAAAGTGCTTAAGTTTGTCGTACCGGCCTGATACTGCTCGAGCCAATCTTCCCAGGTTTCATCAAGCATGTCGACATGAGAATGCTTGCGAAATGACCTCCCTAGAGACCTAATGGATGATGTGCGCATTATGGCTCTTGAGTGCTCAAAGAGTGACATAGAGGGTCTTGAAGTACTTGCAGAAGATTCCGGTTCATATTTGACCTCTGGACACTTCTTCCGCCAGGGAATTATGCCACGTAGCAGCTTTCTAAGTGAAGGCCGCGATGGTTCACATGAATCACTACTATAAGTTCCTTCTACGTTTGCAGTATCCATGTCTACCACGTGTTTACTGCTTTTTTGAGGAGTAGCACAGGATGTGATTTCACAAGCAAATGGGCTAGCCAGCGACGGCGACAGTGTAATTACCATTAGGAAACAAAAATCTGATCAGGGCTGTAGACATATATCTAAGACGGACTGTAAGTCCGATATATTACGAGCACCTTCCTGATCGGGAAATGTGGTGCGCAGGTGTGCTCAATGATGCACGCTGCCTCCACGTGCGGATTTTTCAGAGCTCTTATGCTTATTGGGCTGGCTTTTTGCACCATGAAATTTGCTTGAAAGAAGTTTAAATGCCTTTCTTCCGTCAATTACGTTTCCTTGCTCATCTCTGCGTTCAAAATTAACGTCTGGTGTGTAATGTTGGAATATTTCCTTAGCGGCCTTGGCATCCTGAGCAACTAATCCCTTCTTATGCAATTCATAGGCCTTTTGCCGTTCATGCGATGGTAAATGCTTGAAGGCTTCGATGCTCGAATCAAGTTCAGCCTGCTTAGCTAGTCGAGTAGATGCAAGTCTTTGTGTCCATTCACGTCGAGATTTGGCGGCCACTTTTGACGAAGGAACGATTTTTTGATCTTCCTGTAGCATTCTCAGGGTTTCCGCGATACTATTTGTTTGCGTTGTGCCCGTGTCATCCTCTTCCTCAGAGTCTTCGTTTAATTCAGTTCCATATGAGACTTGCTCGCGAGGGGTTAAGTCCTCCTGAACAGGAGTCTGCTCGCGAAACGTATATTGGTGGTTCTGTCTCAGTTCATTTAGGAATGATTGAGTTGGACTGATAGTCAACGATGCGGTATCCTCTTCACTTTTCAATTTATCCATGACGAATGGTTCACTAGCTAGAGTTGAGTGGGCCTCTGGATTACCCGGTCGACTCTTTGAGTTCACAGAGCGACTTTTTGCCAATGCATGATCATTCTCAGGCTCTTGTGTTTTGTCTTCGAGTGGTTCTGACGTATGTTCAATGTCGCGTGTACGTGTTCTCGAAGTGGGCTTCAGTTTTTTAGGCTTGAACATTGTCTTCTTAGAGTCATAATCAAGGTGTGTCGATCTTTTTAGTTCCTTTCTAGGCTCCGCTGGGGCCTGGAGTGGGTCTGTTACTATTGTGGATTGTTCTTTTTCTCTGTGGAAATGTTGCCGTGGAGTATTGAAAATGCTATGAGGAGTTCTATGAGTTATCTGACTCACTTCCGGTGCATTGAATACAGCAGTGTTTTCTATAGATTCTGAAGGTATATTAGCCACATTTGGAAGCGGGGTTTCATTTACACGCTGGTTGCCAATGTTTTCTTCGCCTGTTTGCAATGAAACAATGGGTTTGGGCTCCGAAGGAGTTATTGTTGCATTTGTATTCCGCTTTTGACGCATTTTATCAAGCCAAGATAACGTAGACTCTGGTGCAGTAGAAGCTATAGCTGGTCCTTGTGTTGCAGCGGCATGTAGACTACGTTCCTCTGTGCGTTCGGTCGCTGCCATTATACGGGCTTGGATCTGCCTAACCCGTTCTGAAGGTCTCGATACATCGTCAGTATGGGCTTCTGGTCCATCACGTAGGAGTCGTAAGCCAACTTTAGCCCTCAGTCGATTTGTATCCTCTATAGACAGGCTCAATCGCATCAAACTTTCAAGCACAGTGTACGGCCGTTGTCTAGAAGCTGCCGTTTAAGCAGTGGTGAACAATAGGCACATTATTGTGGTCCCACTTGTGGTCTGTCCTCACTGACTATATAAATATGCAACAATATCTTGATGGTAAATTACTGTATTTGGTTTTGTGACTTTGCTAACGTTATTAGTAGATTTCAATCATTTATCCTAAAAATCTATGGTGATATTCATGATTTAAATATGGTTCTGTCCTCGTGCATATAAAATTGCTCTTTGTATTGGATCTTAAGTGCACGATATCTCGCGCCACTTAAGACACTTAAAGCTAGGTTTATGACCAAGAACACGAGCAGAAGGCTTGTGGAATATGATTTCGCTGCCCGGGTAGCAAGTTCCATGACAACCGATGAAATGCTTAGAAAAATGAATGTATATAGCCAGCGTTTCCAGAACTTGATCTGGCGATATCTTAAAATCGTCAGATAAGATGAAATGCTGGCCATAGTGTAACACATTCGCTGTTCAGCCCATTTGAGTTCGTTGTTTTCACTGTAACGCCAGATATGGTTTTCAGGGTCAAAGAATTCACACATATCTGTAAGTGTAGATCGTTGCTCAGCAGTTGCATGTAACCAAAGACGCTGGCGCTGTGTGTCGCTCGCAAGGACACCTTCCGCAACACTTTTGTCTAGCTCACTCCAGTTTTTCAACAGACTGCCCCACTCATTATATGCGCTCGAGCTGCAAAGCTTCATTGGTGGAACCGTCTCAATGTCTAAGAATAAGCCAAGAGTAGGATCATATTGGTGTAGTAGAGCCATTACTGCATTAACCCAATCATTCAAGCCGTACATTGTGTCAAAACGAGGGTGCAGATTTACAAGTGTATCAAGCTGCTCCAAAACCTCACAACTCATGAACTGGCGGAAGGTCTTAATGAAGTCAATTACGCGTCTATCATTTTTAAAGGTAGCTCTGTGATACTCCATGACCTCTTCATAGAACAGTTCCCAGTTTCTGAAGTTATAAACGAACGGCATTGTAAGTTGACTATTTTTTGTCGCAATCATTGAAAAAAGCGATAAGCAGTTTTTGCCAATAATCAACTAGAAGATAAGATCTTATCGAGTTTAAACTATTAGAACCTCATGAAGGCGCAGCCCAGTGGCGATAAGCCCCAGTGGCACGTTACTGCCAGAAGCATAATCGCATAAAGGAGAAAGAGTAATACGAAAGATACGGAGCCATTACGAATACTTATTTCTTCCACGAGCCAGATAGATTTGGTTTACTAACGTATTTAATAGACACTATAGCTATTCGTTGGTTTTTTCATGTAAGTATTTGGAACCTGGTTGGCTAACCTAAACGTCATATGGAGCATGCTTTAGTGATTGGCGTACGTATTTGAATACATTTAAATTTGGCAAAATGTACGCATAAGAAATGCAATTTTCGTCTTATAAGACATTAAAAACAACTAAGTAGCAGTAGGTTCACTCAAACAGGCTGTTTATACTACTATACTAATAACTACAGTGGATTGTATCACCTGACAAGACAAGGTTTCCATGAGCGCACCTGAAGTGACAGGCCTGGGGAGTAGTGCGGAAAGTCAGGCTTCTGTGAACACGGAGAAGAAGGAAGCCAACCAGGAAAGTCCAGGGTTCGAGACTCCACCAGAATCTCACACTGGAACCTCACCAGGTCTGAACAGCGCGCGCGAAGCAGGGTCTACGAAGATACCGCCGACTGCCGCTACTTCGACGTCCAACCAACGGGGCGTGCCGGAGATTTCACGCTCGGTAGAGACTCATATTGACAAGCTGAGCTCACAGCTCGAAGCTTTTGATAAAGAAATCAATCTAAAGCTTAACAAACTGGCCAACATAGTCCAATGAAATCCAAGAATCAGTTACGCCGTGAGAAGCGCAAGCAGAAGCAAAAGAATAGCCAGGACGAAGCTGAACATTCTAGTAATATTTCGAAGCAAACCTGTGAACAAACAACTACTTCAGAGCCCACTGAGAGAAAGAGCACTGAAGCAAGTACTCTGAATGAGCATGTTAAGGAGCCCAGAAGCAGTGTTACAATGCTAGCGCGACGTTATGACTGGGTCACTGAGTCAAGTCCGCTCTACGGGATGTATCAGCAGGTCAGTGCCCGGTTTAAGCGCCCAAGATATACCGAAAAGTCAGAAGATGACGTGAACATGCAGGTCGATGAGGATATGCATAGCGAAGAAGAGGCGAAGGAAGAAGAGTCAGTGAGTAATAAGAAGCGGCGAAAAGAACAGAAGCCTAAGCTCTCTGACCTAAAGAAGCTGACCCGTAGGCCTGAGCTAGTGGAATGGTATGATGCAGATGCTCATGATCCGGAGTTTCTGATATTTCTTAAAACGCTTCCGAACGCCGTTCAGGTTCCTTCGAACTGGAGGAATCGTACGGATAGCCCTAATTTCGTTCCTCAAGGCTCTTATGAACTTCCTCAGAATGTGGCAGAGACTGGCATCATGGACATGCGGGATCCAAATAACGTGGAAACTAATAGTAAACCTGGTCGTCTAGATGTTGATTATGAAAAAATGCATTCTGCATTTTTCGAGCACCAGCAAACACCTCAATTGACATCCTATGGCCAGGTCCGGGACCCCAAACTTCGCAGTCTAGCATTCAAACCCAGAAAGGGATTCAAGGCTGCTAAGTTCATGCCGGGATCAATGTCCACGCGACTCCGTGAGGCGCTGGGTTTAAAGCCTGATGATGATCCCCCATGGACCGAGGCTATGAAGAAGCATGGACCACCCCCAGGATATAAACACCAGGAGTCTGCCAATGTGCAGCTTTGGGGTACTACTGTTTAAAAATGAAAGAATAACCACTTCTCTGATGCATGACCCTTTTTAGTAGTGAAATGATAGTCTATTAAAGCTATTCTATTTTTGTTAATCGTGCAACGCAGCCTATATTAACACCATAGCGCTTCTCACGGACAATCTATAAATAAACCTTTAACTACAGATGCAGACAGGCATTCTACCGCTAATTCTAAACATTGAGGAATTCTCTCTCACAGCATAGACCACAATTTGCAATTAATTAAGCCTCAATGATACACTGATTCGTGACAGGGCCGCCATCTTCGATGAATTAGTAACGGAAGTTAGAACTCGACCGATGCCGGCGTGTATGCACGACGAGTATTGTTAGCTCGTCATTTGCCTCTGAAGCCATACATACACCCTTACCCTGAAGCCTGCTCCGCAATTGTATATATGCTATGAAGGCCATCTCGCCCCAAGGGTTGTTGTACTTATCATTTTAGTTGCCTTTCGCTCTAAGAACCACAATCATGTCTGCTTCTTCGACACCAACGTACAATGCCAAGGATTATGTGAAATACCGCCCGGTTTACCCAGAGACCCTTTATACGCATTTGCGAAAGTACATTGGTCTTCAGGATGATGAAAAGGTACCTCTGGCGGTTGATTTGGGGTGTGGATCTGGCCAGGCCACTCTAACATTGGCTAAACTTGTTGCAGATAAAGTATTTGGCATTGATGCTTCCGAAACCATGATGAAGGAGGGTCGTGAAAGTGCAGGCCCATCATCTAACATTGACTTTGTGGTTGGCAATGATGGAACATTGACATCGCAGTTAAAGAAGCACAGTGTTGATCTGCTCACAGTTGCCGAAGCAGCCCATTGGTTTTCATACCCAGACTTCTGGGAAGCTGCGCACTATGTTCTGAAACCAGGTGGCACATTGGCAATCTGGTCTTACTATATACCGAATGCAGTTGGCCATCCAGAAGCCGTGAAGATCATTGAAGACTTTTCATTCAATAAGGAGAAGTGTGGCGGTTATTGGAACCCCGGCCAAGACAGGTTGAATGATCTTTATGCATCCTTTACTTTGCCTCCAAACCTCTACGAATTGGAGGAACGTACGGTCAATGATTACAATGAGCTACGACCTGAGCAGCCATTTGAGCTCGTGAAGCATGATGTGCCTGTACAGGACCTTATCAACCTTTTGGGAACGTGGTCTGGGTATCTGAATTGGAAGAAGGCAAATCCAGACAAGAAAGACATTCTCGAGGAAGCCCAGGAACGCCTTCTATCTGAAGCAAATTTGTCATTAGACTCGCGCGTGTCTCTGAAGTGGAACTCTGTGTACATTTTTGCCAAAACTAAGAAACTTTCTGAATAACTAACCTGCATTACATGTATTTGACACGCAACAATAGAAGTAGTAACGTCGATATCCAATCAATAAAATAACATAATCCCTTATTTTTGTTGAACTAGAAAGACGATTGAATCAAACTCAGTCGATATTTGATTCTGGTTTCCGACCCAGCATCAGCCTAGTCCCGGTTAGAGGCTTACACCGATACTCGACTGTATCAACGAAACAGACGTTCAAGTGATCTATTTGGATGAACCACATGTTTGATTCATTGAATAAATCGTTATCGGTAAAATTAAATGTACAGATCACATTTAATCTAATTAGTTGCTCTTAACACGTCGATCTGCTATACTCTTGGCCAGATCAAAGTTCTGCATCTTATCAGTAGAGCCATTCGGCTTCATTTCATTTTTTTTCAATTCTTCTAAAAGCTCCGGATCGATACTGTTCAATAATGTCGGCAAATACGTCACAATAACTAATGCAGCAACAGCCAAGAGCACTGTTGGTTGCCGAATAAATCCAAATACACTGAAGGTGGGCCGATCTACAACTAAATCGGTCCTTTTGTAGCCCCTAATATCAATTGGATGAGCCACTTTTGGGCTCATGGTGTTCAAAGGACGGCCATCAGCAATTCGGTGGACGGTGATTTCGGTGTCTTCCGGCAACACCAAGTACGACCAAGGGATTTCAAGTGTATCTGAATCAAGTGTCAGTACATATTGGGATCCTTTCTGAAGATTATAGAACTCAAATTCGCCTTTCGAAGAAACATAGCGTCTTATAAAATGAGACGTCTCTAAATCCCGCAGTACGAAAGCAGTTGATTGGAGATCAATCGCACTAAGATCGGGAATCATCCCCTTCAGTGTCGACGCCCATACGTGACCTAAAAGAACAAGCAAAGTGGGGAAAAGCATAGACTTCTGGCTGAATATTCGGTCCCGCTTGTATGTCCACACTAGTTGTCGTGATAACGTCACGTGAAACACACCGTCCTCCACATTTCGATGGGTTGAGCTACCATCACTTCGCAGCACTGAAGAAGGTATTCTTTTAATATAATAATAGAAAAGAATTGGCTTTGCAAAGTAATAAGTTGTCTATCAAAGACATGTTGATATTGCTATATTTGATCGTATGGCTTTGATTCAGCCCTCTCTAACGATAAGATCTCATTATCTAAGAAACATTTCGAAAAGCGATAATAAATATATAAGTATTATAAGGTTTAAGGGCAATGATAAACGCCCAAGAATGTATGTATGTATTGGCATAAATAGCAATACTATCAGTCTGTCATCTTTTTATTCCCTCAATATTGCAAACGTGCATATCCTTGGCAAGGGCATGTTCACTTAACTAGCTAGTTGAAGCCAACAAGTTTAGGCTCGTTTCTTGTATTTCGAAATGTGGGACGATAATACGTCACTATTTAAGGTACATACAATACGTAAAGCCGGTTAGAGACGGCCAATTAGAGAGTCATTGATATATATATATAGCTCTCTTTTTGTCTAGGTAAATGCGGTCGAGCTCCTTGCCATCGTGGGAGACGACCTGGAAATGGCATTTGTAAAATAGAAGTTCTTGATCGGTGACTCAAGGTTAGCATCGCCGTGAGTGCGCACATGCTTAGCAAGCTGTGCCATGGCAAGCTTGGCCAGCGAGGACTGCTCGAGCACGTCGTGGCTGAGCAGGTTCGGAGCGATCTCTGACAATCTGGTTTGAAGCTCCAAAGATGTCTCGTACGGTAGATCGACACCGATCACGTCGCTCACAGCCTTGATAATCTTCCAGTCCTCTCTAGCACCACCAGGTGGGCCCACGGCAGCGCGCGTCTGCTGCGCACGGCCCTCGGTATTCACGAAAGTGGCAGCCTTCTCGGTGAAGGCGGCACCAGGCAGAATCACATCAGCCTGCGGAGCACCAACATCACCATGGTGGCCTTGGTAGATTACAAACGCGTCCTTTGGAAGCGAAAGGTGCTCATCAGCACCAAGGAGATAAACCATTTTCGGCTTGACAGCAGAAACCTCCTCAGAAGGAACACTGAAGCCAATGTCGTACAGTCCGGCGCGCGAGGCGGCACGTTGCAATACACTAAGGCCATTCCAGTTATCGTTGACAATGTTGCTGTTTGCTGCCGCGAAAGACCCGAGCTCCTGCAAAATTTCGGGTGAAGACTCAGCCACAGCTGAGCCAACAAGGATAAGCGGCCTCTTAGCAGACTTCAGGGCCTTGCCGAAGTTTCCAGAAAGTGCACTCTTAACGGACGAGACGCTAGTTCCCAAGTGCTCGTACTCGAATGTCGAATCGAAAGGTGAACCCACGAGGCCGATTTGGACATCTGAGCGCAGCCAGTGCTGTCTAATACGAGCATTAAGTACAGCAGCCTCGCGCCTCGGGTTCGTACCAACAAGGAAGATTACATCGGCCTCGCTAGCGCCAGCGAGCGACGCATTGAACAGATACGACGAGCGCAGGTCGACGCCAGTGTTCGTGGGCTTGTCACCACCAATGTAATCGTGGGCCAAGTACTCGCTTCCGAGACGATTAGTGAGATCCTTCAGAGCCACACCGGCCTCAACGTCTACTAGCTCACCAGCAATAGCCTGGAACTCATTTTCCCTGGGCTGAAGCTCTTCAAACTTCGACTTAATGAGAAGAAGTGCGTCCTCCCAGCTGGCAGGGCGGAACTGGCCATCGACCTTCACAAGTGGTGTGGTAAGACGCTGCGTGTTCAGGCCGTCGATGGCGAATCGAGTCTTATCACTAATCCACTCCTCGTTAACGTCATCATTGATGCGTGGGAGCACACGCAGCACAGATTGGCCACGCGAATCAACTCGGATGTTGCTTCCAACCGCATCCTGCACATCAACCGTCTCAGTCTTCTTCAGCTCCCAGGGACGAGCCTTGAATGCATAGGGCTTAGATGTCAAAGCACCGACAGGACACAGGTCGATGATGTTGCCGCTAAGCTCGGAGTTCAAGTTGCGCTCGAGATAAGTACCGATCTGCATCTCGTTACCACGGCCCGAAGTTCCAAGTTCAGGAGCGCCAGCAATCTCATTAGTGAACCGAACGCATCGTGTGCACTGAATACATCGGTTCATACTTGTTTTAATGAGCGGGCCGATGTTCTTGTCCTCGACTGCTCGCTTACCAGCAATCTCATTGAACCGGCCACGGTCCTTTCCGTAGCGCTGCGTCTGGTCCTGCAGGTCGCACTCACCACCCTGATCACATACAGGGCAGTCTAGAGGATGATTTCCCAAAATCATTTCCGTAACGGCCTCCTGATATTGCTTGGCCTTCTCGGAACGGGTATGAACAACCATTCCATTGCTTACAGGAAAACTGCAACTGGCCACAGGCTTGCGAGCCTTTTCAACATCAACAAGGCACATACGGCAATTTCCTGCGATGGCCAGCCGCTCGTGGTAACAGTACCGAGGCACTTGCACGCCGGCCTTTTCGATGGCCTGGATGAGAGACGCGGCCGCGTCGATTTGCACAGGCCTCCCGTCCACTGTCAGTGTCACCTCCTTCAACCGCTGAGGCGCTGCGGAAAACCGCCGCACAAGCGTCTGGGCGCGGTGTAACCTCAGCATCAACTGAAAGGTATGGGAATGGTGGTAAAGGATGCTTAGGAGGTGAGGGAAGTCCTCTGAGAGACGGGTAATCAAATGTTGTGTGATTGGTGGCCCCGTGCCCACGGTCTTTGCAGCCCTATCATGTTTCATATACGTATAGTGTATCCAGCGGTATCTCGGTGGCGCGTGGCCGTGGCCGTGGCCGTGGCTTGTAAATATTATTCACAAGTGGATTTTGGTCTTTTCCCCTATTGTTCAAAGACGGCTTATTGTAGGCAGGCGCGCGACAAGCCTACGGCGCAGGCCTCTATCCGCTAGTCGAGAATAATGGGGACACTTCAAGAGCTGAGGGCACTATGCAGTGGCCTAAGGTTTGTGGTAGTTGTCCTATATTGATCTCTCTTTTTTTTTACTTAATTTTATAACTATATAGGCCTTAAGGAATATTCCGATATCTTTTGAAGGGCAGCAGGAGCCTGCAGTCTGGCCCCGGTGCTCGTGTTTGTTTACAGCTTGATCCACAAGGTTGAGACAGACATTTCTCGTGCTCATAAACTGATCATAAATCAGGCCGTATTCGTTTTTCAGGTTCCTGTCAGTGACGTTCGACGGTTCTTATTCATTTCGTTTACTTTCACACCTTGTCCAACCACAAAACTACAAGCATTACTTAGTAAACGGTATTATTCACTTGCGATTGGTTGTTATCAGACTGATATCGATCATAATATAGCCAAGGTAGCGCTGTGTTTCGTCAAAAGTGGTGATCTTGCTACGTCAAAAAAAAAAAAAAGTACATTAATTTATTCATGCCTAACAATTATAGTCAAAACCTATGCAATTTATTGATACCCGTTAACTACCCACTTAAACCCTGGATAGTGCTTTCCGCCGGTGAGTCAATTGCCGATCCAGCCATTGGTGGCGAGTTCACGTGAGATGACGCGCTTGGTGAAATTTGAATGACTGGATAGGCTACTTGATAAATACCTCTAAACATTTTTCTTCAATCTCGATTGAACGCATCATGACGACAGTCTCCGACCAGGTTTACAGTGCGCTCGAGTCTGTTGAGCGTGCTGTGAACGCGTTCGGTTCGGTCCTTGTCCGTCCTGGACCGAGAGATATAGATCCTCTTCTTCCAGTTGTGGAGGCTGCGGAAAGTGCTGCGCGCCAGTCCCAAAGCACACCCATTGCGTTTGTGGGTACCGCTTCCCAATTTTTTTCGGGAATCGGCCATCTCGCGGTCCTTCAGACTACTCCAGTGGTCTTCCATTTGCATGTAGAGAATGACTTTGCTCCAATCGCTGCATTGCGCAACGCAAACTTCGTATTTTTACAGAGCTTCGGGCCTGAAGATGCTCAGGATATGGCAGTTGCTGCCGATTTGATTGCTCGTAAGCAAGGAAAACCGGTCGTTCACTTTTTTGCCAATGAGCAGCGCTCAACTCCTTTCAAATGGTCTCCTGAACTAATTGGTGCTGCCATTGCTGATGAAACTGTAAGCGACGGTGACATTGTCTCGAATGCTCTTAGGATTGCTGGTTCTGGATATCTACCCTTCGAGTACCGGGGATCTGCCACAGCAACCCGCGCCGCGGTTATATTCGGCAACATAGAGCACTTCTCCCAAGCAGTTGCTGAAGCTGATGATATCGGTTTGTTGGCCATTCGGGTACTTGCTCCCTTTGATGCCAATAAGCTTTTTGACTCACTGCCACGTTCTGTAACTCATGTTAGCGTGCTTGAGCAGATTGTAATGTCTACCACTGCACTACTCCCTATATTCCAAGATCTGTTTGGAGCTGATAGTGACCGTTTTAGCCCACTAACGAGCTTGCGTTCTTTCCAACTTGGTAGAGTGAACGATCAAGCTGAGGCTGTATCTCTTTTAAATCAAGCATTTGTCCTGTCTGGAAAGGGCGAACTTCTGGGTAACAGTATTGTCCCTCCTCTAAAATATCTTACAGTAGAGGAGATCAAGGCAGCCCAGTCCAATGAAGATGTGTACCTGAAGGTTCTACACCAATTATTTCATAACCTCCAGATTCTCAATGAAAGCGGTACCACAACACCGGAGTTTGCCTACGGAAAGTTCTTGGCAAATGAGGAGTACCGGCAACAGATTGTCCAACGTGCTGCCCAAGACGTGAAGGAGAATAAGGTAACAGGCAGTGAGGCTTCAGCAGTAAGCCAGTGGACGCGGGATCCGTATAACTCGAGTCTTCTTCACCAGATCTCCTCAAAATACAGTGCTGAATTTATTAAAGAAAACTGGATCATTGGATCTGATGCTTGGGCTTACGATACAGGAATGTCTGGTGTGCATCATGTTCTCGCCTCAGGCAAGAATGTCAACATGCTCGTTGTCGAGTCAGCTGAGAACTCTACGGCTAAAAAGGACATTGGTTTGTACGCAATGAACTTCGGCAATGTTTACGTCGCCTCTGTGGCTGTTTATGCCAGTTATACTCAACTGCTACAGGCTTTACTTGAAGCACAGAGCTTCAATGGCCCTGCTGTTGTTGTCGCATATCTACCGACGGGTTCTGATGCCTTGGATGTCCTCAAGCGCACGAAGAAGGCTGTTGAGTCTGGTTTTTGGCCCCTCTATCGTTATAACGGTGAGGATATTACTCTTGACAGCTATGTCTTGAAACAGACGTTACGTGATTTCCTAGACCGTGAACAGAAACTGACAATGCTCGCTCGCAGGGAGCCAGAACTTGCGCGCACTCTTGCACAGGGTCAAGGCCAGCTTTTGCGCTCTCAACAGAAGTCTAAGGCAGAGGCGGCTTATTCTAAGCTACTTGAGGGTTTGAGTGGCCCTCCCCTGCTTGTACTTTATGCTAGTGATGGTGGGCAAGCCGAAAGTGTCGGAAAGCGTGTGGCTCGTAGAGGCAAGGCGCGTGGTTTAAAGGCTCGTGTTATGGCTTTTGACGACATTGAGGCTGAAGATCTTGCATCTGAGACAAATGTCGTGTTTGTGACGTCGACTGCTGGTCAGGGTGAGTTCCCGCAAAATGGCCGCCAGCTTTGGGATAAGATCAAGAATGAATCTTTGGATCTGGCTAATGTTCACGTAGCAGTGTTTGGTATGGGTGATTCTCAATACTGGCCACGCAAACAGGACAGGCACTATTATAACAAGCCATCACAGGATCTGTGGAAACGACTCGAGACTCTCGGTGCTCAGAAGCTCCTTGAGCTTGGTCAGGGTGATGACCAGGATGCAGATGGCTGGTCGACAGGCTATGGTCCCTGGGAAGCGGCTTTATGGAAAGAGCTTGGTGTCGATCAAGTCGATGGTGGTGAAGAACCCCCTCCGCTAACTAATGAAGACATGAAGCGTGAGTCCAACTACCTGAGAGGAACAATTGCGGAAGAACTTGTCGATAAATCGACTGGTAGTGTAAGTGCAGTCAACCAGCAACTCACAAAATTCCATGGTATTTACATGCAGGATGACCGTGATATTCGCGATGAGCGCAAGCAACAGGGACTTGAACCAGCATATGCATTCATGATTCGTGTTCGATTGCCCGGCTGCCGTGCCACACCTCGTCAATGGCTCAAAATTGACGAGCTGAGTGATCAGCGTGGTAACGGGACTTTCAAGATCACTACTCGTGCTACGTTCCAACTGCATGGAGTGATTAAGGAGAATCTGAAGCCTGCAATTAGAGGCATGAATTCTGCCCTTATGGACACTGTAGCTGCTTGTGGTGATGTCGACCGTAATGTAGTGGTGTCCGCAGCGCCACACTCGGCTGCTGTGCACAAGCAAATCGCTGCTGTGGGAGCTGCTCTTTCAGAGCATCTGCTGCCCCGTACCACGGCCTACTACGAAATTTGGCTTGAAGGTGAGGACGCGAGTGATAAAGCTGATTACGAGAAGACTATCAATACGCGTAAGGAAGGGCCCATGAAAAAGCCAAAGAAGACGCTTGTAGCACAATGCCCACCAGTGCTTGCTGAGGGCCAGCCTGATGAAGAGCCTCTGTACAAGGCACTTTACCTCCCTCGTAAGTTCAAGATTAATATTGCAGTACCACCGTACAATGATGTTGACGTGTTTGGCCATGATATTGGTTTGATTTCCATCATCGAGAACAACAATGTGGTCGGTTTCAACGTCCTTGTTGGCGGTGGTATGGGAACAACGCATAATAACCGCAAAACATACCCACGAACTGGGTCGCTTATTGGTTACACACCTAAGGACAAAATTCTCGATGTTTGCGAGAAGGTAATGCTTGTTCAACGTGACAATGGTGATCGTCAGAACCGTAAGCATGCTCGTTTGAAGTACACGATTGATGACATGACGGTCCCCGTGTTCAAGCAGAAGGTCGAGGAGTACTTAGGCTACCAGCTTGAGCCTGCGCGTGAATACGCTGAGTTCACGACTAACGTAGACACTTACGGTTGGGTTCGTGATGAGGCTGGAGAGAATCACTTCACGACATTTGTTGAGAATGGTCGTGTAGAAGACACACCTGAACTGCAGCACCGTTCAGGTTTCCGTGAAATTGCGCATGTACTGCAAGAAGCTGGACAAGGTGAGTTCCGTCTCACTGCCAATCAGCATATTATTGTTGCTGGTCTTAGTGACGACTTGAGACCTCGCATTGATGAGCTTTTACGCAAGTATAAGCTCGATAACCTTGAGTTCAGTGCTCTGCGTCTCAGCAGTGCTGCTTGTGTTGCGTTCCCTACTTGTGGCTTAGCTATGGCTGAATCTGAGCGATATCTCCCTGAGTTGGTCACAAAACTTGAAGGTGCACTGGAAGAATATGGACTCCGTCACGATTCTGTTGTTATGCGGATGACAGGATGTCCTAATGGTTGTGCCCGACCTTGGCTTGCTGAAATTGCTCTCGTAGGAAAGGCGTATGGTGCATATAACCTCATGCTTGGCGGTGGTCATGTTGGTCAACGACTCAACAAACTATATCGATCATCGCTGAAGGAGGACGAAATCCTCCAAGTTTTGAAGCCCCTATTCAAGTCCTGGGCTCTTGAGCGCAACGACGGTGAGCCTTTCGGTGACTTTGTTATTCGGAAAGGAGTCATTAAGGCAACAACCCAGGGTCTTGATTGGTGGGACGACGTTGAGCCTGGTCTCGAATAAACGCATAAGTTTAAAAACGTGTGGATGTAAATATATAGTTCACTGTTATGTTCGTTTTGCTGAGAGCACGAACTTAAATCACTACAATCATTGTACTGTTACGCGCCGACTCTCTGTCTTAGGTGCACTGTCATACATAACAACTAACAACCAGGCCGCCAAATAGTTAATGAGGTGGTGCAACATGAAGGCATGCAGTCCCCCAAAAACGAAGGCAAAGGTTGATATGTATAAAAGAACAGCCTGAGTTATGCAAAATAAGAATCCACGTGGGTTAGAAAGCCATTGAGCGCCACGAAGCACCAGCATAGCAATAGGTGCGGCGGAGAACACGTTTCGCAGCGTAGCAAATGCCCATAGCCACTGGAGGTTGAGATTGCGCAGCCATACGATCACTATAGGGGTATCGATAACTGCGGTCCACAATAAAATTTGAAGATATGCAAAGCCAAAGCTGCTGGAGTCGGTCACCCGGTACAACAGTACTATCACGAGGATAACTGTGGCCACTTGATAGGGTACTAAGTAGAGGAGCGTTATACCTAAGGCAGCGAAACCATACCTTAGAACGCCCCGCGCGTTGACGACTAGCGGTTTGCCGCTGCTGCCAGTTAAAGAGGCATGCAGAGTCACAATTCCAAAAGATACGCAGTATATAGCAATCACCGCGGAGCAGGATACGGCTAGGATGACGGGTAACAGCCAAGCTAATTCGGGATCACTTACACCAATAAGTAGATCATGAACGTCGAATCCTGCCACAATCAAGCTATGGATGTTCGTGGCCTCGCTAGGTACCTGTAGACGCCTAAAAACATTGCGACATGCCGAAGAGCACAAAATCAAATGTAATAAAGAGAGTAAGGCACTTAAGGGTAAGAACCATGATTGCAAAAAGATGCCAAGTGCAGATGTAAAGCTCACTTTGCGACGTAGGACTATGAGGGTCGTAAGTAGTACTACAGCGAGTGGCCAACATGCTGCCAATGTACGATAGTGAATTGCAATATTTGCAGCTGTTGCAAACCAATTGACAGACACACTAATATAAGCGTGACCGTATGGCTTGACTTTGAGTTTCAATCTCTGATCATGCCCTTTAAATGGTACGTAGGGGCCAGAAGAGTACCACATTAGATTGGTATTATCAGTCAAGCCATAATCCCGATATTCGTTTGCTGTTTCATGTATAACGTGCACTGGCTTATCTGTGCGCACGGTGTAGCTGACGAGGCTGGATCGTGCAGGCAGAACAAGCTCAGTGTCAGTATTGATTTCGACCGTCTGTCGAATGCCTAGCAGCATGGCTCTACTCAGTTCTTTCACAGCATTGTATGGGGTTGTTGCTTTTTTCAACAGCTGCTGTAGCGTTTGCATTCGCTCTGATGAGGATAAAGTGCGATAAGGGGAGCTATGATCGCTGATCTTCCAAATTGCATCAATGACGGCATAACGAAGCTCCGCACACCACACAATGGCAAGGTGATCTATTCCAATACCAACGCCAGGAATTTCATACGAAAAAGCAGTCAGTCCTCCAAATGAGTCAACGAGCGTCATGTCCGGCAGCACCATGAGGTCATTATGGCCACCAGCAATAGATACAAGTGAGATTGTGAGATTTTGGTTAAACCTCCAAAACTGGTTGATTGCGTCATAGATTTGGGTAACATCACGGTCAAATGTTAGCGGAGGATAGACATGTGGAGTGCTGAGAGTAATGATAGTGTTTACCGACTCAGGAACATAGCTATCCAAGGCAACTAAAGCGCGAGCCACAATGCCTCCCATAGAGTGTCCTACGATAATGACAGACTTGGGCTTAACTTCAAGGCCGCTATGGTCCTTGTAGAGGTCCAAAATACCGGCTATAGCGTCATTCACATACTCTGCCTCATCCAGCAGAGTTTTTCCGTGCAAGGCGCTAAGATCTTCATCGAAATCGACTGTGAACCAATCAAATCCCGGCTGTTCATATGCCAGCGATGCTAATGAGCGACCTTGTGAGTAGGATCCAGCGTTACCAGGTAAAAATAGAACAGGCGTGCCTCCTAAAACATCAACATCATGGACGCCTTGATAATCGGGTGAGACTCCACCTTCTCGATATAAATAAGTCTGGTATTTGCGACTTACCTTTGAATTTGGAGAGTCAAAGTGTAGAGGAAAATATACTGGTCTGCTATAGCTCATTGAGCACTCATTTGCCTCAAAGTAATATGTCTTTAGAGCACATAGTCCATATAATGCTGCTGCAAGCCCTACGACTATTATAGCGAGGCCTGTTCGGTGCATTTTCAGCCTCGATTAATCTCCTTAGCCAAATGGCTATACTAAAGGCAAGACTAGACACCACGACACGCGATACGTCTGTCTCAAGTTTAGTAGCGTCTTGATTGAAGTGAGGCTGACGCTAAATTAAGCGTAAGTTTTTGAGTGCTTTTATGTTCTGCGTGGGCGGGTAGTATAACCCCCACTTTAGACGATACGCCGATCCTGGAAACGCTCTGTTGCGGCGCTTTAATCCAAGGCGGTTCCCCTCCACCCTAGATTTCAGACGAACGGTTGTTTTTAAGGTGTAACGAAAAAGCATTTCATTGTGGTGGGAACGAGATTGTATAAAGAAATTAAATGAAAATTATAAGGAGCAGAACAAACGGAAAAGATGCCAATTCATTTAACAAGCTACGGTTTCTACACTTTATACTACCAACTAAAATAACCACACACGATGCGGGGGACCTGGCAAATGCATCATGTGTCTTGTGCTGTCAGTCCTGCGCTGTCAGCCGTCTGACAAAACAACGTAAAAGTCAGCCGTGTTACACAATCACGATCGTTTTGCAGCCACATGTAGTAGTTGGCTTGTATATAAACATATATATATAGATCAAACGTCACAATGCTTACCGGTTAGATCACGCGGTCAAAATTGGATTTTTCAACTGAAGCGGATTCGCGCCTATGTCCTCGAAATACATTGGACGCACGGCTCTGGGGTTCGCCCGTACTTGGCACCACCTTGACGTTGCTCGTGATCCGCGTCCGCTCGGACGGCTCGCCACGTCAATTGCCGTGGCACTGCAAGGCAAGCACAAGCCTGTGTACTATCAAGGTAGTGACTGCGGCGACTACGTTGTAGTCACAAACTGCCAGCATATTTACACGACGGGAAAAAAGGATCAGTATAAGCTTTATAGGTGGCATAGTGGGCGGCCAGGCAATCTGCATGAGATGAGTTTAAAAGAGTTGAAGGAGAGAAAAGGAGGCAGCGAGATTTTACGCCGGGCTGTTTCCGGTATGCTACCAAAGAACCAGTTGCGTGAGCACCGTCTTGATCGCTTGAAGTTGGTCGAGGGCAGTGAGAATCCGTGGGCTGGTAATGTCGTCGCATTCCATGACGATGCAGTCGCTAAGCAATAGAGTGGTATTAGTGGTATTGGTAAACGCCGAGGCCCCGAAGCAAATGGGTTGAAAGCATCGGCTTTTCCTGTTCGATTGAATCAAGCTTTGCGCCATAGTAGTGGTGTCACCATAGCATGTACATAAATAATTATAAGGACGAGCACATATGAATTGCTAGATGTGTTCGACCCAAAAGTCTTGGACTCAGATATTATTTACCCAAAGACGGTAAGCTCAAAACTGTAGGACGTTCACATTGCCAGATGGCTACACTTAAGCCTTGTTTTTCAATCCTACGGTAGCGTGTCTATAATATGTCTTAATGGATTCATTAAATAGCGACGGGTTTCAATATTCTGTGCTCACCGAGAATTATACTAGTTACCAGGTTTCAACAAATTAGACTGCTTATAATTATTATTTGTATGATTCTGACTCTTTTCGTCATGGTTTGCACTGTACTCATAAACAACATTGATGCAACAAGTAGCAGGGCCTATCGTGTGGTACTTGTCATTGCAAAGCTGCGATATATTAAAGCAGATAGTAAGTAATGTAAATCACACGTATTACTTCAAATCTTCGTTTGAGCGCGTCTTTTTGGAAAGTTTCATTTCAGCCCGCGCAAGGCGAAATGCTTCATGGATAAGTCCCTTGCGGATCTCGAGGTCACGGTCTAGTCTGTCGCACAGTCGGCGGCCTTCACGACGCAATAGGCGAATAAGGTCGTACTTAGCTAAATCTGATATGCGAGCAATGTGAGCATCTGAAGAGTTCATTTCCGCGTGTTTTACTTTGTATTCTTAGTATATTGACGGGAATCTTGAACAACGGTGGTCCTGCCCTCACCCAGACCTAACCCGTGTGGCACTTTAAACAAGCTATTTCCAACTTTCAGTTTTCCTAAATTTGGACTGAAGCACATCTATAGTGTTACTGATTAACTTTTTAGGTTACTATAACTTCAAGCAGTTTGTTTTACACTACCAAATGTGTTGTACGCCTTGTAGATACTCGTGTGACTCTTAGGCTTACTGTCAGCGGCCACCTTCGCTGCCAACAACTGAACTCACATCCTCGACCACCAACAAAACACATCTCGCCAATGGTGCTCGAGGCCACAATGATTGTGCTCGACACGAGCGAATATATGCGGAATGGTGATTATTTCCCTACACGTCTGAATGCTGAACATGAGGCGGCTGTCGCGGTTTTCACTGCTAAGACTAGACAAAACCCCGAGAATACTGCCGGCCTCATGACGTTAAGCGGAGGCGTAAAAGTAACATTTGTAACTGACCCGGGTCGCTTCCGTGTAGGCATGCGCGAGGCCGAGATAGACGGCGCAAAGCCAAGACTGGCCGCGGCGATCCAAGTGGCGCAGCTGGCTCTGCGCCACCGTCAGAATCGCAACCAGCGCCAGCGCATTGTTGTCTTCATTGGCTCTCCGGTTGAGGATAGCGAGCGTGACCTTGCAAAGCTGGCTGCTCGTATGAAAAAGAACAACATCGCAATCGACATTATAGCGTTTGGTCAAGAAGGCGAAAACAGCACTAAACTGCTCGAGTTCGTGAACGCCGCAAACTCTGGCGACAATTCACATTTCCTTGATGCCCCGCCCGGTGTAGAGGAGCTTGTAGACCAGGTGCGACGAAGCAGTGTGCTCAGTGAAGGCGGGAGCACCCAGTCTGAGTTTATGGAGAATGACATGGACCTTGAGGATGATCCGGAGCTGGCCATGGCTCTACGGATGTCTCTTGAAGAAGAGAGGCAGCGCCAGGAGCGCCAACCGCAGAACTAATTTTCCCCTTTTATTGATATAGAAACACCTACGAAAAGCAGCTCGTTCTGTATTCTTTCTGTTTTGTAGTTTACCAATGCACAATTTATTAATGGCAGTGCTTGCTAGTGAACTATAGAAATGGTTGAGAGACCGACTCTGTGTTAAACTCATTTAGGTGTTACCTATATATAGTACTAGTACTAATGCTAAAAAGTGTTATGTTAAGAGAGAGCATTGTTGACTCGAGCTCTTTTTTTCTTGTTTGTCCGTTCCTAGGCCTATAGTTCTCTGCTTATATGTCGTTTTTTCTTGTTCTCTTTGTTTTTTCTCTCTATCTGACTCCTATATTTCCTTTCTTTCCTGTTTGTTTTAGCTTTCCTTGTTCTCAGTTTGTTGCCCATTGGTGTCAGTTTGCTATTTTTAAGACATAAATAAAATAATTGTTACTTTTGTTTTCCTAGATTAGACTTTATCATTACTAGAATTGTGGCATTCATCTTCCTGTAACGCTAACTAACGCACAGCAAGACCACTACGGTCCGTATACAAACGTGGGGCAATATTCATTGACATCAGTTCCTGGAACAGTAGCTTCGCCGCGTAAGGAATGTGCACTTGGTAAACCTTCGTCTTGTTCTGGCACGAGCGGCACTCATACTGGTTCTTCTTGAGATTGGCAATAACGCTCATTAGACCACATACGCCGCAGACGTGTACACGGAAGGCATCACTAGCCTCCATGAGACGTTCCTTCATGAACGCCGCGGCACCATGGGCAATCATACAATCACGCTCCATTTCTCCGAATCGCAGTCCACCGTCACGCGAACGACCCTCAACAGGCTGGCGAGTCAAAATTTGCACAGGACCGCGGGCACGAGCATGAATCTTATCATCCACCATGTGTCGCAGACGTTGGTAATAAGTGGGTCCAAAGAAAACTTGAGCTGCCAGCTTCTTACCAGTGTGGCCATTGTACATGATCTCGAATCCACGAGATTGGTAACCGTGTTCACGAAGCAGCTTGCTAACTGCATCCACAGTAACCTCAGTGAACGGCGTCGCGTCACCTTCAAGACCTGACAATGCACTGACCTTAGACAGTAAGCACTCAATCAAATGGGCAACAGTCATTCGAGACGGAATAGCGTGCGGGTTGATGATAAGGTCCGGTACCATGCCTTCTGAAGTAAAAGGCATATCCTCGTGGCGATAGGTTATACCAATAGTACCCTTTTGACCGTGGCGTGATGCGAATTTATCACCAATCTGTGGTACCTTGGTCGTTCTCATGCGTACCTTGACAAATCGTAAGCCCTCCTGGTTGGTCGTCAGCAGTACTCGGTCGACAATACCAGACTCCGTCGAACGAAGAGGTGTCGAAGCGTCACGTTTAGTGTGGAACTTCGTACGTTGTCCGAGTTCCTCAGTGTCTGGTGGAATAGGAGCAGTTTTACCAATGATAATGTCCTCGCCAGAGACACGCAACCCAGGAATGGCAAGTCCATCCTCATCGAGCTTATCATATGTACCATGCTTCAATCGCAGTGTGTCAGCGCGTGTAGGCTTTTCAAACTCTTCTACGACACTCATACCAATGCGACGCTCTTGGTCAAGGTAAGATCTGTAAAACAGTGACCGGAACAGACCACGATCAATACTAGACTGGTTCATGATCATTGAATCCTCTTGGTTGTAACCAGAATAACAGAGAATGGCTACAATAGCATTCTGTCCGGCAGGAAGCTCACGGAATTTGAGATACTCCATCGACCTTGTGGTGGCCAACGGCTTTTGTGGGTAATATAGTACGTTTGCCATTGTGTCCATCCGCACAGCATAGTTTGTCAACGTAACACCCATTGCTTGTTTACCCATGGCACTTTGGTAAGTATTACGCGGTGATTGATTGTGGTCAGGGAAGGGGATGATAGAAGCACAAATTCCAAGAATCATGGAAGGATGAATTTCGCAATGAGTCCATGTTTGCGCATACAAGCTACGCGGCTTCAGCCGCTCACTCACATTACCGCCTGCTGCCTCTATACGAGCAGCGTCGTCTTGCTCAGCTTGTTGTGTACGGCTAATCTCCAAGTCTTCAGGAGTCATGGCAATCATTGTCGTCTCTTCTTCTTCACCATCTATATTTTCAACAATTCCATTTGCCACTAGTGAGCTCCATCCAAAGTAATCCGGCGACTCCGGTGTAAGGCCATTTTCTTCTGTGTTCAGAAGACGATAGACGTGATCCTTCGTAAGCTTGAGCTCGCTACCGTTTTCTACAACAAACAAAGGCCTGTAAACACGACCGGCATCAGTCAAGATCTTGAACTCCTGTTCGCGAATATCGCGTACAATAGTGATTTCAGGAGATATGTCGCCACGGCGACGCAGACTACGCATCGTGTTGGCAAGTAGAGTAGGTTCACGGTGGACTCCTACCCAGACACCATTCACAAATACACGAGTCGCATTATTGCTTTCTTGGGGGCTAAAATCCTCCAGTGGTTCCATTCCCCACTCTTCTAAAAAGTAGATGATCGGATCGGATGGAGAGCCTACCGAGATACAGGTCATTAAGCTCAGGTTCTTGACAAGACCACAAGCCTGGCCCTCCGGGGTCTCAGCAGGGCACACAAGACCCCAATGTGTGTTATGCAGCTGGCGAGGCTTCGCGATCTTTCCGTCCTTGCCGATTGGCGTATTTGTGCGTCGCAAATGAGATAGCGTTGAAGAGAAGGTGTAACGGTTAAGCACCTGCGACACACCGGCTTTTGTGCTCATGGCGCGCTTCTGGTCGCCCCAGTTGCCTGTTGCCAAAGAATATTTCAGGCCATTGGTGATGGTATTAGATTTAACTGCGAGTGTCAGGTTAAACTCCTTGTTACTCTCAATACATTTTTGCATGTACCTGAAAATATCGCGAGTCAATTTCTTGAATAACATGCGGAACAGATTGGCAAGTAGTGGTCCAGCAAGATCAAGGCGTTTTTTACCGAAATGATCACGGTCATCTTGCTCACGGCGGTCCAAAGATACCAGTAGCAACCGGTGGACCATATAACCGAAGAAGAATGCCTTACGAGTTTCGTAACCCTCTTGTTGGGTAATGTGAGGCAACAGCTCCTTCTGTAGAATGTCTCGAGCGTAACGAATACGCTTGTCCTTCGAAATTCCCGTTACATTACCACGACGGCCAATGTAATCTAATGCAACCTGACGATCCTGAACAAAGAACCCCTCCTCAATACAAGGCTTCAAAGCTTCGAGCATTTGCCAATCACTCTGATCATAACAAATGTGCTGCAGAATGTCACCATCAGGCACTACACCCAAAGCTCGGAATACCAACACAATAGGGATATCAGCACGTACATAAGGCAAAGTGGCCTTAATCGTCTTGTCCTTAGCAAAGAGCTTCAACTGCAGAGTTGAGATAAGGCGGCTTCCCTTCTCAATGGCAGAGCGGATTTCGGCCACATGAGAAACCGGAGAATTTGCCGGCTTCTGGAAGACTTGAACAATATTTGCCGCCGAACGCTCTTGGGCGATGAGCACCTTCTCGCTACCGTTGATCACAAAGTAACCACCCTGGTCGTACGGGCACTCATCAAGAGCATAGAACTCATCATCGCGCAAACCACGCAGCATGCAAAAGTTTGAACGAACCATGATTGGGACCTTTCCTGTATATACTTTTGAAATGGGCTCTTCAGGCTCATTAGCATCAGTGTACCAATCACCTTGGTCTTCCATATCCCCGGAATCCTTTTGATATAGGACACGCTTCTTCATATCCACATAAAGCGGCGAGGAGTAGGTAAGATTACGGTTACGGGCCTCTTGTGGGTACATAGCATGGGTAGAACCATCAGCTTCGGTCATGGTGGGCTTGGATAGATAGATCTTGCCAAACTGGATCTCATACCGCTTGTTAATGTTATCTTCCGGAGTCGTATGCTGAGCCGGCTGGTCAACAATGAGGTTTTTATCCTCCCAGACCAGCTCCTGAATCGTAGTCTCAATGAATTCGTCGAATGAGTCGAGCTGCTGAGACACCAGGCCCTTCTCGTTGAAGAACGACGAGATAACGGTCCAGCAGTCCTCGCTCGTGATCTCCGTGTCCTCATCATAGGCATACGGGTCATCCTCGGGGCCGACAGACATTGTCGGGTCCCCAGCGGGCGGGACTGGGCTCATCACTTCCATCGCCATTTTTCACGATGGCGAACGACTCGTGTGGTGCTGACACATTTAGATTCGATGGTGATATCGGTTCCTGGTCATGTGACCTGTGCCACCATCTGTGCGACGAAATAGAACAATGTAACTAATCAGTGTAGTTGCACTAATCTTTAAGATATATGAGGTCTCAATTATAGACGTGAAAGTGTGTCAATGTTACTTGACTGGAGCTTAGAAAGATTGTTGCGATCGTGTTGGAAGGAGGTTCAATATGGCATCTACTCCTTGGTTCACTGAAGGAAAAGGCTTATTAGTATCCTCGACATCAATAGAATTTATTATCTATATTTACCTTTTTTTCTTTTTTTTTCGCTCTTAGCCTTATAATTCATTTGCAGGCATCTTCTGGTTAGCAATAGTATATTTATAGACAAATCTTGATGGTTATTACCGCATCCGGGGATTCGGGTATTATCTGTGCTTGTGCCTGACCCACGTAAGCGGATCACGGTATGCCCCTTACCTTACTTGAAAAAACACCTGATCAACGTTTGACACGAGTCTAAGCATGGCTGATGGTAATGCGGGTAGCCATGAAGGGCCACAGGAGCAGCAGCCGGGTGTCATTGAATTTCCATCGTTGCCTGTGTCCTCAGGAACTCAGTTTGGGGGTACTACGGCATCACGATGGACCCCGCGACGACCATCTCTAAGTTTCAGCCGCATGCCGCGACGAAGTCGCGGTAGATCGATCTCAGAACAGACACAGGACGCGGTAAAGCAAATAGCGCCTCCAGTGAGCATTCCTCTTGTTATTCTATGTCTGCTATGGTACCTAACTTCTGCGATTTCGAGCAATCTCTCGAAGGCAATTCTACTCATTTTTGACTACCCTGTAAGTCTTACCATGGTCCAATTTGTGTACGCAGCTGCTTTTTCCAGCACGGTCATTTATATAGCAACGCGAAGTCGGGCCTTTGCTTCCGTATTCCCCAAAAACTCTGTGTCCACCACAGGGCTTATAGGTCCGCAGCGATTTGTGCTGAAAAGCACCGCTCCCATGGCGGGTTTTCAGATCGTCGGGCACATTTTCAGTCACTCTGCGACCTCACAAATTCCAGTATCGCTGGTCCATGCTATTAAGTCTTTAAGCCCATTATTGACAGTGAGCGTGTATACATTTGTGTTTGGAGCCCGATATAACTTGAGCACTTACCTCTCGCTTATACCGCTGACACTAGGCGTCATTATGGCGTGCTCTGCAGAGTTTAAGGCCAAGCCATTTGCCCTGTTGTATGCGTTCATGGGCTGTGTTGTGTTTGTGTCACAGAACATTTGGTCGAAAGTTTTGTTGACTACGGGTAGTAGTGCAAAAGACCAGGGGAGTCTTAGCATTGCTGAAATTCCTGAACGCAAGCTTGACAAGATGACAATTTTGTTCTGGTGTGCTGCGGGCGGATTTGTAGGGACGCTGCCGATTTGGCTTCTCAGTGATGGTGCATCTGTCATTTTCGGCGGACAGGGTTTTGTGCTGCGGAATGGTGGTAGCTTTCTGCAATTATTATTTCTTGTTACGCTGAACGGGTTTTCGCATTTCTGCCAAAACCTACTATCGTTTATCATTCTTGGGTCGATCTCAACCGTCGCATACTCAATTGCGAGTCTTTTAAAACGCATCGTCGTCATCACCGCGGCCATCTTCTGGTTTGGCCAGCGCGTGTCTGTGACGCAGGGGTGGGGCATTGTTATCACATTTGCTGGTTTGTATATCTATGACCGGTTTGGGTCGAAGACGACAATTCCGGTGCAGCGTGAGTCGGTTCTTCCAAAATAACTTACTACCGTTGCGTGTCCTGCCTTCTCATTGTTTCTACTGGTGGATGTGTCTGTGTGTGCAACTGGGTTAGTACAATGGAGTTGCTACAGTTGCAAGTGAGCAAGAGTGTGTTTCGAGTTGGTTATAGCTCAAGTGCAGACACTATCTATTCTTGTGGAATAAACTATCATATCACTGGTCTAACAAAGCCCAATCTTCTAAATTTTGTTACAAGCTGTTGAAGATACATTGATGCAACAGCCACTTATTCAAAACAAGCATATATCTATATACATATATTAGATGCTCATATATGTGTACTTAGTACTTGGTATCTCGTAGACTTATAATTGGCACACGCAGTATCTCTACTAATAATCTATTGCTAGTGATTTAGCCAAAATCTTTTTGTAATATATTAATAGCTAAAGTGAGAGAGATTTGGTGCTGTAAACTGGCAGTGAGTTCGCATGCTGTTCTAAACGACTATCAAAACATAGCATAACAAGAAACAGAAAAGAAAAGAAAAGAAAAACGCAAGTGATGTTTATTTGTTTATAGATTAATTAATTCAACGCTTCATGGCGTTGTTTTTTTTCAGTGGCCTGCTGGCGCATCGCCAGTTAGACGTGCCACGGCGTCTTTGGCCATGTCGCCAAGGCCAACCATGCATACAGTCTGCCATACTCCAAGTCCGATACGTGGCGTCACACCACGGTAGAGACCCCTTAGACCGTTCTGCGAATAGATATACTTTATTGCTGACCAAGTTGTCAGCTTTGCAGGGCGCTTCGGGTCTGGTGTACGAGACTGCATTTCAATGCGTGCAACATCAAGCGGCTGATTCCACGTACTCAGACCACCGCCAAGAACAGAGGCCAACACCTTTTCAGACGCTGTAAGCTTCTCGTTCTTCGGCTTGCCTCGCACGTTTCGAATGCCATCCTCGGCCAAACGGGCCAGCCCAAATCGCGAACCCCAGTTCGTCATTTGTCGCAATGCAACCGCATTGACACCCTTGTTAATGCCTCGAATACCCTCACGACGATATATATCAGCGAACACCTGAAAAGTAGACTGTGGTTTTACGCCCGCAGCTGCCTGCTTGTGGCGTGTAATCTCGACCGTCTTCATACACGTACAGAATCCCACAGAGAGATATGCTTGAGCTACACCACCCACCATGCCACCGGCGATTCCAGCACCGAAATTTGAGGCATTCAGATACTTCTTGGCGGTGAACTCGACCTCTGTGGAAATAAACAGCAGGATAGCACCCTTTGTGCTAGCTTCAATCCATGCCCATGGAATAAGGCCCTGCCAGAATCCAAACAAACCTCCACGGCTCCAAATACGAGCAAATGCCTGACCAAACGAGTCACCACGATGTGCTGCCATTGTTGTTTTAATGACTTCAAATGGCTGGCCCAGACTGGTCACCTCAAACATGTTCAAGCCAGCGCCCAGCAGCAAATTGCTGAACTTTACTGGCTTTCGCTTTATCTCATTCGATTCAGATGTTTGCATTATGGAATTTACCCTTGCTTTGAAATATACGCCAACGTATATGCGAAACTACAAGAATTGCCGCTCGCCTCTATAATTGTCTATATCTGGGAAATGGGCAGGCGTATTAGATGTTGATAATCAGGGTAAGGGCCCCAACGTGAGAATCCGGCCCCAACGCATCCCCGCACCAGACGGGCCAGATAATGAGAGGAGTAGATTTAAGTTTAATTTACAACTACCATATTTTTTGTCTGAACTCCTTGTAGTTAGTTTTGTATCTTACCTGGTTTATATTGCCCTATATTAAGTGCCGTACCGGCTGTTTGCATGAGCAGTAAGCATCCTCACGATGCTCAATTAGGTGCCAGCTGATGATCTGAAACTTAAATAAGATTGTTAGGTAAGAAACAAAATGTATTTTGAACTGCCATCGGTGGATTGGCATATTGCCAAACTAGGGTAGCTGCAAGGGCCTTCCTGCATGGTGCCGTGTACGGCAACTTGTGAAAAATCGGCTTTGTTCAGAACTGATTCAGAACTGATCCAGCATTAATGTGGTGCATATGGGCTAATAATTTATAAATACTCTGTTTAGGTATCGTTAGGTGGTCGAGGAAGCACGGCTTTGAAGCAAAGCCTGCATACGCTTGTGCACAAGGGGTGCAAAATTTGGTGCAGGTAAATTAGCTGAAATATGGGTGGTTCACGGCCCTCCTCGCGCTGATACGATCAACTGGATCATAGGTCACAAGCCGTGCAAGTAAATCAATGCCGTCACGGTCGAGAGCCGGCACAACGTTCTCTATGTTTGTACGGTTCCATTGAGGGAAGGTTGATTTGAAGTCAGGTAATGACGTGACGCCTGGCCAGATGTGTTCGTTAGGTGTTCCCAGAACCCTGAAGATCTTGAAGATCTCGTCAATCTCACTGTCTCCGGGGAAAAGCGGCTTAC
Source organism: Entelexis apis (assembly GCA_030564665.1). NCBI lineage: Eukaryota > Fungi > Ascomycota > Dipodascomycetes > Dipodascales > Trichomonascaceae > Entelexis > Entelexis apis. Next base: position 181,102 of record JAJLWA010000009.1, on the reverse strand, counting down.
GGTTCACCATCTCTGCGAAAATAGCGCCAATGCTCCACATATCAACACCTGTCGAGTACTGCCGGGCACCAAGCAAGATTTCTGGCGCACGGTACCACAAGGTCACCACTTCATGTGTATATGTACGCAGGGGAACACCAAAAGCACGAGCAAGGCCGAAATCCGCCAGCTTCAAATTGCCCTCCTTATCAATAAGCAAGTTCTGCGGCTTCAAATCACGGTGCAGAATACGGTGCGAATGACAATACATTGTGCCTTTAACAATCTGCAGCATGAATTTCTTGATTATGTCTGCGCCAAGTGTCTCATGTTTGGGTATCGATTCCATATACTTCTTCAGGTCAAGGTCTAAAAATTCGAAAACAAGATATAACTTCTGCGAGTCCGAGTGCACGATGTTGTACAGCGACACTATATAAGGATCGCGCATCTCCTTGAGCAAGGAAATCTCGCGAATAGCAGTGGAGGGTACGCCCTCGTCCTCGGCCTCGAGGCGGATCTTCTTGAGCGCGACAAGACGGTTACCACAAAGTGTGTCCTCGGCCTTATACACGACACCATAGGTGCCTTCGCCGACCTTCTCGAGTCGCCGATAGTCTGTTAACTCGGGCATCCTTCTCTGTTTTACTGCCTCCTCGTGTCAGGGGTTGAGGATACTAAACCTAGCGATTGTTGTTGCTGGGAGCTTAGATGTAAACAGATGCATTAAATTAGGGTCACGTGTTAGAGACGCGACGTTCAGCGTCGAACCTAATCTGATTTCCCCCCCTCCCCTACCCCTAAATCCGTTCGCTTGGTCGGATCGGAAATTTTTGGCCGGTAAAATATATATATATTTATATATATAGTCTTCCGTTCAGCGTGGAAAATCATTGGTTACAACCACCACTTTCATGCTAGATTTATGGTCAGTTGCAAATCGTGGAATTGGTACTAATTGGGTGTAGCTGGCTTTTAGATCTGCGAAAGGAGACTGCAGGATGAATGCATTATATCGAAGCTGAACAGCACGCTCCAGAGATTAATACTGATGCTTTGATCTAAATCTACGCCTATGTGTGGGCTTAGCATAACACCTCTTAATGGTAATCACCTCTTAGAAGGGCTTTCCTTAATGCGATGATGATACTCTCTCAATACACTAGATATCACGAATAACTTATCCCCAAGATCTATGGACAATTATTGACTCCGCGCCTTCTTTTTCAATGCTCGCCTCCTGATGTCCACATGCATGCCGTAGTTAATCTTGGAAACAATCTCGTTATATATGCCGAAGAAGTTTTCGATTCCCCAATGCATGAAAGCGTGCGACCAATATGGCGTCAGAGTATAAGCACGCTCCTGTGCACCGCCACGGCGCCCAATGCTTTTAAGAGTGGACTTCACAAATGCCTTAGGACTGGGGATGAGGGCTGATGTGCGGCGAACTTTAGACATCTGGGAGACCACAAGATACGACAAGACAAGCTGCACGTCAATGTTCTGCGGCTTGAGCTCCTCAGCAAGTGCCGACGACCAGCCTTGCAAAAACAACTTTGACCCAGAGTATACGGAAAGAAGCGGTGTGGGTGTCAGACCCGCAAACGAGCCCATGCTGAGCACAAGACCGCGAGTCTCTGTGGCCTGAGTAGAGCTCTGAATAGTAGGAAGTACAGCCCGCGTGATCTCGAGCGTGGCCAAGCAGTTGATCTGGATGATCCCCTGCATTTCCGAGTGCTCCAACTCTGTGAAAGGCGTTGGCATTTCGTGGCTGATGCCAACATTATTGATCAGAACTGAAACATTGCTGAGCTGGGCCACAAACTGCCGGAATTTGGTGTAGTCGACGGGAGTAGCGGTCAGTGCGTCCAGAGCAAAGACAGCTGTGTCGACACTAAACTTTGTCTTAATCTCACTGGCCACAGCCTCAAGCTTCGGCACAGTGCGCGATACAAGTGCCACATTAAACCCGGCTGCCGCTAATTGGTGTGCAAACTGTTCACCGATACCGGCCGTCGCACCGGTCACTACTGCCCAAGCACGACCCGACTTTGGCTTGTACGCACGCAAAGCAGGCTGGCGTGGCAAAAGCGTATCTCCCACTACATTTGAAAACGATTTGATGACGTGAAGCAGCTTGATTGATCCAAGAAGGACCAGCAATACCAGCAACGGCTTGGGAATACTCTCCAACACGCTCATTTGCGTCCTTATGTGTGTCTGTGTGTGTGTGGATGTGGAAACGGACAAGTTCGCCGGGGTTAGGTACGCGTGTGCTGGCGCGCCCTTGAATGTTAGTCAATACGTGTATGTGGGATGATGATGCCGTTGCGCATGTTAATTATGACACACATCATCAGCACATAAATTTGGTTATCGCTTAAAATGGAAGTTGGGGAAAAAGCTTTAACCGATCTAATTAATTACTCTAAGGGTAAACACTGGAGTACACTAAGCTAAACTTAAGTTAAGTTAAGTTAAGTTAAGTTAACCAAAATAAAACAAAATAAACCGAAGAAAAAAAGAAACCAGTGCCAGCATAATAACACATTACCGTCAAGAAACTTGTATAACGTTGCATGCCTTCCCACCACAAATATTGTCGCAACGTATCCTTAGAAATTAGTTGGTGATATATATTTATGCTTGCATAACCATCTACTGGATCGTCCGATTACATACGCACAACAGCATTCCAGAGACGCGCCCAGATAGTTGTAAACAACGGACTAGGCTAAATGAGAAGTAATGGTCACGACCTTCACGGATTATCATGTATGATGTATCTATATTACAGCATAGTGAGCACAACAAATTTCGAACGCGGCGCGCAGAAGTGAGACATATTTGCACGCGTTGTTTTGTAGGGTTAGGACAACACACTCTAACGCGTCAAACATCGCATCTGCCGTTATTAATTAACAACCCAGCTCGATCTCTTCTCCTCCAGAGTCCACGCTTTTGGGGACCATGTCTGCAGCGATGTCCCCGCCACATTTAGCACCTCAGAGGGCACGCGCATTTATTAACCACTCTCCTGAGTCTTATCGCGAGGCGATTGGAGCGCGGAGTGCTTCGCGTGGCTCACCGCGGCAGACTCAACCTCAGAGCCAGTCTCATAACCAGAATCAGCAGAATCAACAGAACCAGTCAGGACTGCGTATTACACCACCGGCTCAACTAGACTCTCAGGCTGGAACTATGGTGTCTCCATCGGTGTCGCCTAAACCTGGATCTGAATCTGAAGTCAGTGCTGCCAATCATAGCCAAGATGAAAGCAGCCGTATCCATAATAGCCACGATGCTGGCCATAATGCTAGCCACAATGACACAAATGGTGCGGAAGATTCGAGTAGTGCTTTGAATAATAGTGTCACAAATGGCTTTACAGTCGCACGAGATGTGACTCTCCCACTAGACGCGCGACCCCGGCGGAGCGACACGATGCCCACGCAGATGCCAGAGAGGCCTCAATCGCAGCCACAACCTGCGCCATCACAGTCGCATAAGTCCATGTCGTACCAGTTCGGCTCATCGTCTGGATCCGAATCTGGCTTGTCGCAGTATTCAGAAAATGAGAAGCGAGTAAAAGAATTTAAGGATGCACCACGGAAGCGGCGGCGCACGTCGCCTAACGAGCTTCACATTCTTGAGACCGAATTTGCCCGTAACAACAAGCCATGCAAGGAAGAGCGCGAGAAAATCGCAGCAACCATGGGCATGGATGAGAAGGCCGTTCAGGTCTGGTTCCAAAACAAGCGTCAGTCGTGCCGGCGACAGCAGAGTGGGTCGAATGGATCTGCAGCGTCCCGCACACAAAGCTTGCCGATGATCTCGACCAACCAGACGTTTCAGGACGAGAATGCTGCCCACATGCTTACTAGAGCCCCACTGCCACCGCCGCCGCCTTTCACATCCAAGCCCGCGTTTGCTGTACAGACGCAGGGCTCTGCGCAGCCCGCAAAGCGGGCTAAGTCACTGCGATTGACCATGTCTGCTGACGGGAAGGCAGAGCTAGTCGAAAGGTCGCCACTAAAACCCTTGCATCATCAGAATAGGCCTGCTCAACAGATGCAGTTTCCTCAGTTCACGCCCGTGCCGAACCTGGCCATGCGGTTCGCATCGATGCCATTGTCCGGCATGGAGACTGAATGTGCAACCAGCCTACTGTTTTTGAAGTCCGGCCATTGGCCTTAGCCATTAGCCATTGGCCCTAGTAGCTAGTAGCTAGTAGAGAAACTGTATTATAGTGGTAATAGTATCACATGTAAACGAATACCCAAAATTTAACGCTATATCTGTTGCTTTTTTTATTAGAGGGCAGGCTTCGCCTTGGATCTTTGATGCTCCTTTTTTGTCTTTTGTTTTTATTTTATTTCAGGAGCCGTTAGTGTGTGCTGTTGATCTCGTTGATGTCGTTGGTATTGTTCTCGCTGATGTTATAGAAAAAGAAACTGAATTTATTGGCATTGTCGAAAATACTGGAGTATAGTACCCGAGATAGGCTATTTGTTAGAGTGTAACATTAGTAGCCCTGTTCGTGGAGAGACGTGCTAAGTAGTCCATTCTTATGGTACCTTACAAAGGATTACGACCGAATATTTTGTGAAAGTATTTGCTGGCCTTGGAAGCATCGCAAAGAACTAACCATTCTTGTTGCTATTGTTGCTATTGTTGCTATTTATATTATTGGTTATTGCTCAATGTTGCGCATTGTTAATTGTTATCTGTTGCATGACAATTCTTGACATAATATTCATGCGAATTATATACATAAAAGGTAAGACTAAATCCGCGTAGCAATAGCCCGCAATGCTTCAGTCGGCTGGTAGGTGCCGACAAGGAACTCCAGTGCTTTCTTTTCAATAATAAGCCGCTTTGGCTTCAGCACATCCTGCACTTGCAGAAACTCTTTCGGCACTATGTCTATCTTGTCGTAATTCTTAGTAGCATCAAAAAGATTCTCACGATGCTTGTCAACTACGAATGTGACTGTTTTCCGTCGAAGATCATGTCGCTTCACAAACTCGCGTGCAACAAGCTCGTGCCCGCTAGCAAAATCAGCGGCTCCATCAACAACATAAAGATGGCCCTCACGGAACTTCAAACTCAGCGCCGTGCGCATTGCTAATGAGTACAACCGTGATGGCAGCCCTGTAGACAGGTCTCCAGGCGCGGGTCTGCCATGAGCGCGGCCACCATCGTGACGAATCGGGTTTCCACGGTCACCTTGACGTGCACGGCCAGAACCCTTTTGAGGTAGCAGCTTCTTAAGAGAGTATCCCATGTCCTCACGGCCAACAATGACCTTTGAACCTACACGCTCCGCATCACGCTCATATACAACTGCTTGCCAAAGTACGTCTCGTCGCGAGGGCAAGCCCAATACCTGGGTGCTCACCGGTTGAGCACGGAGAGGTTCGAGTGATGGAAACGCACGCAGCGTTGCTATGACGGCTTCTGCCGGCTTACCTGCTCTGAGCATTGCACCACCACCCTTTATGAAATTTCAAAATCGGTTTAGTTCAGGGTTCGGTTTGCAACACCGGTTGACGACTAAGCACCATTGTCATGACATGAGACTGAAATAATAGTACAATAAACGTTGGTGACCTTTTACGGTCACTACGGTCAAGGACGAAAACGAAATCACCGGAACCACCGAAACCACCGAAACTATGGTGAATTGTATCAGTTACATGGTTAAGGCAATCTATATCAATAATATGAACATCGGAAATTAGACCAATTTCAATTTTAATCTCGATGAAATGAAAAAATACATATATATGTCAGTTGCCGAATCAGAGTATACTTGCAATCTAACAAATTGAAGTAGGGCACCACTCAAACATGCTTTGAGTGCACCATGCATAGACGTAGGAAAGAAGTGAGCAAGCAAGCTCCACTTATAAATGAAACATGTAAAACTACAGGTGGATTCATTCAGGGATGAGGCTCACTGGAGATGCGAATGAGATACTCACTAGTCACATCAATCATTTCGCGCGGCACCTCATGCTTAACGCCAGGGATGACCTCAACCGTCTGGCTGGGGCCAGCATCTTGTGCCCAAGCAAGGGTCGAGTCGGGTGGGATCAGAGGGTCCTCACCGCCGCAAATCGCCAGAATCGGAAGATTGGTGAGGCGAAGCGCCTCCACCCGATGTGCGTGCGCCTTCAGGTCATCAAGGACTGCCGCAGGAAGTGCCGTCTCCCGAATACGGGCTGCATTCTCCGGCTGCTCTTGCTCAAACTGTCGCCATCGGTAGCTCAACACGGCTGGCAGGTTCGGGCTTGTGATGATCGGTACTGCCGCAGTGAGCAGCTCACGGTGCGTCGTAGCAACACGCCATGTCACATAACCGCCCAGAGAAACACCAATAATCACGCGCTTGACAATGTTCACCTCGGGAAGATAATTCGGAAGGTATAACAACAATGAAGCAGCCTCGGCCGATCCCTGGTCAATAACTGCTGACATGGACATTAAATGATTGTCGTTTCCGGTCGTCCACGACTCGTTCCCTACCTTGTCAACAAGCCGCTCACCATGGTTCGGCAGGTCCCAAACTGCGCACACCAAATCCGGCACCGCCTTGCTCAATAGTGAAGCAAATTTCAGGCTTGTTTCCTTAGACCGCGTGCGCCCGTGCACAATGACAGCCAGAGTTGCCTCACGACCTGGGTGCACGAGGTCCTCACCCAGAACAATCGCCTTGATTCCACCAATAACAAGCTCTTTCATATGCTTTTTCCGCTTGTCAACTTAGCCAATATATTGGACTTGGCCAAAACCCTTTTCGAGCTGCTGCTGCTGCTGCCGCCGCTGGCGGCGTTTCCTGCCCCGGTTCTTGAGCGGCTAGGGTATTGTGACAGTATCCCGACATGCTTTGGGCGCCAATAGCGAATAGAGATCGCCTGACCAAGATATCGTCTCTTATTTTACTTTATAAACTACCTCATGGCAGCTCAGATACCCTATTTCTAGAATCTTGCGACATGCCCACGTCATATTCACGGTTAGCGTGTAAATAGGCTTCCCCAGAAAGATTTACGCGCAACCAACCCTAAGAGCCCCGCACATACCCTGAGACAGCTGGGACCCTAGCCCAGAATTAGACTTCGAGCCTGACCAATCATGCACTAAATCGCAATTGGGAGTCTGCTGCCAGCCCCTCCAAAACGAGCAAACCCGCTCAGCCGCCGAGTCCATATGGCACCCGACAAATAGTACGATTTGCAGCAGGTAAATGAAGGACTAGAGTATATAAAAAAGGACCAGAAATAGTGTTCTTATGTAGCAATCTAATGAGCATCACAGCAACGGCACGAAACGACCTCAGACAAGGGTGAAAGTGCCAGTGGCAAAAGTGCGTGTTAAGACGACAAGTGGATGTGGGTTAGGGTTGCTGAGCAAATTTGAAATGGCCGACGGGGTCAAAGCCAGCTAAGACAGCCCGAACTCTGCGTCTTTCCAACCACACGAGTAGGTAGATGTCGGAGGCTACATCGGACGCGCAGACTCCAAGAGAGCCACGCGAGCCGGAGGTCTCTGCTGGGACCGCCGAGACCGCTGCACCTGCGGCAGGCGACGTAGAGTCGGCCGAACCTCAGGTCTCTGACGAAACGTCAGTGAAGCGGGCTGCCGATGAAGACGGGGCGAATGATTCTAAAAGACCGAAGCTAGATTCTTTCGATGAGAATAACGGAGATGATAGTTCCATGTTAGTTGACTCTGTAGACACGTCAGCAGATTCTGGTGCGCAACAAGACGTCAAATCCGGTGCGTTACATACAGCAAACGGCCACACCAAGGAATCTGACATCAAGAAGTCTGGTACTAATGGCTCTGGGTCAAGTCCTTCTCATTTAGACTCCAACGCGGGTTCTCATGCTGAATCAAGTGCTGGATCAAATACGGTTACCGCCGATTCGAGTCAGGCTCCGGATTCGGAGCCTCCACGTGAGACTACACCAGGACCAGAGTCCGCTATCACTCCGTTGGAGCGCGCTACACAAGCTGCCGAACAGGCGCGCATTGCTATGTTGCCAGATCTTGATCCAACAGAACTCCCTGTTGCTGGCACAGGGCTTCCGAAGCACCAGCACAAGTATGCCCTTAGTGCGATTCGTGCTATTAAGCGACTAAAGGATGCTGCACCTTTTGTAGCACCCGTTGATCCTGTGAAGCAAGGCGTACCTCAGTATTTCGACTATATAAAGCACCCAATGGATCTGGGCACGATGGAGAAGCGACTTGTTGCCAATGAGTACGACACCGTTAAGTCACTGGTTGATGACTTCAATTTGATTGTATCGAACTGCATTATATTCAACGGCGAGGACGCACTCATTTCAAAGATGGCCTTGAGTATTGCTCAGAGCTTCAAGAAACAACTAAGCAATATGCCAACCTATGATGCGACTCGCAAGGGTGCGCAGGCGGCTGCTGAAGAGGAAGAACATGCAGCTGCTACTGCTTCTGCCTCAGCAGCCGCTGCCGCTAGTGCAGCTGCAGCTGCAGATGAACATGTGGGCAAGCGATCCAGCACGGCGACTGCCGTTATTGGTCCTAATGGCGTGCCGACACTGAGGCGCAAGTCTACCATTGATGGTCGCCCCAAGCGTGAAATCCGGCCACCTAGACAACCAGGATTTGCAGGCAGTGGCTCTGGGGAAGGCCGGCCGAAGAACAAGAAGTACGCAGCCGAGCTCCGGTTTGCTAGCCAGGTGCTTAAAGAAATGCAGGGCCGTAAGCTCGAGAGCATTGCGTTCCCATTTTTACTCCCTGTTGACCCGATCGAACAAGGTGTGCCTACGTATTTCGACGTTATCAAGGAACCCATGGACATCAGCACGATGCAACGCAAGCTGAACGACGGGATTTATTATACAGGCGATGAATTCGAAGCAGATGTGCGGCTTATGTTCCGCAATGCCTACACCTTCAATCCAGAAGGCACACCAGTGAATACAATGGGTCACAAATTGGAAGATTGGTTTGATCAGCGTTGGCTCGAGAAGCCAGTGCCAGGTCCAGCTTCGAGCGACGACGACGACGCGAACGAAATCAATGAGGAGTACGCCGAGAGTGGCATTCAGAATTCTGCAGTTGATTTTATGGAAGAGCAGCTCCGCACAGTCCGCAAGCAGCTGACGCGGCTAAAGAAGGCCACTTTGGCTGAACACTATAAGAAGGGCAACCGACGAGGTGGCATCATAAAGAGACCAAGCCATGCACAGCGACCTTCGCAGTCAAATATATCACACCAGGCGATGCCAACCGAGATGACTTATGAGATGAAGCGTGAGCTACGCGACCGCATCGACAAGCTTCCGGAAAAGAAGATCCGCACTGTGATCGCAATCATTCAGGAATCACTACCAGATTTGGGACAGCCTGGACAAGAAGAGATCGAGCTTGAGGTCGATTCGTTGGATCAGGCAACGCTATTAAGACTTTATAAATACGCAGTTCTCGGGCGCCGAGAGGAGCCAAAGGCTTCTTCTTCCAGCGCTATCGCCGATACAGTGAGTGAGGCAGCATCGCCCGGTGCTTCTAGCGGCTCAAAGAAGCGGAAGTCAAAGCCGCTAAGTGAAGAAGAGCATAACCGACAGATAGCCGAAATCGAGCGTAAGCTGAATGAGTTCGATCAGGCCTCTGGCTCGCCCGGGTCCACGCTGGGCACAACTGGCGTCCACGCCGCTGGCTCGGCTGTGGGCGAGTCTGATGACAGTAGTGACGAACCCCACGGGTTCGGAAGTGATGATGATGACTCGAGCAGTGAAGAGGAATAATGACGGACAGTAATTTTTTTTGTAAAGTAACGGTTAGCCACGAGCAAACCAGGATTAATTTGAAAACCAGACCAAACTGATATTCCAGCCAATGCTGTAATAGCCGCTGACTATCGACCCAACTAATTGATATGTTCGTCACTGCTGTTTCCTACTGCATTGGGCAGACAAGATATAGCAATAATTAGGCAGAATGCAATAGAAAGAATTCAAAAAGATGGCCAATAAGTGCACACATAAAACCAAAATAAAGGGCACTACACACTCTCTTGAAACAAGAACCTAGAATCCGGGACGTAGGTTGCAAGTAGCCTTTAAGAAGAAAAAAAAAAAAAAAAAACAAGTAACAACTCAAAAATCCAAAGAGTGATTTCTTGATTTCTTCTTGAGCGGAATTTGAAAACGAACTTGTCGCGGAAAAAATGGTGTTTAGTAGTGATAGATTCTAGCTCCATCTTGAAGGCGTCATAACTTTTGCCCTCGTCTGTATATGTTTTCTCAGTAAACTCACCACTCGCGATGCCCCACATATCGCTCTAAATCAGCCACTAACTCATTCATCTGCTGCTGCATTTTGCGCGCACGAAGAAGAAGGCCTTCAAGAGCCTCGTGTGAAGGCGGCCGAGGTGCCCAATGTGTTGTTGCAGGTGAGGGGCTAGACGGGTCATCCAGGGTCGGGCCCATGCCGTACAAGACACTATGTGGATCCGCGTGAGGGGTTTCTGGCAACGCCTCTGGCGACCTAGCCTGGATCTGGCCTTGCGGAGTGCCTGGTGTGCTCAATTGAGGCGGCGTAGACGGCCCTGGCATTGTGGCGGAACCTCCCTTGCAAGTAGTGTCTACAAAGGCAGGTTCAGGGTTGTTTGTGGGCGCGGGCGAAATATCGCGTGGACCCAGGGGAGCGGCATGAGCAGGCAGCGCAGAAGCGCGTGCCTCCCTCCCAACGGCAGAGATGACGAGCCGCGGAGCGTGGAGCGCAGCGAGAGGGGCTTAGGGCTTGAGGGCGTAGGGTTCGTCCAGATTTGCCCGGAGGGGGGCCTAACCTACTCCATACGGGGATCCGCCCAAGCGCTACGTCGCTTCCAATCACATGGGTAATCACGTGTGTATCCAGCACGCCGACTCAGATCACGAACAACGAGTGGAGGCTCCCGAATTTCACACCCCGACAACCCGCTTCCCAACACTACGGCACAATATGAGCGACAAGGTCGAGAAGCAGGAGGCTGCGGCCCCCGAGATTTTGAAGGTGCGGATCACGCTCACTTCGCCGAGCATGAAGCACATTGAGCGCGTCAGTGAGGACGTTCTCACGCGCTCGCGCAAGAATGAGCTCACGCCCCGTGGCCCTGTGCGCATGCCCACAAAGGTGCTTAAGGTCACCACGCGTAAGACCCCCAACGGTGAGGGTTCCAAGACCTGGGACTGCTATGAGATGCGCATCCACAAGCGTGTTATCGACGTCCAGGCTTCCACCAGCGCCATCACCCGCATCACGGGCACGTCCATGGACCCGAAGGTGAACATCACGATCACTATCGCGAACTAAAAGGCTTGCTAACTTATACATATGGTCCAAGGGTGGGCTGTGTAGGAACAGTCCGTCAAATAGCTGGCTGTTCCGTAACGTAAATTAATTTAACTTCAAAAGTCACGTCGCTGTGCTACGAATCTGGAGGTCTAGCAGATATCTTTGTTGTCTATATCTGCAGTGAGAAGATCGCCTATATTATTGCTGCTTAAAAGGATCTATTGCTATCGACTGTATAGATGCTTGGAGCTGATTCTGAACCTGGTTCTGCTCCTAGATTAGTAGTTGGAAATGCAGGTCGGAAAGCAGGTTCGGTTTATTTAGAGCTAATAGTTAGTTGGTCTAGTCTGAAAGTCTTATTCCACCTAGTTGTCCTGGTTAAAATAAATAAACACGTGGTAGGAGCTGCGACAACTTAAATTTCTGAGCTAATTTGAGATTATTTCTTTCTTTCTTTCTTTTTTTTTTTTTTTCTTTGGCGCTGGCATCAAAATCAAGTCTTACTATATAAATAGTATCAAAATGTCATTTAAATAGATTCTCTGGTTTACGTCATTGTGTCTGGCAAATTATAACGTAGCCAGATTAGTGGGTCTCCTAAGTTAATATGATTCTTGATGCAGTAGTAGTCGACCACATTTGCCTTTATGATAGAGTAGAAACTCTTGTTATGACGATGGCAAATGTCTAATAACGTTCATAACAACTTCAGCTAAGTTTAGCTTAGCTTAGTTGATATTATGTGTTTTTTTTATTAGTTCCAAATATGGAGGACAATACGTGTTATTTAATAAAGCTATGTATAAGGATCATTAAGGATCATGTACTGCAGACAATGTGGTGAAGAAGCCGAAACAAATTATCCACAAGTAATCGGTAATAATGGAGCCCTGGAATGATACGGCGGATACATATATATATATATACATATACATATATAGAGCTTTATATTAAGGCTAGCACATATGAATCACATCCCCATGTCAATCCATGGCCTTCCTGTATATATATATGTCTAATTTATTAGCATAGTCTTTGCATGGCGGTTTTCCTCTAAAGCAATGACAATAAGCCACCCACATTATCATGCACATACCTCGTGTTGTCGCTAAGCTGCTCGCATAACTAATCAAACACTGGCCTGAAACATACCATGGTACGCATACATCTTTCCTAATTGTATGCCAAAGTGTGCTCGCAAAATTCCTATAACTTTATACCGAACGCTTTGAAAGTCACCGTCTCAATATAATCAGCTATATAATAAAATATCCAAGCTTCAGCCGTTAAAGCCACAACTGACGATCTTCCACTTACCCGGAAACGTTTACCCTTAACCGCATTTCGTTAGTGCCTGGTTTATCACCTGGAAGTACCTCAGGCGGTAAGCGCGGGCAGCCTGCCCAATCTGGGCCTTCGCAGGCCCAGGCTCTGACACACTTTTGATGGCCAATGACTCCAATCGAATGGCCTCCAATCGAGTCGAATTTCGTCAAAGCACATACGGCATTCTTCTAAGAAATCACAACATGCCGCGGCGGACTTCTGTTCACCTGCTCGCGTTTCGAGACCCCGACCAGTGTTTTTGAACGGGCTAGGTTATGTCAACCCGCACCCTGGCTAATTATGTTTGCTGATCGTAGATGTATGCCCGTACCCACGTACACACACTCCCCCCCACTCGACCTTTACAGTGCGTAACGCCGTCTAAAGCTTTCCTCATTGTCGAACTTCACGATTTCAAAGTCGACTCTCCCAAGTAGTCGAAGCGGCAATTGTGCTCTGGATAGATTCACCCGATCACTGTCGCGATGAGTGCAACCGCTACCATCAATCGCAGGGCTCCAGCACAGCCTTCTGCGAAAAGCATACCGGGCCTGCCTGCCACAAGTAGGCTTTTGCCAAGATTGCCTACCGAGGAAGCCGAGACGGAGCATCCTCCAATATACATGAAGCTTAATTCTAGCATCCTTTCGCTGCTCGCTGATGGCTCGGATGCTCCGAAAATAACCCTTGAAGTTTCAGAAAAGACCAAATCCCTCCGCATCGGGAACTTCGAGTACCAAGGCTCTCTCTATAAGGAGCCAGGGTATTCAGAAGTCTATCTCCCGGAGAATTGCCATGGCGGAGACGGTCAGTCAAAAGCACAGCCCCTGTTCCGTAGCCATGGCCAGGTTCGCAATCGCATGACTATCAAGCAAGACAAACCGCTCAAAGTACCCCAGTATTCGGAGCCGGTAGACCTCACTCAGCCCACTGAGCAGCGCATTTTGCATATTCTCAAGCTGGGGCCCGCACAAGCTCAGGACATAGCCGCTAAGGTCCAGACCTCTCGTGAGCTTGTGGATGCAGTTATAGCCCAAGTTGCTGAGCCGCGTGTAGCTAGATCAACGCATTATGTTCTCAAAAAGGAGTTTCAACAAAATCTACAGGCCCAAGAGGACAATACCGTATCCTCAACCCCTCCGAAGGGCCAACAAAAGCAGCGCCAGGTCGACGCTCCTGTTAAGCCAGAGAGAATCACAAAAACATTGAAAGAATTACGAGAAGCTCGGGCCGCAACAAAGCCTGCTACGGGAACCCCGCCTGTTGTTTCAACGTTGTCTGATGGCTCTGCTAATACTAACTCGTCAGCTTCTGAAGAAGTAAATAAGGGATCTGATGGAGGAGAAAAGAAAGCAAGCTCTGTGCCAGCTGACATTTCCGGTCCTAAAGACCGCCTCAAAATCGCTGTTAAACGCAGGGCCCCCGTATCTACCTATAATCCCAGCAAACGGTCTCGGCCAGAGACCCCCGAGGGCTTACCAATGCGACCAGGTGCGGTAAAGCAGAAAGAAGGACTCAAAGAAGGGCTCGAAGAAGACATGTATGAGATGGCTCGTAAGTTCAAGAATGCTTACGGTGAGTACCTGGAGCTTTACACGCTTCTTTCGAAGCGTAAGGCACGGCCAGCTTCTCAGGTAGAAAAGCTGATAACAATGCATCGTCAGTTAGAGCGCTGGAAAAACACGCTCTGGACCAACGCTCGAAACAAGCGTATGGTGAACTAGCGGAGCTTCGCATCAATATACGTGTATTTCTTGCACATTTGCATACAGCCTCACCGATGAATCCACGCGCAGCGACGCTCACTCACATACATATATATATTCATTTTCATACACTCATATATACATACAGTTCATACATATAGTTCATACATACATACATACATACATACATTTCTCTACGTTACATATATATATTTGGATATTTTATCCGGTCTTTTGTTTGTGTTCCTGGTTTCTTAGATTAATGATTCAAAGACGATGCCCAGGTACAAATATGAACAGCACGCAAAAGGCAGCTGTCATGCAAATAATTGCCACAATCACAAAAATAGCCCTTTTTATCAGCATTGATCGAACAAATGGTTCTTGCACTCGCATTATGCCGCCTCCATCCCGCTCGCCAAACCCACATATAGCCAACACTGGATCAATATGATATAAGGCGCTCATTGTTAAGTACCAACCAAAGATAAACGGTAAAATTATCCAGCAGCGATGCGATATAGGCTTCCAGTCTAGCAGTACAAATACAAATGAAAGCCAGAATGCCCCGAAAAGTGCAAGCAGCCCGATTCCTAGTCGCAGTGCAGAACTCACTGGCTGCACATTAGATAACGCACGCTTTATGAGGAATGAAGGTAAAGCCTCGCGTTCAAGTGCTTCAAAAACGTAAGTCATTGTTGGATCAAAGATCTTTGGATTGTCTAGTCCGTCTGGGATGGCAGCCAGCTGCCGTACGTCATCCGCTAGAGACCAGCCCTGGCTATTTGATGGTAACTCGATTTCCTTCTCTGACTTCGGCGTTAAATAAAGTGACACAATGCGCTGCGCACTTTCTCGGATCGTCGTGCGTGAAACCGTTTCCATGCCAGGATAACTAGCCGAATGTTTCTCACCATGCTGATTCGCGATCGAACCTTTAGGTAATTGCTCATCGTTAAAAGATTCATGGGGCTTCGGTGGACTTTGAGGTGGTGGCGGACTGTGATTTGATAGCAATGAGTACCTCTTATTTGGCGCAGAATCACTTGCGGTAAAGTCTGGAACCCGCATATTATCAAGTAAAGCTGAAAGTCGCGAAACAGTGTCACGTTTGGTTTTTAGCTGTTCATCTCCCACGCTTCCGTATCTTGGCTGCTGCATGCCATTCATGTCGAATTCGTCTCGCTCTTCATCATTCAGGCCCCTCGAGTTTGTGTCCAGCACGTCTTCTCGAAGCACGTCAAAAAGAATAGAAGAACTTGGCGAGCCATTGCTTTGACGGGACTGTCGCGAGCTTGCTTTTGCAGGTGCTTCTGGAAAAGCATCTGGATAGTTGCTGCTCTTCGAAGTATTTTGGCTATGACGACCACGCATATGTGCTTTCACAAATTCTTTACATAGTGCATTGTGATGAGCGCAATCGAGCCAAAATTCAAGATATTCGACTCCTCCATACTGCTCTTTTAAGAACACATAAAAGGACCACAGATCCACCGGAGGTTTACTGAACCGATTTAGGATCTCGAAGAGCGTAGGCATGCGAGCCTCACTCATCAGGTCTATGTAGAGAGGGGAACACTTGATTCAGGTTACTGAATTCGTGTAGCTATTTAAAGCTGAGTATATATCGGTCACAGGCGAGGCAAAGAATGGCTGGTTCTGCGCTCGTACAAGTTCAATACATGATGATGACAAAGACTATCTGTTTCAGGTAACCTCAAAACAAATATACCTGCGGTACCCTGCATTACCCGTACCCATGATGCAGGAGTTATATCTTTCTGAAAATTTAGCCGATATCTAGAATCCATTTGTTTGAACTAAACCATAAGCGAATTAAGTATTCATAGGCTGTTTTCATAAGCTATTTTGCATAAATAATGGGATACTTGGTTTTCACAACTTCCTAGCTTTCAATTAGTCATTATTCCATTATACCGATATTAGTGTAAGGGTAGACAATAGATGCAGGGCGCCTCTCTTATGTGTTGTTCATGCTCTTATGTGCTGTTTATACCTTTCTGTCTAGCCACTGTCAAAATTACTACAGATTGGAAAGAGTAGCGGAGATAAGCTTTTACATTAGGGTGAGGTCAGCGTACTAGCCATGCATTAAGTCTAGATTTTGTCTAACATGGCAATAGTGCCTACTCAGGCCAGTGAATAGCACTCTATCTGTTCTGATGATGCTATTAAGATGCTGTCCTTTTGCATTAAATAAAGCCACCAATATAACCACTATGCCAAGTTCACAAGCGAGGCTCGTCTAACGAATGACGAAGATAACGACTAATTTCTCTAATATAATCATGCTAACCCATTATACGTAGTTCAAAAAGCCATGCTACTTACGATTGACATAACAAAGCGTAACTCACCTTGTGCGTGCTCCCAAATAGTTTTCCTGCTTGCTCAGCTTTCACATCACATCTGGGGATAAAATAGCCTTTTCACCTGGTCACCGGTCAACTAAAATTTTCACGTTGAACGCATCATAGAATTGTAAAGTTTTCTTAACTCGAAATGGTCACAATTTTTGCCTCTAATGAAAGCTTATTAGTGTGTAAACAAGCGCACAGTCTTAGAAGGATAGCTTACAAACGCAATGAACACTGTCAGTGAATGCTTCAAGTGAATATCGATCCCTTTTTTTTCTCAAGCTCACTTATCAACAAATACTTGAATAATATGTGTGCCATTACTGCCAGAGAAATACTGTTATTGAATTAGCACTGGCATCGGGTGCTGATACCCCGTGTGTGCCTCGCCCTGCTAGTATATTTAGCAGACCTTACTAATGTGAATACACCTGTATTATTATATCTAGTAGCATTTATTGCCGGCAAAGATACGTAGAATACAATTTATTGATTGCACTATTTACTCTCCTTTGTAGCTTGAATTTACGCGGATGGACTTGTCTGAGTATGTGTCAAAATTGTACATATATGACACTTGGATCAATGAGGTGTGAATAATTTGGAAACAGGGTGAAAAAAGTATAAATGGAATATTAAATTTATTCAATCTCATTAGCTTTATTAGTTTGAAACAATATTTAGTTTAATTTGCCAAGTGATCAAGCAAGAAATGTAGTTTGAATTAGCCAAAACTTATACTCTCCCAACATTATACACAGAGGAAGGGCGGCCATTCTTTCCGCTTACTACATGCGCAGTCGGATCGCATGGTCCCGCAGTGGGTTTTTAGCGTATATAGACAGCACCCATGCAGTGCGCGTAACGTGGTTACGATGTGCAGATGGTGAGAAGTGGGAATATGTGACTCCAATACTGGTACCTGTTGCTTCGGAGGCTCGCCCTGTGATGTTGAAGTGGTCCACGTCGAATTATGATCTGGCAATCGCGGATGACCTAGGGCGCGTCCAAATCGTGACCATAAATAACTCTGGGGCACCTACAAACCAAATCGTGGCCAGCAGTGTTCGGGATCAGCGTCAGAGACCTGTGGAACTCGACCGCGTCGTGGCCATGCACTGGTTAGGCCTTGAGAAGAACATCTTAACACCACAGTCACATAATCAGGGTGTCCCTGGGGCTAAGGCCTGGAATTCAATAAAACCCCTAGGTCCCTTTCATCCGAAGAAAGGTAAAGGTGCACTTGTATGCGTAAATGGTAATGGCATGCTTCGTTTCCTCGTGCAGACTCTGGACCAACGTTACGTTGAAGTAGATGCCTTGATTCCAGGTGCTCATTGCGTTTCACGGGCTGTAATGATCGCAAATGGCCCTGAATCCTTGCTGGTAATGCTTGTAGGTGAAGCTGGCGTTCTACAAGTTTACGAAGCTTTTGTTAGATGGCATCCAGAGAACTTGGCCAATAAGCAAGACTTTGTGGATATAGAAGTACATCCGATTGCCATAGCTCCGCTCCCTGGTATGCTTGTTGCCGATGTATTGACTCTTGCAGCATACAGGACTGTAGGCGAGTCAACTGTGGTAATTTGTGCGGTTTCTGAAACTGCGGTGGCTCGCTATAGTTTATCAATGGCAACTGAGGCTTTACACGCGTCCTTCTTTGAATTGTTTGGTAAGTCGGCTCCAGTTCAGCCAGATCCGCATAAGGTTTGGATTCTCGAGGACGCCACAGTGAAGGAATATGACACCAAAATTCAGTGCTTCCTGGTAACTGATACCCTGATTTACACTATTTATGACAATGGTACTGTGGAAACAGAGTCTTTGATACCCGGGGTCTCTTCCACTCGTCTCGACATACTGCAATTGAAGTTTTTGCCATCCGAGCTCGCAGGAACAGTCGACCTCTGTCTCTCTCCTACAACTACATGTGCTGCTGTTTATTACTCAAATTCTCAAGATCAACCTCTAGTAGTCAGAGTAAAGCTTTCAGGTTCCGTAGACCAAGAGCAGATGCGAAACATCGCCCGATCGTTGGCAACTGCATATGCATCTACGGTCTATAATCTTGAGCAATCTGATGATCTGGTTAGTGTATGCCGAGAGGTACTCAGTGATCCTCAAATCCAAGCTCATTCGTCATTATTTTTTGAAACGCTAGCATCCGAGGCGCAGCGCCTTCTAACGGTTAACTTGACCCCTGAAGACCGTTTTTCAGACAGATATATCGTTCTTCCTTCTCCTCTGCAAAGATGGCTCTCTTTTTTGCTGCCACTAGGAACCTCAGCAGGATGGAAGCGCACGCCTGGCTGTCGTCTAGCCTTGTGTCTCATAAACCTCCAGTTATTGGATTTCAGTCTTACCTGGACTTTGAAAAGAGTCACACGACGAACGCGAGCAACTACTGCTGAACAGTTGCGACTTGAGATTGCTGCCTCACAGTATCATATATCATCAATGTTGGGACCCATCCGTTGGGCTACAGACCTTATTGCGCGCATATGCCAAGAGCTTTACGATGCAATTTCTGCTCCAGATCCACCTTTCAATGCAACTTATCGGGAAAATGCAGCAGCTCATGTTCTGCTTGAGAATGCAAATGTGTATAATTCGCTGATTTTCTCCAGTGTGGCTCGGCTTCTTTTGAAGTTCTTTTTGCGTGGACTTCATACACTCACAACAGCAGCAAAGAGTCTTGCCGAACAGGAAAACAAACTGAATACCAAACTTAGTAGTATGATGCAAGCGGGAGAAGGTATGAATGATGAAATCCGTACACGCCTAACCTCCCCATTAAACTATGTTGCTGCTCAAATGTTGAAAAAGGTCGTGGCACAATTGCAGGCTGCGCCTGTTAATCTGGATGCATTCGAAAAATTACTACTCCATGTTGACGAGAAAGTCAAAGCGCTGGTCGCTGAGGCCAACGTCCCCGATCAAGTGAGACAAGCCATGGACTCAGAGCTGGTGAAACTTGCGAAATGTCCCTCGTTTTTCATGCCTCTTCTGGATCCTCTAATCGAGACCGTTCGTATTGTATTACTACCGTCACTCAATGTCCCTGAGCTTTATTTCTATGACACAACGTGGCTTGGGCTTGACGAGGAGCTAAGCAGTGGCGGCCGTATTGATGCAATTCGCAAGCGCATCATTCTGCCGAATGAGCCAGTCCAACAATGTACACGTTGTGGAATGCATTCTATTGGTGCTGAGCAAGGCAAGCCCCAAGTCCAGCAATGGTCTATGCTCTTTCAGCACCACTGTGTATGTGGTGGTTGGTTTTTTCGCGTGAACTCAGAAACCTTAACGGGACCGTCGCGTGCCGCATCTGAAGCAGTTAGCATTGGAGGCTTACAAAATTGAAGATTGTAGCTTCTTAAAATAAAATATTCGCTAGTGTTTAGGCTGAAATTTTCTATTTTTTTTTTTGTTCTAGAACTTCTTATGTATACACGGCTATTATATTATGAAATAGGAATGAAACATAATGGAAGTGATAGTAACTCTTGGTTATTGGTTCACTGTCCGTAACTAACAGTAAGTTCGGGTGTTAATACAAGGTAGCAGAATCCACTATTGATTATACTGATACAAGTGGGCGCGAGATTTGAGATCTAAATTCAGCAATTGCAGCCCAAAGTAAAGACCGCTCCCTTTTTCTTGCGACTTCAGGGATGCGGCGGTATAACTTTGCTTTCGTGAAGCTTACAATCTTGACTTTTGGCATCATCCCCTGTGGGCTCTGTTTATACTCAAAGGCAAAAGACTCTATAGTGACTTTGATTAGCATGACTCCAAACATGTGTACTTCATCAAGAGCTGTGAGCATTAGTTCTTCAACCTGAGGTACTAAGAGGTCATCGGGTATCATCTGTCGGCCAAACGGCTCCAGTGAAAGAATGTGAAAATCATTCTCAAGTATATGAGCATACAGAATGAGCTTGGGGATTCGTGATGAGCCCTTCTCCAGTAAGTATTGCAGCATAGAAGCTTCATGTCGCACAAGCGTCTCATCAGTACAGATTTTGAGGACTGAGGGTAACATTATATTATTATCAACAGTGACAAGTCCAAATCTAAAAACCCCAGTGTTTTCGTCGGGAAGATAGGTACCGATGTTGCTTGGATCGGTGTCATTCGGTGCTCTGTGATCTATGCTGATTGTATACTTCTGACGATTCACGCGATTCGCAACCCACCATTTGATTTTACCAGCTGAGCCCTTATCGAAACTAGAAAGAGGCTCTATGTTAGGGTCCTCCAATGCTTCAGGTAAGGCATCAAATCCATGATAATAGCGTAAGTACGGATGTCCGTAGTATGCTTCGAGGCTAATTGCCGCGAGTGCTTCACAAACTTGATGGCTGTTGATAGGATACGAGATCTGAAGTTCGATGCCTGATGACTTAGGAACTAACATAACGAATCTAGTTGAGCATTCGCTGGATAAGTAACCAAATGCAAGATCATTGACAAGCATGACATGGCAAAGGTCCTGTATAGCACGCGAGACTTCGTTTTTCCCCACCTCTGCGTCTTTGACAGAGTCTCCAAAGTAATTAATTTCCCTCTGTGTGGAGGGGAAGCCTTGTAGATAGCTCACAATATCGAATTCAAGAGCCAAGTCTGAATAGTTACGCCCGATAAGAAGAGGTTTGCCGACTACATTGGTCAATTCGCATAAAATAAGATCTGCACTGCCAATGAAAGGAAACGTTTCTGGTCTACGTTCTACGAACTTGATTCTGAGACCCATCTGGACTAGCAGTGGTGTTATAACAACTAGAGCAAGCTCTTGTGTTGTCATGAAACGAGACGGCTGCTCAAAGTCACGAACGCGCTCAAGGTTCCTTTTTAAAACATAGTCAAAATTTTCCCATTGGCTCACCGATGCAAACTTGAATGGACTCGAAATTTGTTTCGAACGGAAATATCTACCAAGATCCAGTGGCTGAGAAAGTAATGACTTACCACATTTCACCTTAGGAACAACGATAGGTGACGATGCTCTCTGCATTTAGAAGTAGTGATGTAAATTAAAGATTTTGAATAAAGAGAAGCTCAACGTCGAGCTCAGATTATATCTATATGTATAAAATAAGCATGCAGTGCGCAGCAGACAGATGCAGTTACTTGGCTCTTTGATTACTCAAAGAGGAAACCAGTGGGCGATCATGACACGAAGGGATTCGCACACTTACGCATAAAAGTTTCCGAAGTTTTAGGGTCGACCATACTCTGCCAATCCAGTGGCACGAGCTGGGTACCCGTTAGTGGATTGCGAGCAAACACCACACCAAGATCGCTTTGGATAGTGGATAGATAATAGTGCGAGCCATCACCCAGCGATAATACTGATGCCCGGACAAGATCGCCAGGAGCAAATTGTTGTTCTACTTTAATTTTGTCACGGTCGGTTGCTCGAATGTCCTGAATTCGCACAATCGCACCATATCCTTCACCAAGTTCTGCTGCTCTCTCATTGGCTCCGGCTCCTGAAGGAGGGTGCACTGATCCAACTGCGGAGGCAAAGACACCAACAGCCGGATCCACGACATTGTTTCCCTCATTTTCAACTGCTATTATATCCAAATTCACCTGCTGGCGTCCTAAACGTTGTACGCGAGCGTACACAATACTGCCGACCTGCGGCAGTTGAGATGTGCTTCGACGTGAGTTTCCAACCGCTTGGCCTGGAATCTGGGCATACGGGTTCCGGAACTCGTTTGTGACTGTCAATTGCCACTTGCCCTTACCAGCATCTGTGGCACCGAGCTTGCCTAGAATCGTTGCTATGATTCCATTGTCCATGCTCTTGAGACCACTACCAGAGATATATTTCGGGAAGTCGCTGTCACTGCGCGGGCATACGAGCTGTCCGGGAACTACATATCCTGGAAGCACCATTTACTTGTCTTAAGTAGGTTTATCTTCAACATAAAAACCAATTTGGGATCTGAAAAAATCAGATCACGTGTGTGGCTCTAGAATGGTTGTGGATCAACATTATATTAGATATAACGGTGCCAAGCTTGATTGATTGCACATATGATGATGATATTAACAGTTAAACGTTCAAATGCCCTGTTTATAGTAAAACACGATAGATTTCTAGGACACATATGGTATAAATAAAATAAACAAGCATAAATTGACTACCAATACGTTTCCAAACCAGCACTCAGACTGACTGTTGGATATGTACCTTATATTTGTTAGTTTTCGGAATGAATATGCAATTTATATTATTTAAGGCACTAGGGAGATTGATTATGATGGTGGTGTGCGTATATGTCGGACATCTCGGTCAAAGAGGTATTGTGTATGATGTTTTGAGCTCGGATGCACCGGCATTGAAAGCTTGAGGTCATTCAATTCACGGTACAATTGTATAACCACCCGCCGATCGCGGAAATCATACGGTAGTGGTTCGGGTGTACGGTTGTAGTCCGCAGCAGAATACGTGTTATACACAAGCGTGTTCTTTGCAAATGAAATTCGACGAGCACTAACAGACTCGGAGCGTCCGCCACTTCTCTTTAGAGCAGACTTGAGTGGATTATGGGTCGGACTTGATGAATTAACTGGTTCGGGAGCACGAATCACCCTTTCATCAGGGACTTTTTGCTCTTTCGAGCGTCGCGAAGTGCTAAGCTTACGCTCAAAGCTACCTGTGCGTTCCAGTGATGAGATGATTGTATCAACTTCGTTTGGTCGTAACAATCCGGGGTAAATGTCTCCTGCAGTAAGATTTGGCGCTACCTGTCTTCCAATGCTGCCCAGAGCGGGTGACGGCGGTCGAGGCGCCTCAGGTTCTGTTGGGGATGGCGTAGCTGACCAGGTCTTGAGAGTGGGATTGGATAGGGGACGTGTAACTGAGCCACCCATATTCTGGCGAGTCATAGCGGGGGCTGGCGGAGCTGGTATTTCGATATTATTCACGGCATTACCCTTCTTGCGTCGAAAATGATTTGAAAATGACGAAAAGCTGCTGCTGGAAGAGCGGATAGACATGGACGACTTTGAAGATCTCGTTGACGCTATAGAAACCGTGTCAGAAACATCATCTGTAGACTGCTCCGAAGACTTACCCTTCAGAAGTATATTTCTTAGACGAGATCCAAATGATCGTGAAGTATTCCCCTTTGATGTTGGCGACGCCGGCGCTGACGTTTCAGTCGAGGTAACAGCTGTAGTCGGAGAAAAGTGGGATTGAGGTTTCTGTGCTGATTTCTGGCTCGTAGAAGAAGATGACGAGGGTTCTCTGGGTAGAGGATGGTGGGCGTTCGGCTTGACTGGACTGTAGAAGCTTTCTGGGCGGCGGGGCGGTAAACTTTGCACTGACTGGCGCTGCCGTGAAGCATAAGCCCGGCGCAGGAATACAGGATTAGAGGAATCTGAAGACTCTGACCCCTGAGAGGTAGTTCTAGGTTTCATAGACGACGTCTCTGATTGAATAGAGTGGGTTCGAGGTCTCATAGAGGACGTCTCCGATTGAGTAGAGGGTGTTCTAGGTCTCATAGAGAACGTCTCTGATTGAGTAGAGGGAACTCTAGGCCTCATAGAAGATGTCTCTGACTGAGTAGAGGGGGTTCTAGGCCTCATATAAGACGTCTCTGACTGAGTAGATGGAGTCCTGGGTCTCATGTTATGTATTGGATCCAGAGATTCAGAAGTGGCGGACAACACAGGCATAGAATCAGGCGACCCGGAAGGCTCAGATAATCCTGGGTACCAACTGTAACTGCGAGCCTGACGCGCCACAACAAGAGAGTCTCTAGATCCAGAGGCGCTGGTAGTCTGATAGTATGACCGTGGCTGTAAGTCAGATGGCAGAACAAGTTTGGAAGGAGAAGCAGCCGTAGCTCGCTTGGCTTGTGAGTGTTGAGGAGTATGGGAAGCAGCAATATGGACGTCCGACTTTGGTTTTATTGCTTTAGGATCGACCTCCTCATTATCCAGATCTGTATTATTGTCCGAATTGGTTTCCCTCGACGGCAGTGTCTCTTTAGCAACCCGGGCTGGTTTAACGGACGCCTCACGCGCCTGAGAAGCCTCAGAGGCTTGGGGTTGATTATGTTTCATGGCCGTTTTTGAAACGGGAGCTTTGGAAGAAACAGCGTCCGAGGTCTCTGTGCCAGCCGAGTGAGCTAACTCTGAATGATTGCTCAGATCTGCGGTAGATGGAGACATTGAGCCGGTTTCATCAGAATCATTCTTGATGAATTCTTTAGAAGAGTTTTCTGAGAAGGTAGTTGCCGGTGATGTGTCTTTCGCAGGAGGAGACGAAGCATTTCGAGATTGTGTCTCAGTGTCGCCTCCCATCTCAGTCGTGTATCCCTTTTGTGAGCTAATATTGTCCTTTTCGTCCTTATCAGCGTTAACCGCAAGAATGGGCTCGGGTGTCGTAGCAGTAGCCGTAACCGTAGCGGCATCTTTCAATATGTGGCCCGAATCCTGGAGCTGTGGCTCTTTTTCGCTTTCGTTACGATGCTCCACAGGGTCGGTAGTGTTCTCCAATAACGTATTAGTATTATTAGCCACGTTCCGCCGGCGGGCGTAGTTTAACTTCTGAATCTTGGCCTCGTCATCAACAGATGAAGTTGAACTAACAGAGGTCTGAGTAGTCATTGAATCCGTATCTGCTGTGCTCATAATGCTGGGAGTACTGCTTCCTTCAGTACTGCTCATGCTGGCACTATAATTTGTATGACCATGAAGAGAAGATGTGGAGGACATACGACGGCCGTGAGATGGGAGTCCTCCCGCATGTGAAGAAGAAGATAGGCCGGCATTACCAGTCGTAAGCAGACCATTACCATGACTCTCAGTAGGTATGTTAGCGGGTGCGTTCGTAGTAGGTGGTGGATTGGGAGCCACTAATGAAGAATAGCTTTTAGAGCGAGCCATTCGTCCACGATAACGAAGCGGTTTTGCTCCGGAAGTAGCCAGTGGGGGGGTCCCAGGAGCTACTGATTGATTTATGGTTGTGGGCGTCTTTGGCATCGGTCTTGTATGAGTGATTAAATGCTGATCCGCGGTTGGAGGAGTAGAAGTAGAAACAGCTGAGGCATAACTCAAAGATTGATTAGAAGATATGCTTGGAGCCCCCGAAGCATGCGATTGCTGGTGGTATTGGCCAGTGTACAAATCATTGAAGCTATGAGAACGCGGATGCAATTTTTCTACAGGCACGGCCTGCATCGGAACCGCAGACGCGTAATAATACGAAGGAGAGTTCGGATGGCGTGCTAGGTTCGGCGTAAAGTAAACATACTGTGGAGATTGATTATTCTGGGGTTTGTATACAGAATAGTTTGATGCCATGAACCAGTATCTGAAACACGTTGCCAAGCCACTATGGTTGTTGTTGTTGTTCTGTCAATCTGAACAAAACTCTCACTGTTTAACGAGTGCGGAACTAAAGAGCGACGCAGCAAGGGACAAAAAGGGGAAACAAAACGGGCCTAGGGGGACCTCGGAAGACCTGACGAGATTTGAGGAGACTTGAGAAGTTCAAGATGAACACGCGAGAACACAAGAAGGAATTCAGCAACCAAAAAGGTGACGCTTGTATTGTAGACTGAGTCTAATCTCTTGAATAAGCCAGTCTCAGTGACGCGAGTATAGATCCGGTGGTCGCTCTGCGATCGCCGTGAGACACCTACCTATAACAGTATGTTTCTAATTATACAGCACAGCAGGGAGAGGGGCCCGGCATACACCCGGTCGCCCTGGATTTTACCTTCCTTACCCTTACCCTTTTGCGACCCCAATGCGACACGAAGCCGGTGGCGACACGCGAGCAATGTTAGTAGAAATCGAGCCGCAGTGGAGTGTAATGATAATAGATATACTTGAATGCATACCATAAGTTGTGAATGGTCGCGACAAGCTACGTATTAGTGCGCAGAACGCGTATTCCAACAGAGGTGTCCAATACACGCAACCCTACATGTGTGGGCTCACAAGGGACTCTTTGTAATGTGTGTGCGGACTGACGATTCAGCATGTTTAGGAAATATATGCGTACCAGGGCATGACGAGAAACAGACATGTGCCAATTACCGGCAACCAGATGAGCCCACAATTTTTTGAGCTTAAAATCCATAACGGCAATTATATGCATGCATTACAAATATGTCTAAAAGTAGTATTTTTTTTAAAGCTTGTGGTGTTGAATCCAGGCGTGCCGAAACCCTGGGTGTTACGGCTTTTCCGGCTTGTTGTCCCGATTTGGCGAATGGCGAATTTTGTGGAGATGATGCGAGCTGTATTTATCTGTTTTAAGCCCATCTGGGGTAGACGGCTAGACCCCCACCGTTCTCCCTGTGCTGCTTGCTTGCTTAATGATATGTCGTTAAGGCAATGCCGTTAAAGCAATGGACAAATAGTTCAGCCTGTATTTTCTACTTCTGCTGATCTGCTATTTTCTAGGTTGGCTTATAGGGATAAAATAGTAGGGCTTACGCATGCCACTTAATCTTCCGAAGCGTTATTACACTACAAACTATGTGCAGAATAGCCGAGAGTGAGCACACGCGTAGCCCTTGCCTGTCCGTGCCACGCCTACCCTTATCCTTAACGACGACGCCGCATTTCCCTGTAGGGTGTGGCGTATCAACCGTAAGGCCGCAACCGCAAGTTACAGTAAACCGGAATTCGGGAAAATAATCACGATAAACACTAATCTTAGATTATAATCTGGAACGTAAAGTATTTGCAATCAACATATAGCGAGGAGGGGGGGAGAGACTTGTCAGTTTCTCTAGTAAGCCCAAGTTATTATTAGCTCTTGCTAGGGAGCGACAAAAGTCCGCCGCCCACCCTACTTCCTAACGAGCCAGATTACTCCCGATAGTAGTAATTTTTGGCTAGAATGTAAATCAGAAATCATGCATTATATTAGATATGTAGGTAAACTCGATTGAGAATATCAATTATGGTTATTATGCTGCAGACTGTCCTAATTATTTTTCTCCACGCTTTAAATCTTCAGGCCGGAAAATTGCCCACGCGTAACATATATATATATATGCCTACATGCAAAGTCACGAATGCCCACTGGCCTAATAGACACGAATAATAATTAGATTATATATACAGTGTTAACAGTTACCAGTAGTGTTAAATTGCTTGTCTGGTTGAGCAGTTTAACTGTAGTTTAGCTATCAGCGTTTCATCTTCTCTGATATATCACGTGCGTGAATCAACATCATGTGATGGCGCTACCTCTTTGAAAATTTCCACTAGTTCAAGCTGGCCAGCTCCGAGCATGAGTAGAATTTTGCTCAGGAATGCGCCCCTAAGGCTGCCACGATTGCATTGCATTCGGAAGATATACATTCCGTCCCATCAGACTCAATATAGTTCGAAACGGTATGATTCAGGGGCTTCAATGCGATTAAATCAAGAGGCGGCACAACTCGACGCCCAACTTCGGGAGCTGAAACAACGTGAACGCCTTATTCAACAGTCAATAAAAGAACAGCGTGACGCAGAGAAGCAAAAAATGCTTGCTCAAAATGATGGTGCTGCTCTTGCGGGTCGTGCCTCGGCCGAGGAGGTGGCTGCTTTGGAACAGAGCATCAAAAGTCCGCCTCCTCCCCTTTTTGGCATGAAAAATGCAAAGAGTCCATTACAATTGCTTCCTGAGGCACTAAGGGTGGTTTTTTCTGATAAAAACAGTCGTGAGATGCAGCTGTTTCAGGCACAAACTCTGACGTGGACCCATATTGTAGGCCGCCTTGTGAGTGAGCCGGATGTGGAGAACAAAATAGCGGCTGTACCCCAGCAAGAGTTGGAGAAGTTTGTGATTTCAATTCCTTTAAAACAAAGGGCTAAACTAGTGCCTCAAATTGAACGGATAGTCCCTGACCACCGCAAGTCGCAATTTATAAGGGATGCTTTTATGGCTGCATATGCTGAGCGGAGCCAACCGGAGGTTGTTGAGCAATTATTTGCGGAGTGCTCTTCCCCGACTGAGTACTCATTTGGTCATTTGGCCAAAGCTTATTTTAAAGTCGGTTCTCTACCAGAAAAGGTGCTTGATATCATACGCCGTATGACTGCTGCTGGACACAGTCCTAATCTCACGGTGTACTCAGTAGCTATACAGTCGTTGATCCAGCATAAGCGATATGCTGAGGCCGAGGGTGTGTTCGACAACTTGAAATATCTCTCGGTGAGCACTCAGCCTGATACAAAACTCTATAATGCGATGATGCTTGCCGCATCAAAGAGACACAACGTGAATCGCGTGCTGGATTTGTACTCAGAAATGAAGTCTCGGCGTCCGTTTCCGCTCGAACCAAATGCCGAAACGTATAGCACTCTTGTATATGCTTGTGCGCGTGATGCCAAGACTCATATCATGGCCTGGGAAATGTTTATAGAAGCCCTGAATCGCGGTCTTGAAGTAAACCGCTATACTCTCAGAGCACTTTTGTACCTTTGTGGGTCGACTGGAGAGGTCATGCTAGCGCGCGCCCTTGTTCGCCGGCTGTTTGAGCGCCAGGGTGATGCGGCGGGTAGCATTGTGGACGACTTTGCTCTTAATAGTCTCTTTCTTGCATATAAAAACTGGCAACCTGGGCCGTCAAAGATTCTGAATACGCCGACGGGTCAGACAATTCGCGCACAAATCCTTATGGATGCGTCATCGCCTCCTTTAGCGCGGTCGTTGCCATTGCTGCCGGTTTCTCAGCTGAATGAGAAACTTATACTGGCTGAGAGTAATGCTATGTTTGAGTTTTACGCAGACATGGATCCGCAAGCGCTGCTCGTGCAGAACAAGGCATCGAGTGCTAAGTTGCAGCAGTCACCTGCGTTATTCAACTGTCTTCAGGTTGTGATTCAGCACAATGGTGGCAGTGAGGAGTTCAAGCGGCTGTTCAAGCGCTTCACGGTGCTTGAGCGTGACACAAAGATCATGCAGAGTGAGTCGGAGGAGACGCATCCGAATTTGAGAATCCCTAGAGACCAGGATCTGTATCGCCTAGCCATTCGCTCCTGTATCAAGTTCAAGGACCTAGCGTTTGCTCGAGAGATCTGGATGGAACGCGGCGAGTGGCGTAAAACGACGCCCTTCCGCTCCCTACCACAGGTTAAGCGAAACGTGCTTGACTTCCAGTTTGCGCGTGACATTATTGAAGTCTTGGCAGCCTGTGGACAGGTTGAGGAGGCGCAGCTGGTGCTAAAGTCGGCTTCACGTTTAGGGTCTTGGCGTAGGCACCATGTCTTGGGATTGCTTGATGCACTTCAACAGTTAGAGGATACGCGAGGCGTTAAAGAAGTGTACAAAGCACTTAGTTCGCGCACCAACAGAAGTGGAGACATAACAGCGTAACCTATTTATTTATATTTTGTTTGTATATAGTATTTATTATTGGCCTCGTGAAAATAGCTTTGTACCAAGTGAACCAAATAGTCGAGATACGACGCTGGACGATACGGTACCAATGATGTTATTTGCCTTCGCGAACTTATCGCAACGGCTAAACGCAAACGTATTAGTGAGGCTCAAAACAAGGGCCAGCACTACAACTAGAAGCCAGAGAATGTTAAGCTTTAGTATCGCAAGTATACCAAATACAACCCACACTGCAGGCACCGCATAGATCAATGTCCAAAAGCACTGTGAGTCTATTGGGTTAATATAGCGTTGAGGATCAGCGGTTTCAAACACCCATGTCGATGTTCCGTCAGATCCCGTCTCGTTCCACCATCGCAGTCCAACCAGTAATCGGCCAGAAATGTTCTTTACGTTCCAGAAGTCCGCCGCAACGAGCAAAGACACAATGATGAACAGAAGTACCGCGTTCCGGCTAAACCAACTACCAAACACATATACAACAAGCGGTGCAGCTCTTAGAGCTAGAAAAAATAGAATCGCTACGGGGTGCGACGACTCCCTTAGTCGCCGCAACAAAGTCCATTCTTCCGCGCGACCGGACGTATCTCTGCTTGATTGCGCTCTAGGCTCCTGCGCCTCAACATCGACTTCTAATGACATGGTTTGACGAACTGGTTTATGGTAGACGGATGCTTGCCAATCCTAGGACGGCCTGTGTTGATGGCGTGTGCTGGTGCCGAACTGTTTGCTTAGCGAGAAACAGACACGTCCCATCGTCGAGGTGGGACATGGAAATGACCAGGGAAACAGTTGCAAACAAGCAGCAAATAAACAGGTTTAATGTCCGTTTATCATGCATAATGGCCCCTTGACTTTGCAATAATCATTCATTCATTCATTTTATCATAACGATATACTATGTACAAATAATGACCCAAATGCACTTTACTCTTGGCTACTCTCTGGGGCTCTCTGCTCACGGCGAGCCCGCTTCTCGGCTCTCTCTAAACGCATGCGCTCGATTTCCATCTTGAGCTCGACGCGGTCTTTGGGAATTTGGTTCAACCGATTCGGGTCCGGCCAGAAATCGTGCACATTCAGCTTGTCGTGTGTGTTGCTGCCTACATACAGCATAAGGCAAATGGGCGCCGTAATATATATGGCGAAGCGAACTATCTCCAAATTTGCCCCCGTAGGAATCTTCAATTTCGGGAACATGGCGATATATATGTGCCGAAGCGCACGGACCCAATTAGGGAGGTCCCAATTTCATCTCAGGAGTTACGCGATATGAGTACAAGGTTGATGGTGGCTACAGCGAGGTGATGATAGTAGTAGAAATGTTAAGGAGTAATGGTAGTCCGCTCTATTGATGAGCTATAGGTCTTGTTGCGTTATAGATGCGTTATAGATGGTGACTTCCAATTTTAATAGAGCTTAATATTTTACCATTGTTTCTTGTTGTGGTTTGACCCCTATATAAATGGGATCGCTGACACAACTTTTTTTCTTCTTTCAGTACCCTCGTCAACTTTCAAGAACCAACGGTGGGTCTGTTATTTACCGTCTGGGCATTGATAGGGGAAGAGCAGAAAATGCCCTTTTCGCTAACGACATCTAGGAACCCACAGATGTAGTTTGATAGTAGGGGGGCAGACACTTCATTTACTACTGCGTATTTAGTATAGTTTTGAACATTAGACCTCATAGAAAATGAGACTTGTCCTTGATCCACCAACTTCTTCGACATCGGATCCAAGGTCCAACTACTTTTCTTTTCTGAAACGCTTTTTTTTTTCTAAACTGCTTTTTTTTGACCTGCTTGTTTCTAAACTGTTTGCTCTTGTCATATTCTTCACATAGGAGTTAGAGCATTAGACTTACAGGGGGGTTTGTTTTGTTTTGTTTTTATTATCAGGTTCGCTATTTAATTAGCTACTAGCTCTCTTTAGGTTTAACGGGAAGAATGCGCGGCAATCCCTGGACTTTGGCACTAAATGTTTGCGTCCAACTAACCTTTGTGTTTTCGCCGCATCGATCGTAGTTTTCCAGCTGCTCGATCCGTTGCATTAGCGTTTGGACCTGGAGTATACGCACCTCATTCAGGCGTGTGATTGCTTCACGATAGATTCTGGATGTATCATATTCGCGGGTTGGATGAAGTCCGCTAGCCAGGGCACCTGAAATCACTTGTTGATCTTTTTGTCCAATAGATAAATCAAGCTGGCTGAGGAGTCTCGAGAGATCCTCCAAGGAACTATCTTTGGCAGCCCGATCTTTCAGGTGAGTCGCTTTTGTTGGTGGTTGCGGCATACTATGCAACGTTTGGTTCGATGCATGTGTATGGGCTAATAGTATATGTGAGGACCTTTCATTCGAAGATACACGGCCTGTGTCAAAGAAGCTAGGCTCTTCTGCACTTGAATTTTCCGCGTACAGTATTTTGGAAGGGCAGTTGGAAAAGGAAGCAAGCTGTTCGTGGTGCCATGTGGAGTCTGCGGAGCTCGGCTGAACCATACGCGGCGGCAACTGGGGCTTCTTTAAGCAGACCTCCTGTAGCATACATGATGAATGCGAACTTGATCCCGAGTCGTTCAAGCTCTGGATAGCACTGGGTTTCAAGCTGCATACGCGATGCTTCTGTTCTACACCTCGTGGACTTTGCTCTGTCTCTGCATTATCAATTCTATTTCCACCAAAGACATCATGCATTTCCTCGGCTGAGCCCCAGTAAGACCCGAAATCTGCGGAGGATGCTGATTCGTTATTTAGAATTTCACCTTCTTTCATCTTTTTCGTTTTGTTCTGGTTTTGTTTTTGTTTTTTGGTTCTGACTTTGGCTCTGGCTCTCTTTCTCGTTTTTCTTGTCATAGGCTCTAGCGCGAAACACATCGAACAGTGAGGGTAAAGCCTCAAGAGATGTTGTCTCGTAATTTTCTTCCAGACCCCGATCATCCGTATCAATGCATAGTTTAGAGGTGACTCCAAGTGCCGGTATTTTGGTGATTGTCGTCCCCAAGTGCCGTGACGAGGTAGCAGAATTTAGAGTTGACAAGCTAATAAGATCGCCTTGCGGAAATCTGATTAACTCCATATCTTCATTGAAGTTATTGTTGTCGTTGTAAAGAGACAATGTCTCGGGACTTAAATGGCTCTGAGAGCTTTGTTGCTTAACAGCTTCATTTAGTTCTCCATCATCCATAGAAGCTGAATACAGCACCGGCTCGCCAATTTTTATATGCTTTGATGGATGATTTCTGTCCTTTATCCTTGTTTTTACTATGGAATCATGACCTGAGTGACTCAAAGTGGACCAACGGAAGCTTTTGAATGAGCTGGAGAGTTTCTGCGATATCCGTTTGTTAGACAAATGGGTATTTCCAACATCTTTTGGTCTGCTTTTGGTACAGTTGCTGGACTTGTGAGCTGTACTTGATTCGTTAATTTCCAACGATGAGTATGGAGAGTGCCTCGTAGCCATTTTTTTCTCAATGTGTGGGATCTGAATGAAGTATCTATAAGTTAAAGAGTTCAATTCGATAGAGATCGTAAAGACTTAATGGAAGCAATGGCGTATGTAGCAGCTATATTATTGGAGACGCACCATGATCCTTAAGAACTTGGCTGTCTCGCAGGGATGCTGCCGTTGCCTGGCTAGGGTTTCCGCGCACTGCGAGTCTCAAACAAAGACTACACCAATTATTAAAGTGATTCTAAAACAACGCAGTTTTATCTACATGAAACGTGTCTGATACCCTCTTTACCCTCTTTATAGCTACATGTTAGACGATATTTATAAGTTAGGTGTTAAATAGGCCCAGAACACAGAAATTGGACAATGGGGTTAGCGTTCGGTGCAACCGATATTGTAACCTTGAGCTAATTAGAGACAGTTCAGTTACTGCTTTCGTTGCGATTATGCTGCTAATAGTTGATTCGCCGATCTAGGAGCTCTAAAAAAAACTACTGTGATCCGGTCGTCGCGAGCCATGAGCAAGCAGTTTACCGTTTCTGGAAAACGCAAGCTTCTCTTGTCATGTCATCACCACAACCACAAACTATAAAGAAAACACGCACAAATAAAAAAAAGAAAACATTAAAACAAAGTTAATCTAGATAAATCATCATAAGTCAAGATATACGTGTATTGTATCCTAAAAGTTTATATGTTCAGTAAATGGGGCCTCAAGTGGCCGCACGGAACATTTGAGACAAACAAGCAATTTATTCCTTTGTGAAGTCGAAGACAACACGGCCAGCAAGTTTGCCTTGGTCCATAGCAGTCATAACTTGAGCAGCGTTATCAATCTTATCAAGAACAACCTCGTTATGGATCTGTCCACGTCTGAAGAACTCGAGAGCCTCCATCATGTCCATGCGCGAACCCACAATGGAGCCACGAATCGTGATACCACCCATAACAGTGTTGATGATGTCAAGAGGGAAATCTCCGGGAGGAAGTCCAATGAGGACCATTGTTCCCCGACGGCGGACAGACGCAAGGGCTTGACCAAATGCAGAGCGACCAACAGCAGTAACAATGGCTCCGTGAACACCGCCAACAGCCTTCTTGATTTCTGCTCCTACATCCTGTGTCTTACCATTGAATGCATAGCTGGCACCGAGACGTTTCGCAGTCTCCAGCTTCGAGTCGTCAATGTCAACACCAATTACATTGTAGCCCATCGCCTTTGCGAATTGCACACCAAGTTGTCCAAGGCCACCAAGACCGCTAATAAGCACCCAATTGCCAGCTTTGGCTTCAGTAACCTTCAGACCTTTGTACACAGTAAGACCAGCGCACAGCACAGGAGCAACGCGGGCTAGATCAACTCCCTCAGGTACATGAGCAACGTAGTTCGGGTCGGCAACGACGTACTCAGCGAGGGTGCCGTTCACATGGTAACCAGTATTTTTCTGTGTCTCACAGAGAGTCTCCCAACCGGTGAAGCAGTACTCGCAGTGGCCACAGGCAGTGTGCAGCCAAGGGACACCTACAAGATCACCCTTTTTGACAGAGGTGACGTCGCTACCTACCTCAACCACGCGGCCAACACCTTCGTGGCCAGGAATTAGAGGAAGTTGCGGCTTGGCAGGCCAGTCACCTTTCCAGGCATGGTGATCCGTACCACAGATACCGGAGTAAGCAATCTTAATCAAACACTGGTGTGGGTTCGGCTTCGGAATGGGCATCTGAGATACATCCAGAGGCTTTCCGAACTCGCGAACTACAGCAGCTTTCATTGTCGAAGACATTCTTGCTTGTTGTTTGAAGAGAGGGGAAAAAAAGAGTCTTTTGAATATTGTGATTGTGTTGAGTTGAGTTATAGTGTTAGACGACGCCCCGAGGCCCTTTTATATCTCATAGAGCTCGCGTTGATCGCCAGCATGTATGCATTACCCCAACCCACTGCGGCTACCTACGAGACACATGTAACAAATAATCGTGGCAAAAACGCAGTAACCGTTACGAGCCCTTGCCCATGGTTTAAACCCTAAGACACATACCTGCATGTATACGATCAACAGCTTTGCTGGCCTTGCCATCCACAGCAGCACGTAGCTGTATCACCCTTTTACATACGCGGTATGATATATTCAGATAACGAGGGAGAACTCAAAATTTGCCATTGGTGGATTATTTTTCCTTGCACTTCTCCTCCAGTGGCAAGTCTTTCTTGTTCCCCGACACAGCTCCGTCTTCCAGTGCGCCCCGCGTTGGGAATCGTAATGCATGCGAGATCATGCATATCATGTAAGTGGAACCAGGTGACGTTGCTCGTATCCCAGCGTTAAGGTCACGTCTATAGATTATTATCACGGGACGTACGTACAATGAAGTCATGGTGGGTGCGGTCTTCCCGGGTTGCTTCTTCAGCAGCCCGCTGCATCGTTTGAGCTATAACGCACGGCTGACTCGTGCATCTGCTACAAATAATATAAGGACACAAGTAATTTATGCTATTTCCGCTGTATTTCTGCGGCCGACGTTTCTTGTGTCGATTGTGATCTTTTGATATCTTACCCTCGTTGGGTAAAGTTCACCCCGCACCACTATTATTGCTAACGGAAAAATTCATTCGACGCATACATATACATGTAATGTTTTGCAGCCTTTTTCCTTGAATGTCTGTAGTTGAGGTATGCTTTGAGACGCCATTTACCCAGTATCAACATGCGCACTCCGACGACGGCACTCCGTCTGATCAAAAAAACATGCCCACTCGGTGCGTCTTTGTGCTCAGCCGCATTTAATTTACATATTGAGGTCAGATCATGTAAAAATATGAAAAGCCTGGGAAATACACTCTACGGTAAAAAAAATTAGGTTTTAATTGTATATTTGAATTGTAAATATACCCTTTTCTTTAGAGATCGGTACTTCGTGGTCTATAACAGAGATCTAAACGGAATTAGCTGGCCACTAGTTCAGATTAGGAATGTTAATTGGCTTACATGGCACCTACCCCTTCATGATGGGATTAATATAAGCTGGACATTGATGTTTTGCTAGAACCCTAGCCGTCAAGGATTACTAAAAAATGAGAAAGTGGTTGTCTTTGAAACTATAAGCTGTATTCTTTCTACTAGAATTACCAAGTCGATGAGCGTAAATAAGTATATTATCCACGGATAAATCAGACAAATATTCGTCAGCCAAGTTATTGAGTAGATTTTCTTTAGCACAACCCTTACGATCATATAAGTGTTCACTAGGTGCCCCAGGTGGATCTGTCAAGTACTTCATCAAAAAATCTAGCAGCATGAATATCGCAGCTACAGAGAGACTTACTGCGGTAAGGATTACTTCTTGAGCAATGATAGCTGAATTATCGCTAAAAAAGATGACTGTCACCCCAATTCACTGAATACACTAAGAGATGGAACGTAAACTCAAGATCTACCCTGCATTTAGGTAAGTTTCAGCCAAATTTGCGAAAATAGATGTAGCTGCTACACAATACTATTTCACACTTATGTCTCAAAACAATTACAGATAAGCGATACATGGACGTGCAATCTTGCATATAGGGTAGGGATAGTGCATATGAATTCCAACATGGATGATCGCTCCAAAGCCAAAGAATATAGCCAAGAATTATACTATTTATAAATTAGAATTTTCGCAAGTCCATCAATAAATGCCGCAAAATTTACTATAGGTATCCACAAGGAGGCAAAAAACTGGCAGCAAAATGGAGTGTAAGTGTAAGTGTAAGTTTGAAGCAAGTTTGAAGCAAGTTTAAAGTTAAATATGTGTCTGAGTATGGATGCCATTTTTAATTGTTCGATCTATGTTTCCGTCCACCATCAAACTTCATAGCCTTGCATCCAGATCTACTTGGCATAGGTCTAACTGAATAATAGACTGGCTTTGAATGAGCGTTATAGACTTCCCCTGTAGATAAAAGTCTGCCACAGGATCGTCAAGTACAATTTGGTGTTTTAGTTTCCCATGTCTATCCCAGCATACTATACGGTTGTCTAACGCGGCAAAAACCATACCGTCCCTATCAACTTTGAGTGCGTGGGTTGTCGCAGAATCCAGATATACAAACCGGGTTCGGTTGGTCAACTTATGGCCCAATTTACTCGGCATAACATCATAGACTACAATGGAACCACTCCCAGCATCACTGACGTAGCACTTGCTTGAATCAGAACTAAACGCAATATTTACTGGCACCTCAACATCAGAGGCTGCAGCGTAAAGATGACTCGTGGCTGGATCAAAACAGTATATCTTGCTAGCAGTCGCGTCATGGAAACTGTAATCCGTATCTGTGAACCATATAGAATTGTCGTAGCCAAGCACAGCGATATCACTGAGGCACCGGAAGCCAGAAGCTCCGATTTCGACACTAAGAAGACATCTTGTTGTGAAGTTTGATGCATTCATATATGTGATACCCTCAGGCCCACATATTATGATGCCTTCTCTCCACGAAGCGAGGCCACATGCACGGCTGACGCGAGTATACCCTTTTTGGACAACAGAAACAAGGCTTTTCTGACGTTGGTCATAGATTCCAACCACCGAACACTTTCGATGAGGTCGATTAGTATCGAAGGATAGAGGCAATGTGATGTATACTAATCTTTTTTGGCCAGGAAGCGGGATACAACGATGCAACTTATATTCGGCTCCTGCATCAACAAGAGAGGTGAAATTAGATATGAAGTTATGCTGAGCTGGAAAAGCCATACCGCCTCAATAAAAACAACTTAACCAACAATGTGACTGAAGCATCTACTTCACCTCTAAAGCCTAGATCAGGCTAAAGCTCTGAACTTTTCATTGCGTCACTTGCACGTGAAATGCGTATATACCGTGTTATCTAGTACGAAACCCTTACTTGTCGGCATCATGCAATAATGTGCAGCCACCTAATCCACTAAGCGTATTGTACGTTAGAGCCGGTAATCCCTTTAAAGACTAAGAAATATACTATGTGAGTATTTTTTTTACATTCCGGAAATAGTGTGTAGCTATGAACAGGGTAATACAAATAATTCATAGATCCACTTAAAATATTCATGACGAACAAGAAAAACCTGCCTCGAGCGTACTCTAAAACAACAGATACCTTTAAAGAACACTTCCATGTTAATGTCTACGCATCTACTTCGTTTAGAAACACCCTCCCCATATGGTGACGGGGTAATAGATTCATAGGGCAGCAGCTAGCACCACTACTAGTCCATCCGATAAGGAAATGATGGTACACTAAGCGACAACCGTAGGCTACTACATACTGGTATAACCCAATGGCTCATGGTCACTGTGATCTTTTCAGTGGACAAAATGAGCTTCACTGACTCGTCTCGTGTGGCAAGTATGCGGGACTGTGTCATATTGGGGGGACAGTCGCACCCCGATCTTGTTCAACGGATCTGTCATACGCTTGACATAGAGCCAGTGTCGTTGTCATCTGCACAGTTCAGTAACGGAGAAACGTCAATTGTGATCAAAGAAAGTGTGAGAGACAAGGACGTTTTTGTGGTACAGACGTCGTATGGTGGGATTAATGACTTCCTGATGGAGTTGCTTATTGTGATATCTGCCTGTAAGTCTGCGTCGGCAAAGTCCATAACTGCGGTGCTTCCACTCTTCCCTTATAGCCGTCAGCTCGACGCCAAGAGCGCGCAGCTGCGCATGCAAACGTCGCGACACCCCTCTGTGGATTCTACAAGTAGCAACAGTTGTAATGGGCTGGGTGTGGGAAACAGCCCTCGCAAGGCATCCACGTTCGGTGAGGAAACGCGGATCAACAAAGACGAGTTGCTGGGAAATGGGTCCACAAGTCCGTCGCTTCCACAAATGGGATTCGATTCTTGTACTCCCAATCTTACCCCGCAACCTCAGAAGCGGAACCAGAATCAGTCGCTTGTTTTTGAATCCTTTGTACCTCGTGAGTCGGAGCAGCTCCTGAACGGAGATGGCAACAACGGCATGCGGAACTGGGTTGCGCAGAGTGGTTCATTGATTGCGTCTTTATTGACTTGTGCCGGTGCTGACCACATCATTACCATGGACCTTCACGACCCACAATACCAAGGGTTCTTTGATGTGCCCTTTGACAATCTTCTGTTCCGACCGTTGCTCATTGAGTACATTCAACATCGAATTCCAACTTATCATTCTGCGGTCATTGTGAGTCCTGATGCTGGTGGTGCCAAACGGGCCACTACTGTTGCTGATCAGCTACACATGCGCTTTGCCTTGATCCACCAAGACCGGCGCAACAACGCTACGATTCTTGTTGGGGACGTTAGTGACCGTGTAGCGATCATCATTGATGATCTTAGTGACTCAGGGAAGACACTCATGCGTGCAGCTAAGATCGTGAAAGATAACGGCGCCATACAGGTTGTGGGTATTTGTACACATGGAGTTTTCTCAGCCGATGCGATGTTTCGCATCAAGCGCAGTGCCATCGACATGATTGTGACTACAAACTCGGTCCCACAAGATGGACACCAGTCTGTGTTAGGGGACCGCATTCAAGTTGTAGATATTTCTTACCTATTTGCTGAGGCAATTCGTCGCGTTTACAACGGCGAATCGATCTCACGGCTGTATCGTACTGCTGCCGTCGAAGACTAACGTTAGAGTATAGAAACAAACAAAAACACTCTATTGCAAACTATTTATCATAATCTTTTTGAAAGAGAATAAATTACCGGTTATATATATATATATATATTGAATTATAAATACCACACAGAAAAAACATATCATAACTGAGACACTGGAGTTCAATATGACGTAACAAACATGAAACAACATGAAGACAGGGTGACGGAATTGATAAGTTTAGACTGACAATTGGAACCAGACAATGAAGAGACTCTAATATAGCGGGCTCATGCATGGGCCGCTACCTGGTTCGCAACCCGGGGCGGAACTACGAAGTTCTCTGTATTGTGCAAAACAGAGATTTCTTCGATGCTTGAGAACCATGGATTGGCCAGTATTTCCTCCATTGTAGCACGCTCTTCGACGCGGATTGTCAGAATCCTGCTAATCAGAGGCCTTGATGTGGCAGGTAAAAGGCGCAGTAATCGCCAGGGACCGACTACCTTACGCGGGTTGCTGGTATGAGGATGTTGGCCATCGGTGTTATCAGGAGCTTCGGTGTATTTGCGGAAGCTTGGGTCATCGAGCTGGGGTAACTTCCATGGGAATCGGCGTAGATATACACAACAATAGATAATACCACACGACCACACGTCTGCGCATTGAGGCTGATACGGCCGCCGCTCAAATACTTCAGGAGCGAGATATGGATCGGAACCCATGATTCCGCGAGCCAAATGGATCTGCGGCAACATTGGGTATTTGAACACGACCGCAGATCCAAAGTCTATGAGTTTGACAACACCGTTGGTCGTGACCACACAATTATCTAGCTTCAGATCGCGGTGGGCAACGCCCATCGAATGAAGATAGTGAACGCCAGATACAATTTGATGGAAGGCTGAGTTGATCTGCGGTGTTGTCATAGTGCCGGACATCACAAGTGTAAAGAAATCATTGGGCCCGTATTCCATCACCTCATAGTACTTATCACCCTCTTTAATGAGGTCAATTGTCTCAATGATATGCTCATGGTGGAATGCAGCACCCAGTGCATATTCAGTGGTAACGTGCTTAGCATATTTTTGTAAAGTCTCATTCGGCTTGCGTGCGCGGAACTCCTTCACAGCAAAAAGCTTGTGATCCGAAGGGCGCTCCATCATACGAACGTTTCCACCCGCGCCTGACCCCATATCCTTGCCCATTTCACCATACTTCGTAATCTCGGATTCGAGGAATGGCAATCTCTCGGCAAATTCGCCGTTTTCCCCATTCTCTCCAAGCCCGAACACATGGAAAGGATCCCATGCCTCGTAGCCTGGATCATGAACCACAAAATTGGGGTCTATACTAGAAGACGGTGAGCTTGGTGTGTGCTCGTGGTCGGCATCTGCACCTTGCAGATCGAATACCGCCGGTGACTTTGACTTCTCCTTCTTTGCCTTGTTTCTGAAAAATAATGATCCGAGCAAACCTCCGCGATCACTCTTTTTAGAATGGCCCTTTTTAGAGTTGCTGCTGTTGTCAGGCTTATCATGCTTCGTGCGGCCCTTGCCAAAAAACCGTTTAAGTTCGACTACAGACGAAGGCGCACGGCTTGACTTAGCCGAGCGTTGGCTGGCCAAGGAACTTACAGATGCAGAGCTATCAGCCGGTTTCAGATGCTGCTGGGTGTGTTGTTGTTGTTGTTGTTGTTGTTGTTGTTGTTGTTGTTGTTGTTGTTGTTGTTGTTGTTGTTGTTGTTGTTGTTGTTGTTGTTGTTGCTGTTGCTGCTGCTGCGGATGTGGATGTGGATGTGGATGTGACTGTGACTGTGGCTGTGGCTGTGACTGTGGCTGTGGCTGTGGCTGTGGCTGTGGCTGTGACTGTGGCTGTGGCTGTTGATGCGTTTGTTGTAGTTGCCGTAGTTGCTGTGGTTGATGTAGCCGTTGTTGTTGTTGTTGCTGTTCGATGCCCACTGAAGACTCTGGCGTGCGATTACTCTTCTTTGCCACGTACTGCTCACCAAGCGTTGAGTTGCGAACGCGCCAGTGTGGCCCCGGCTCATTGGGTGCTAGATCCGCATTATACGCGGAGGTTTTTGGACGCTGACTGCCCTGTACATCGAAAGGGCCTGTAACTGCTGCGTGGCGAGCCTCACCGTCAAGCGGGCTGTGGGCATGTGGATGAGTCGGCGAAGAATTAACGGACGAGGACGCATTATCATGTAGACTTAATTTCGTCACGTTTGGCCACACTCCCGTCATTAGCAGACATAAGCACCCCGAAGGTCGGAAATTGGCTAAGCGGGTAGATCCAGGATTTAGCGGGTACTGTAGATGGCTTCAGGGCACGGACGTCGCCAAGCTTCCAACAATTTCAGGGCAAGGTGTTCGGCCCGACCGGTGACTGAATATGCCGTTATCGTTGGCTGCTTCTGCTTACAAACGGAAAGTTTTGGACTCTTGGAGTTGGTTTCAGATAATATGTTATATAATTTACTTAATGATGACGCACGGCAGATGCTGCAAGCTTTGTGCGCCCGCCTTGATAGCGATGCAGACGGGCGAGTGCGGCGGGGAGATCTGAGGGCAACGTCCAGGCAGGATGTAACTAGAATTTTAGCGCTGAACTTTGCTTAAACGCCGTGACCGAGGCAATTATATCACAGGACTAGATTTTATATAGAAAACGAATCAGAAGAAATCTATTAACAACAAACACGACTCGAATTATTGGCGTGAGTTCGTATAAAACAAAAAATGAGTGAGTACGTAAAGCGATTTTTCTCTTTTCGGCAATAAAAATGAATTAATTAGAAAACGCCCAATTTAGGTCTTGTTAATGCCGTAGGGTGCCTATTAACTTATATTCCTGCTTAGAAGTTGTCCATTAGTTACGCGTTCTCCTGCTTTGCTAGGTGGAAACGCACCTTTACACCGTCGGCAACCGACGAAGTCAATCGCATCCACTGCTTCATGCGACGCTGATCACTATTCGGGTTTGGACTCAGAACTTCAATGTCATTGAACAGCTGGCAAATGCGCAGGAGCGTGTATGAGGCTTCTGTGAGTGCGAACTGCTGTCCTAGGCAGATGCGAGGCCCGCCATTGAATGGAATGTAATCCCAACCTGATCCTGCTGCTGTGCGCTGCTCATTCCAGCGACTTGGTCGGAACAGATCGGCATCGGGGCCCCAAAACTCGGGGTCACGCTGCATGGCGTATGGTGTGTAGAAGACGTTCTGGCCTTTCGGCACAAACACTGGTTTGTCCTTGTTTGGCCCACCACCAAGAGGCAGTTTCGTGTCACGAATGGCTTGGCGGAAGTTCAATGGCACAATTGGGTGTAGACGCAGTACCTCTTTAACGACATTCTGTAGTAGCTTCGACTGCTTCAGCTGTTCGAACGTGACCTCGCGGTCCTCTGCTCCAAACTCCTCCAGAATGGATTCACGTAGCTCATGGTAAATCTTTTTGTTAGCACCAAGATAGAATGTTGTGTAACTAAGCAAAGCGGCTGTTGTGTCACGGCCTGCGAGCAGAATGTTGAAAGCCTGGTCGCGAATCACTTTGGGGTCACGCGTCTCCTTTGTGAGCTCGCGAATAAACACATAGCGATCGGCCACCTCATCTTTCTCCATTGGCGAGGCGAGAGCCTTCAACACGAAATAATCAATAAAGTTGTGGCATACTTTACACGCCGAGCGGAACTTTGGTGTCCTAATCAGCCACCAGATTGGACCAGCCATAACACGCAGTGATAGGATCTCCAGAGCATAGGTGAATGAGTCGGCGAACTCGTAACCAGTCACAGTGCCACGCGGACCAGGAAGACCCTGCGATCCACGCGACGGCTCGAGGGTCGAAGTGCTTTCGCCAAATAAAAACTCACTGGCACTATCAATGGTTAGCTGGTGGAACAGAACCTGAGCGTCTATGACCTCGCCCGAAGCGAAATGGTCGAGAACAAGAGTGTTAATATGGCGTCGCAATGAGTCCATGTGCGAAACTTGCTCACGGCTGAACTGTGGTCGCAGCAACGCGCGCGAATGCTTCCAACCATCTCCAGAGAGGGTGAATATACCATCACCGAGTAAGCCAACCATGGCGTCGTGACGGAACCCAAGCGAGTAGTCTTTGAAAGACGTTGCAAGCACAGCCTTAATGTTATCTGGCTCAATTGTTCCGAGCCAGAACTGGCCAGCAACCATAACGCGACCTGTTCGGCTGTCGTAGGCGCGGAAATAGTCTCGGAAATATTCTAGCAGGTCATTGTTCAACCAGGAACGCAGGATAC
The DNA here is from genome assembly GCA_030564665.1 of Entelexis apis. Taxonomy (NCBI): domain Eukaryota; kingdom Fungi; phylum Ascomycota; class Dipodascomycetes; order Dipodascales; family Trichomonascaceae; genus Entelexis; species Entelexis apis. Next base: position 136,666 of record JAJLWA010000009.1, on the reverse strand, counting down.
GCAGAACATTAGGGATGCCAAATGGCCAGCTGCAGTCAATGTATGTGGGCTCACATCCGAACTTTTTCGCTCTGCGATTCATGAGCATTATTTGCAAATGGGGATATATCCACGACAAGACGGCTAATAAGCCAAGGATGAAGACAATATCGGAAAGCATATGTGAATATATGACTGTACTCGTGCTGTCTCTGTATCGATCAATCAATCAATCAATCAATCAATTCAAGCGGGAAAATGACGTAAAACGAGATAAATATGGCCAGTAAATCCTAAGAGAGAATCCTAGCAACCAACAGCTCTTTTCACTTATTGATGGTGCCATATATATAGTGTTTGACCGCCCTTCCCCGAAACAAACCCCACACTATCCATGCATGTGAACACATGTGATCACCCCGCATGTAAATAGTTCCGACATCTCCCGATGACAAAATGACTACGAAAACAGTGGCTCAAGGGAAGAAACCCCGAAACATGTATGCAGCATATCGGGTTGGGGGGATTCCATCTTAGTTTGAAGAAGTATAAGTTTGGAGCCAAATATGAAATTGCATTGATACGGGGACGTACGCGGTGCTGGGACAAGTTAGGCAACGGAAAAAATGAGCGTGCAGGAAATCAAGCAAGCTCGTTCACATTGCTTGACTCATAACAGGCATAACGCTATTTCCGCGCTTGCTTGACCGCCAAATTAATCATGCTCGTTTTATGCACGCTGTTGTCCTTACACGTAGGATGCTGCTAACCATTTAGTGTTGGTTGGTTGGTTAGTTGGTTGGTTGGTGCTCCATGGTATGGACAGACAACTACGATACGCAGATTATGCCCTTACCACCACATAAACGATTCCACTTGTGGCGGGCGTCAGCACGTTGTCATCACTGGGTTATACCCTTGCATGCAATAACAGCGATATATGTTTGATAACGTTTTCGTTGATTTCGGGAAAAAAGTACTTGACCTCTGATATAACTTTGATAGACAGCAACAATAGCCATCCACCTATTGGCCTGAGCTGGCCATCTTGAAGTACAACTTTCTTTCGGAAAATTATAGCTTCCCAATGCCGTATCCGTTATTAGACTATGCAATAGTTATTTCCGACATAATTGGATTCCAATCAACAGTGTCTGGATCCCTTTCTTATACGCACCAATAACAACTTAGAGCCTCCTAGACTGGAAGTAGAAACTGCCCGAATGCAACTATTTTCGATTTTACCGTTAACATCGCTAGGTAACTAGCATACTAAATGCGAGGCGTTGAAATTTTAGTTGGGTTTCCACCACGAGTTTAAAACCATGCGTGAAACCATAGTTTAAGCCATACATTAAAAAAAAAATAGGCAATTTGTTGGTCTCCTCATCAGATCTAGTACCGAGCTGTTTCATCAAATTTGACCCAATGACAAGGGTTAAATAACGACCCCAGTAGTTAGTAGATACTTTATTCTCAGATTTCAGTCTCTCAGATTTCAGTCTCTCGGATTTCAGTCTCTCGGATTTCAATCTCTCATAAATCCATTTTCCACATAGCAAAGACGATTCCGGGTCAACTCTTGGTATTCATAACAGAACCAAACACGTTCCACGTAACAAAGTTATCTCTAATCTCTGTTTCTAGATATGGCGTGCCGGGCTTGTGCTTCGTTATATCCCATGTTGTCCTTGGATCTCGTACGCCTTGTTCAGCGAACATTTCTGACTTGACTTCGATAAGCCGCTCATCCCTTCCCTGAAGCAATTGGTCCAAGTCATGCCATTTCATATTCTGATGTAATGTCGGGTCCTCACGAAGGTCAAGAAGTACATCCTCACGCAGTCGTCTTAGCTTCTCCCGATCTTGTCGAGCATTCTTCACCCCGCCATTACCGACCACTGGCACTTCACTCTCCTCACCAGCATTGTCCATACCGAAGTTCATGGTTGGCGCCGAGAACTCTGGAATTTCGTACTCTTCATTTCCGGAAATAAACTTAAGGTCGAGCTTCAACACTAGCAAACTATTTGTGCGCGCACCCTTTAGAAGAAAAGGAATCGATCGCCCCGCAACAACAATATTACCATTTTCACCCAATTCCTCATCCGTCTGACCTGGCAAACGGGCAAATTGCTCAATGTCGAGGCTCAAAGTGCCGATTTCGACGCCCTTCCCGCCCAGAGGCTCCCAAACCACCTCAAAGCGACAAGGACAGTTACGCAGCTGCCTCGAGGGCCTACGTAGACGAATGCGCTGCATAAAAGTGGTCGAAAAGTCCACTTTCACCTCGTTGCGCTTAACCGGAACAGACCGCGTGCGGCCGTGCGCATCTGGCCGCGGTGAGTCAGTTACTCTCCAACGCACAAAAATGGACCCTGCTGAGAACGGGACACGAGTAACCTTTTCAATGTTGAGGTTTACCTCGAATTTGGAGCTGTTGAAGACCATGAGTTACTACTTATTAGTAGCAACCTCTTAATTACTTTACCACCACCCTGTAGCTCGGGCGGCCGCAGATCGTTTGAAATGCCCAAATTGGAACGCCTGGGTCACGGGTCTGAGCGACACTTGATAATGCTAGTGCCACTTAACTACTCACGAGGACAGTAGCAATAGCAGTAGCAGCACTAGCCACCACCAACAGAAGGAAGGAAGGAAGGGATTAGAATAGCACCTGCAGTATAGAACAGTAGTATTAGTATTAGTATTAGTAGTAGCAGATGACTAAACAGATGAGAAGTAGCTGAATGTAAAGTAATGTTGCATGATTGGATCACATAGAGCAAGACATCAAGGAAAAAAAAAGGTAATTTAGTTAATCCATATTGCTTACCTAGGTTATCTATTTCTACTAGCATTCCATGGTTCGCCTTCTTATTAACCACATTATATACATCCCCAATGTTGAATATGCAACCCCAGCTCAGGTGGTACTTGGTGGGGGTGAAGTGGGAAGTAAACAAAAGCTGACAAACTCACATCGCCCACCGCCTTCCTGCAAAGGCTTTGATATAGATTAGCCTTATATTGCGATGATCGTTGAATCAAACTAATGAAGTCATATTTATTGCTCGGCGGCATATTTCACACGACGCTTAAAATCATCTCTTCTTGTCTCATTCATACCAATTAGGATAATATGGCCCCAGGTAGCACTATATACGTGTTTATACTTCGTTAAGGAGTAGCAAATATGCGGTCTATCTCCATGCTCCATCATAAGACGTCGTCTTCAAACGGCCTCTAATAACCGCAACTCAATAACCCGACTTGGGTTCATACTTGGGTGATAAGCTTATTCGTGCGCGTCCAATATTAACCTCCACGCACCAACTCAATTGTCAAAACCAATCCGTGGGCACGGGTTGAACTTACCCTAATTCGTAGCGTCATAACGCTAGGACTCAAATTAGGGGTCAGGCTAGCCACATACATACGTACCATGGACCCGCGAGCGCCTTACACCATGGACTCGGCGCGTGCGAACGGTGAATCGTATAGTGATTTGGGTGGTACCGGTGCTTCTGGTGGTAAACGCAGTTCCGATATCGATCATGCAGCGGCCCAAAAACATAGTCGCACTGATGGGTCTGGCACTGCTGCGCAGTTGTTTCCGGGCACGGCCACTCCAAATGGACATGAGGGAGCCTCACATGCTGATGTCGGTGTTCAAACGCACTCGATTAGCGCGCTTGGTACGTCTAATGGTCAAAATGACGGGGCTGTTGCTGAAACAAATCAGGAACAAACACCACAAGGTGACCGTAACGGTACCATAAAGTCCGAAAGTGTAGCGCGATCTAATCAGCATGGCTCCAGTGCTGATAAGAGCTCTAATACGAGTATGGGAGAGCCTGCATTGGCCGAGACCTCCTCACAAGCGATATCTCAACCGGGACCGAACACAACGGCAAATACAGAAGTAGTCCAGAACGGAGCAGAAATCAAGGCGGAAATAAAATCGGAGAACCCTGAAGTCAAATATGAAGAGGAAAAGTTTGAGCATGCTGTGGTTGTGCCAAAACGGGCACCACAGTTGCAATTCTACGGTAAAAAAACTGGCATTTCGTACGATGTACGCATGCGCTATCACTCAAGGCTTGTAACTGAACCAATCTCCTACATTGACCCACATCCGGAAGACCCGCGTCGTACCTTCAGAATATATCGCTCGATTGCTGAGGCAGGGCTTATTGAGGACGAGACTCTACAAGGAGGCGAGCAATTAGGTGATCTCATGCAGAAGCTTCCTACGCGTGAAGCTACCGGGGACGAGCTTGCTCTAGTGCATAGCGAAGAACATCTTCGCTTCATTGCGTCTACTGAACAGATGAATGCGGAAAGCCTTAATTTTTGGACAGAGAAAGGTGATTCCATCTACCTGAATAATGACAGCTACGAGGCTGCCAAACTCAGTGTTGGTGGTGCAATTGAAGCTTGCCGCGGTGTCATAGAAGGTCGGGTGAAGAATGCCCTGGCTGTAATTCGCCCACCAGGTCATCACGCCGAGCCCGAGTCGCCTAGTGGGTTCTGCTTATTTTCAAACGTGGCCGTGGCATCACAGGTGATGCTTCGTGATTACCCAGACCGCGTGCGTAAAATTTTGATCTTCGATTGGGACGTCCACCATGGTAACGGTACTCAGCGTGCATTCCTTAATGATGATCGTGTGCTCTACGTGAGTATCCACCGCTATGATGATGGCCAATTCTACCCTTGCACTAAATTTGGCGGTGCTGATGTAGTTGGCGAAGGCAAAGGTGAGGGATACTCTGTGAACATTCCATGGTCTTGTGGCGGCATGGGCGACGGTGACTATATCACAGCCTTTCACAAGATTATAATGCCAATTGCCAGTGAATTTGATCCTGATCTGGTTATTGTTAGCGCCGGATTTGATGCAGCAGAAAATGATCCAATCGGTGGCTGTCATGTCTCGCCCATGGGCTATCAACATATGCTGCATATGCTCATGTCCCTCGCAAATGGTAAGGTTGTGGTTGCTCTTGAAGGTGGTTATAACCTCGACGCAATCTCGCGATCAGCACTGGCAATCACTAAAGTACTCCTCGGTGATCCACCGGGACATCTGCACGGCTCACTGGCATCAGACGCGGCACTTACAGTATTTGCACAGGTACAATCTATCCAATCCCGATACTGGAAGAGCATGGGACCACCAACTATCAAATTTGAGCCTGAAATCGAGACCTACAATCAGCAACAGCTCAAGCAAAGCGAGGAAGCTGAGCAATCACGCGAACAGTCTGAAGAGAAGGGCCGCAAACTGAAATCTGTAGCGAATGCGACCGATCAATCGGTCGAGGTCGTCAATTCCGAGAAAAACGACTCAGAGATACCCGTGCTGCAGTCACTACTCACTGTGATAAGAGGATATGAAACTCAGCAGCTTGGACGCAAATACGGACTGGCTCGGCTTCCGCTGTTGCGCGCTCTAAAGAATGAGACATACGAAAACGAGATTCTATCCACACCAGATGTGTTCACAAAGGAAAAGGTCTTGCTTTTCTTTTATGGACCTTCACTTGTGTGGGCCCATAGGGACCCAATCACGGGTCGCATTCGACCAGACGAATCTGTTGTAGCAAACCCAGCCATCGAGTATATTCGATGGGCCATCCAGCACGGCTATGCAGTACTAGATATCTTCTTATCTCCTCTTGAATCTACGTCACCTTCCAAATTCGTTCCTCGATTTTGTGAAAACACAGTACGATTCATGCGTGCTCACAGCATTGTCATTCTTGGTGCCGGACAAGCTTATAGCTATGCGATTCAGACAGCTGCGCATCGTGATCTCAAAGGTCGATTACGAGCCTTTGTGAGTTTCCTTGGTCCAGGAGATACGCTGCGCCAATTTCCAGCCAGCTCGGATGAGGGTGCGGTCCGCCGGTTTCACAACCATTCGCTTGTGCTCATGTCATGCCAACATCCAACATGGCAGCAGAAGTACGCGCGGAAAAAATGTGGGCGTCTCGTCAAGGCCAAGGGTGAAAACCTATATGCAGTGATGCGACAGAGTTTCGAGGAAGCAACCGAGTACATTGAGGCTGAGGAACTAGGTGATGAGGAGAGTGACGAAGAAAGTTCAGGCGAATAGCCGTTGTAACACTATGAACAAGTTTTTTTTTAATCTAGAGTTTGGAGACAAAGGAACCTAACCAACAATTTAAACAAAGTCAAATGAAACTACACATTCAACAAACCCATATCTATTATCGAGGTCGTACTAACGTCGGAAACGGCCGTGTCCCGCTAAGCATGATCAATTGCAACTCATGATGTATATACCCCTTAACCTTGCCTTCCATTATGAGTTGTGCAATATAGAACTCTGTTACTTCAGTTTCTGATGCGGATTCGGCTATTGGGAAGCTGCCTGTACAGCGTAAAGCCGCCGTAAACGCCGCAATCTCTAACCGTCGAGGTTTGCCAGTTATGAGCCAGACCCGGCGTAGAAGATTCAGTGTTGCACGGGGGACCATGGACTCAAAAGCCAGTAATACTCGTTGTTGAACAAGTATAGACCTATGAGTTTGGATCTCCTCGCGCAATGCAGCCACGTTTCCCTGTCGGCAACTAGTGATTGCTTTGCGATAAATAGCAGCAAGTTTTGGTAAGCTCTCCCACGTACTTGCCGTGGGTGCCTGATTGTGCGCAAGATATTTAGCCGGAATATGAAAGGCCATTATGTGCTCGAACTCAACAAACTTCAGTCCTTTACTGACAGCTAATGCATTATCAAAACATGCAGCCGCATCAGCATATTTTTGTTTTGTGAACAGAAGTAAACCTTGGTGAAACAGAAACACAAGCTGCGTATGCCAGCGTGCCTGTTCTAAAGGCGCAATACTATTCCGATACTGAGCAATGGCCTGTAATATCCCATCGGCCAGCGAATAAGCACGCATACGCACATAGAACATAAGGAGACATACCGCCATCGCATAGCATTCGCGTGTACGACCTTGCCTAGGCTCTTCATTCTCGAAATCGCTCACTGTGATCCGGAAGGCTTGTCGGGCCACTGCAGCCGCATCATCGTAACAAGATCGCTTATTTATAGCCACAGATATGCGCACTAATACTTGGCAATTGCGGCGAAGCAATGTGGCTGCCCACAAAGGCTCATCTGCAGCCGCGCGTGTCAGTGCTTTGACATAAACCACAAGTAAGGGGAACTGTACATCCAGTTGTTCAGACCTTGTGGCTTCGTACCTGAGAAAGGCTATCAATGGGTCTTTCCATTTCAGGGGAGCGCTCTGAACTATGCCGGAAATGAGTGATTCAACTTTTTGTGACGATACCATGAAGGACGGATTACCAACTACTAGCGAGTCCCCTGAGGGGGGTTGGCGTTTGTTTAAAGACGAAATTACTTTTTGCATCATATTCTCAGGGATTGAAGCATTTTTTGCCGGCGAGACCCGGTTTTTGGATGCCATTTTGAACCAGGCGTAACGGTTGAGTGCACGTAACTCGATACTGCTAGCAGTGCATGAAATTCCTGGATCTCATGATAACTATCAAATTGACGACTACGGATTTGCACGAATAGTGGCACGAGAGTATCCAATGCTTCTTAAAGATATAGACGGAGCTAGATAAACAAATAGTTTTAGTTCTTAAGCACAGCTGATGCGTTTGCAAAAACGGTTGTACCAGCCCCCGGACGCGACTCAATCAGCGCACAACTCGGGGCCTCTGGGTGATACTTGCTGTAGTACTCATGCTCAAGAGCTTGACGCACCGTTGCAGCCTTACTGCGCAGAACAAGGTGCACTGTGCAGCCGCCCCAACCAGCTCCGGTAACGCGAGACCCCAGGGCTCCAGCTGCACGCGCGATCCGGCACATGCGATCACAGTCTGGGTGTGAATTTTCGTAGAGTGTTTCAGCACTATGTTGCGATGCATTCATGAGGCGGCCAAGGTCGTTTGCGCTGCCTCCTTGCATGTATTCCACGAATTGTAGCACACGTAACGTTTCCTCATAAACATGCAGAGCACGCTGTTGTAGCTTCAAACGTTCGAACCGTACTGGAAATCTGGTCATATACGAGCGCTTTAAGTCGGCAGTGTCAATACCCAGCTCCGAGCAGACGGCTGATTCCGTATAAGGTTCTGAGTTAAGGTGTTGCTTAACTTCAGCTACCATTTTCAGAAGACTGTCAGGCGTTACGGCTCCAAATCGGGCCTCTAGAACACCATGTAGAGTTCCGGCATCAAGATTACCATCGTTCGGAATACTAACTCCCAACTTTCGAGCAAGAATTTGTGCTGCCAGCGTAACCTCCACAACACGCAGGTTGTAATGTACAGGTGCCGAAGTCAGCTTTTCCGAGACAACAAGAGAGTCTGCAATCAGGAACACTATTGGATCCTCAGATACGGGGAACTGAAGCGGCTTCGCTTGAAGGTCTGGTCTGAATGACACTAACAGAGCATGATCTTTTTCCCCAAACACGCTAGCAGCCTGGTCCAAGCCGCCACTATTCACACCAACAAGCTGTTCACACGTCGCACTGAGTTTAGTGAGCTCTTGCTTGCTAATTGGAAATGGCTTAAGAGGTGAATGGGCCAGAATTGTGACCAAGCAGGCCGACACTACAAATGCAGCACTGGAGCTCAACCCGCCACCGGCAGGAACAGTCCCAGACACAATAATACGAAGCCCATTTGTCACACCACTTGTTTGCGTGATATTTAGGTGTTTGAGTGCCGTGATCCAGCCACACTTGAAGTAGTTATACCAACCTTCGGAATCAATCTTTGCAGCTGCAGTAGCAGGAAACTCATAAGATGGGTACCGCGGATCCGTGTTGAGAATCTCGACCTTGCGATTCTCGGGATCAGCATCCTTAACAACTTGAACGGCCATAACCACATCAAACGAAATGGCTGAGGGAAGACAAGGAAACAGCGAATAATCGACGTGGTCACCTATGATGTTTACCCTGCCGGGCGAACGCACTACAAAATCAGGGGCTGCACCATAATTTGCTGCAAACACAGAGCCGATCTCGTGGTAGCGCTGCTGAGCGCTCTCGACGTCAAAATATACTTCTTCCAAAGCTGAAGCCTCCATCTGCAATTTCTTTAACTCTGTATATATCGTCTCGATAGTTGGCTAAGAGTCTCGGCAACAAAGAAAGGCTACAGAATTGTAGACGACCAACACGGATGTCGAGATAAAAATGTGGAGAGAATAATGTGTGTGTGTGTGTGTATGTGTGGTGGGGGTTAGACGGCAGGCGGGTTGACGGAACCGGAATACCAGGGCAAGGTTTAACTCTGGGGTATGTTTGTGAATAATTTGTGGGGCTAGCTGCAGAATCACAGCTCTTCGAAGTGATTGCGTCGCGCTTTGGGATTCTGCAGACGACTAGCAGTAGCTTCAGCTCGTTTTGCCTCATGCTGGATGGGTAATAACCCCGGCTGTGGTGCACATTGTACTGTAAGACCTGAGAATTCGCCTTGGTGCTCGACGATTTCCAGCGCCAATTGCTTCAAGTCAGTGTGCTTTGTCGAGTATGCCGCCTGTTGCAGAGCAGCTGCCCACAGACACATATCCTCGCCATCCTCTCCAGCAACGGCCATGTTGACGAGTAATTTACGCAATGCAGCTGCAGACGCCGAATCAATACTGCTTGCCGCGGGGCTTCCCAAATTACGTTGCAAGCGGCTAAGAAGCTGTTTCCTCTTAGAGAACTCAAGACCATCCTTGGTCGAGACTAACGCGCTAGCGATAAGTAAAGATCGCTTGTCCAGTTCAAGATTATCCGGCAATGTAGGACACTTGTTAGCCAGAGCACGAGCCGCCTCAGCGTTGTTCCGCAAACATATTCCTAGAATACGACCTGCCTGGTCGCTCTTTGGATTCGTCGAGTCAGCAAAAATAGTCAGTAGCGCCGGTCCAAATTCACGCGCAGTATCAGCGCCATCATCGTAACCAGGTGCCTTTTCTTCAAGCGCATCTAAATCAATATTGTCGAGATCTATACTCTGCACTGGGGCCAGATCAACAGCATTCACCTCAGAATTACTCGCATCACTGTTAGCAGGAATACGAGCCCAGCGGCCGCCCTCAGACATGTCCATTTTGATTTCTAGCCCACCAGGAATAGCAACGTTTTCCGGCACAAACTGCCACTCAGTAGTAGGAACAAATTCACGGTTGTCAATCGCAGCTGTCACAGCGAGACGTACCAAAACTAAGCAGGGCGCAATGCGCATTTAAATCAATTCGTACTAGTCACTTTTCAGTGTTGAAATAGCGTTAGCGAACCTAACCTCCACGTATACCGTTAACACTCAGCAGGAATCTCAAGCCAGCGCCGAAGTGAGAACTAATGTAAGGTACCGAGAATCTTAATCACAGTGTCAAAACAGAACACCTATACAAAACTACGAACCGAGCCAAAAAAAAAAAAAAAAGAAAAAGAAAAGAAAAAGTATTTACGGCTTTACAATTGCCAAATAGAGATTATATTACGCAAAAAGCAAAGAAAAAAATGATCGAACCCAGGATCGAACTGGGGACCTCCAGTGATCTAACTCAACAAGTGATGTTAGACTAGCGCCATAACCAACTAGACCATTCGACCAAGCTTTTGATAGATCCGAGTTCATGCACATACTACGTTGTTACGGTACGGGTAAGAAGGATAGTTAATATCAGCTGCATACAATATCGGTGCAAATAGCTGAAAGTACGAATGCGTTAGTATATACTTAAATCATTGTTTTTAATAGACGAATATCCAGGCCAAAGAATACGAGTTTCAAGCGGTGCTTTTACCCGGCGTTTGATTGGCTCTTTATCATAATCAACGATATAAATAAGTTACTAAATAAAGTAAGTATAAAAAAACAAAGTCAAGTACCACAAAAAGACAAGCATAGGGATTCATTGAGCTCAATGCCAAACAAATTCTAGAAACAAAACTAAATAGGTACTTGTTTAACGGTGCGGCACACGCTTCTGAGAACACACGAGGGCTAGGGTCCTGTCATACAAAATCCACAGTTTAGCATACGCATACGATGCCGGTTGACATGCGACAAATAGCATCGAATTTGTTCTACATATCTACCTCATAAGTCTACAGTGAGCCTAGTGGTACCGCAAACTGCAGATAAACAAGGTGGCGGTGGCGGCTATCGGGCCTGTCACCCGCACGTGATATAGTATGGGGCGGGTGAGGTTTTTTTCTTTTTTCTGCTTCAAAGTAGATTAAAAGCCCCGGGTTGGTCACCCCATCCCTTAACAGCATTTTTTTCACTTCCTTACGTTCTTCCTTATAAACCCATCCCCATCTACTAGGGAAGAAATTCAAACCAAAAGAGGAGAGTTTATTCCTTGTTATGAGCGCTAATGAATTGAACACTACGACCCCGCAGTCAACGGGAGCCCCTAAAAGATACGTGCCCCCGCACCGCGTTAACATGCCAGCGCAGATGCAGTCAGCGCCGCGCCCTTCTAGGCCTAGTACGAACTGGGGCCAGGACCCCATGCCGCGCCGAGGTGGTGGCGGCTTTGGCCGTGGCCGAAGAGGACACCAGACCCCACACGGTCGTGCAGCAGGTCACCACAATGGTAGCGAGCATGTGCCGGGCCCTCGTGATGAGAGCCTCGAGGTAACGCTGTTCGGCACTAAGGACGACTATGCGTTCCAGGCCACTGGTATCAACTTCGACAACTACGACGAGATTCCTGTTGAGGCCAGTGGTGAGAACGTGCCGGAGCCGGTCACGAAATTTGAGTCCCCGCCTCTCGAGAAGCACCTCATCACGAACATTGAGCTTGCGCGCTACTCGCGCCCGACACCGGTACAGAAGTACTCAATCCCTATTGTCGCTGACAAGCGCGACCTTATGGCATGCGCCCAGACCGGTTCGGGTAAGACTGGTGGCTTCTTGTTCCCTATTCTGAGCGAGATGTTCATTACTGGACCTGCACCGGAGCCACCTTCGGCCGCAAGTGGTCCCATGCGTTTCCAGGCGCACAAGGCGCACCCACAGGCTCTGATTCTGGCCCCCACACGTGAGCTTGTAAGCCAGATTTACGACGAGGCGCAGAAGTTTACCTACCGCTCGTGGGTGCGTCCTGCCGTCGTATATGGTGGTGCTGACGTGCGTTCGCAGCTTGAGCAGCTGCGCGGTGGTTGCGACCTCCTTATGGCGACGCCCGGCCGTCTTGCTGACCTGCTGGAGCGTGGCCACATCTCCCTATCCAAGATCAAGTACCTTGTGCTCGACGAGGCTGACCGAATGCTGGATATGGGTTTCGAGCCTCAGATTCGCCGGATTGTAGAGGGCGAGGATATGCCTGGTGTTGAGGACCGCCAGACGCTCATGTTCTCCGCTACGTTCCCGCGCGAGATACAGGAGCTTGCCTCGGACTTCTTGGCCGACTACATTTTCCTGTCGGTTGGGCGTGTTGGTTCGACATCTGAGAACATCACGCAACAGATTGTTTATGTCGAAGAGGAGCACAAGAAGACGACACTGCTTGACCTGCTCACCACGACCACGGATGGCCTCATCCTTGTATTTGTTGAGACGAAGCGGAATGCTGATAACCTCTGCTGGTTCCTCATCAACTCAAACATTGCCGCCACCTCTATCCACGGTGACCGTACCCAGCAGGAGCGTGAATATGCCCTGAAGGCGTTCCGCTCTGGTGAGGCTCCTATCATGGTTGCCACGGCTGTGGCTGCTCGTGGTCTTGATATCCCGAACGTCACGCACGTCATCAACTATGACTTGCCCAACGATATCGATGACTACGTGCACCGCATTGGTCGTACGGGCCGTGCCGGAAACACTGGTGTTGCAACAGCGTTCTTCAACCGTAACAACCGTGGTGTTGCCCGGGATCTTATCTCGATTCTCAAGGAGGCGAACCAAGACGTGCCCGATTTCCTTGAGACGGTATCTCGTGAGTCGTCGTTTGGTCGTGGTGGTCGCGGTGGCCGTGGTGGCCGCGGTGGCAGTAGCACGCGTGACTGGCGTAAGCCAGGTGGTGGCGGCTTCGTTGGCAGCTCTGCGAGTAGCGGCTACACCACCGGTGGCTACGGCGGTGGCTACGGTGGTGGCTACGGCGGCGGCGGCTACGGCGGTGGCGGCTACGGTGGTGGCTGGTAAGTCTGAGACCTGTAAGCTTTTGCTACCAATACCAATTCATTATTCACCCCAAATTTGACACATTTTTTTCCCACACAGTTCGGAGAGAAGAAGAGAAAATAGTCAGGAGATGTTTCCTCGCAGATCCAGACCAGTAAAAAGAATGTGCCTTTAGGCGCCTAATGTGCATCATGGGCGGCGCAGAGTTCCGAGAACAGTGACCGCAGCGCTCTTCGAGCCGCTTATTTATTCTTCCTACTTGCTGAGGTTATGAAACTTGCATGTAGGCGCCTAGATATAGAACCCAGCCATGTGATAATCTATGTATTTCGTTTTAATTAATCAAATTTGTTTACCTATATTGATTGATTGCATCTGAATTTTTTTATTTTTTTGTTCTAGTCTTTAGTTTCCTCTAAAGGCCGATCTTATAAATACAATTAATGCCTAGAAACGTTAGTAGCTCTTAATTGAGATACTCGCGTCTCAGCTTCCTTACCTAGTTGTAGTTTTCAACCCTAACTAAGTGACTACTATAGCTGCTACTACAACAACCACGGTTAAAATGAGAAGGTTACTTAGTTGGATCAGGAGGAGGCACACGAACCTAATCTGACATAAGGAATCATAAGTGGTAGTAGTATCATTACCTAACTATCTAAAGAATATGTACAAATAATTATTTGTTGATGCTTGTTATGAACCAGAATGCATTGAGCCATCTAGATAGTGGCATCAAAAAGCGAAAGGCTAGTATCATCTAGAGCTTCATTATTTCAAGTACACGAGTCAAAGCAATGGTTATATTAAGGAGCCTGCATAATGTCCGACAGTATCTAATTTACTTGATTCATTTTCCACAACCAAGCACCGTTGAAGAACAAATTTTTACGGAAATGCAGGCTTACCAGAGAAATAAAACCCTATTAACAATGAAAGCTAAAACTGGCGAGCTGGCTTACACAATTGCATTTGACCTGCAACAAGACTGCATTCATCCGAAGTTATTTCTGCTCGAGCCACTACCGGAAGCAGTTGTTATTAATCTAAATATAGACACATTTTTTTTCTACCTAAAGCTACATGTGGACTAAGCCCAAACAGGCGCAGCAGCTGCAGATCTGAGGATCATCTTCGCTATACACCTGAAAGAGAACAAGCAGCACTATAGAGGGGGGGTGGCAGTGACGGTGAGATATGCGAGACGCGACTTGTCCCACCCGATCGAGCGCAAAAAAACCACGCCATCGGAAGCACGGTATATAGGGTTCTTTAGGCTTCTCCTGCAGCAGCGAACAGATCGGCCGTCGTTATACGCAGCAGCGCGTTGATACGTCATCCAGCACGTGATTGACCTACCGCATGTTGCGCACAGTCCGCCCCGGAGCGAAAGGGTATCGCAGCCCACGTTCCTATCAAAGTTGACGCAATACCATTTGTGAATCGGGTACATCAATTGAAGAATGGTGGCTGTGGAGAAAAGGGCATTGCTTGCGCTTAGATCATCTTTGGTAGCAAACACCGAGAAGTAAGTAATATCCAATCACATAGTAAATGACCCTGTAATAAGTAAAAACTCCCCCACGGTAATGGCGTTTGCATTCCATACACGCCCCTTGGCGCCCTCACTATCGCTCCTGACGCTTTCGCGACCCCCACCACAGATGATCAGAGGCACCCTATGCCTGATCATGCACCCCAAGCCCTCTCAGTTATTTCCAATACGCGAAAGACGCGTCCAGAAATGGTAAGCCGTAAATGACCCTGATCGCCCTTTTGGTGCCGTGCTTCGCGCTCCTCAACCCCCCCATTAAGGGGGTGATGGACCTTCTTCTAGTATTGAAGCACGCAGAGTGCGTATAACTTGTCCGAGAAAAAGCCCCGACACATTGTCGGGAAAATTCGACGAGCGCGCTTATCTATTTTTGTAACAAATTTAAAAATGAACCTAAATAGGCCGCAAAAGTACGGCGGCTACATGGCCCGCCAAGCCCCGAGCAAACCTAACCTTAGTGATTGACATAATCAATGAAAATTTTATCACGAGATGCAGGGGCTCAGTGGCGCTATGTATATAAGGTGAGGTCCGTCTCCACTAATTTTCTCACACACTATCATATCTCAAATGCAGTTCTCCATTGTTGCTCTGTCTGTCCTTGCCGCCGCTCAGGCCAAGTCGAAGAAGGTTGAGAACGGCACCGCCGCCGCTGGCCACTCCAACCACACTGGCGCCGCCGGTAACGGAACTGGCGTTGCTGGTAACGGCACTGCTGGTGTCAATGGCACTGGCGCTGCTGGTGGCTCGTCTGCTTCTGGCTCCAGCTCTAGCAGCGCTGGCTCCAACGCTGGCTCCATCGCCTCTGTTGGTGTCGCCGCCGGTCTCGTTGGCGCTGCCGCTATGCTGCTCTAAGCAGTTTAAGCACTTGTGCTAGAAAAACAACCGTAATTTATGCATCCGCATTCTAAATTTTTTATTTTTTAATTGTGTTCATTTAAAATAGAATCAAATTCAAGCATTCGTTTAACGCTTTTTTTTCCTTATATTCTCTACCATGATGCAATAGCATCATAGATTATCATAGTGCTATTATATGACGTGCTAGTGTATCAAGACGGAACTGTTATTGGTTTCGGGTCCATAATGTTAGCGAAATTTACCAGTTAGTCGACTCTTTCTCGTCATGTAACAGGGGCTCAAAGATTTATGGATAATAGCAGTAATAGTAGTAATAGTTACATGAAACATTGACATAACTATATCTGCAAAAGCAACATTAGAATAGAATAAGTCCGCAGCAGCTAAAGATTCCCGATTACACAGCAGATGCTAACGCTAACTCGAACTCTAATTCGACAAGCAAGGCTTAAAACAAGCAATATTGCCCTACGCGCGGGGTAGCCTGAACCTTAACATTATTTCACGTGAGCGCAAGAGCAGGTGACTCATTGAAGGGGCGCAAACTGTACCTGTGACAGGAACTAGTAAGATAAGGAATGACTAATGAGTATCTACCGCGCCCTGAGCAAGCCTGCTAGGGTAACATAGTGCTAAGTAGCGCAATCTCCAAAGCCAGATGACTTTGTAGTTATTTTTCAGTCGTTTAAAAGGTATATTGTCGCATATTGCGCATGGCTAAGGTGAACGTCGTCAAGTTTGTACATTATTTTCAAGCTGTCATCTCGCGATCGTTAATTAAATAGCAGCTCCACGCGTCTCGCGTTCCTGTATTAGATATCTGAGGCGCGTGAGTCGCACGCCTTGTTCGAGCGATGTACCCCTCCCGTGCCTGGATTGCGCACGGCAAGGGCCACAGCGTATGGCAGCAGTTGCCGCAAGCCTCTGGGCTCACATGGGTACTACTATGCTAGAAAGCACGTGCGGGCTATGAATGGGTGCATTAACCGAGCCCTGAAACAGATTACTCACTAAAAATAGCAAGATCGATGTATCAGTAAATTTATAGCAAACAAAGAGGTTTCCTCGAGGAAAAAGAAGCTAAGAGTGCCATTTATGGACTTATATCCTAAACTGTGAACATTATGTGTGATATAGTAGATGTTCGCGACTTATCCTAATAGGGGATTGATCTCAATATTGCGTAAACCACGGCTTTCTAGAACCCGATTCGTGTTTGTAAACATCCGTTTTGGGAATCCGAATGGCACCTTAGATAAGCCTAAGCCCGTGAAACCCTGGCCCAAAGTCTCCTCCTGTCACGAGTCAAAGTCATAGCCAGAAAGCATAAATAGCGACACGCCCGCTCTTCTAGAGTTTCTCTCCACCCACACGCATAAAGAAATGAAGACCGCTGTTGTTGCCCTCGCCCTTGCCGCCTCGGCCTCTGCTCAGAACAACTCCTCGTCTGGCGCTGTCGCTCTTAGCGGCCCCTCCAACGGCGCTATCACCGCCGTTGGCATTGGCGCCGCCGTCGGTGCTGCTGCCCTCTTCATCTAAGAAGTTGGCGCCACCGCTACATTAGAGTCACAATGCAGACTCAGAATTAGTTATACACAATAATTAAGTAAAGTGGCAATTTATTGCATTTTACAGTGTAAAGTTTAGTTTTTCCACATTTTTGTGAGACTACGGTTGTTGCCAATCTCTTTCGTTCCTAATAACTTCTCGGTCTGTGTACGAGTTTTACCCAATAGCAAATAACATAATTTTGCGAAGAGGGTTCTCATTTGCCTCGTGTTATGGTTGGGGAGTGTGATGTGCATGTGTATAGTAGCAACGCCACGCGCAGCGTACATAATATATATATAGAGAGAACGAGATAGATAATTGTGGTACAATCCGGAATATTAACTTGAGTTTGTTAGTGTCAATACTTGACAATGGTGCTTCCTAAGAAAGTTGCTTTGGCTGTTACGTCCTACAATGGTCCTCTTTATGCCGATGGACAGAAGACAGGCACCTTCTATGTAGAAGCTCTGCATCCATTTGAAGCGTTCACTAAGGCCGGGTTTGCGGTTGACATTGTTTCGGAAACTGGCTCGTTCGGGTGGGACGAGCACTCTTTGGCGTCCGACTTTGCTTCTGACGAAGAGAAGGCACAGCTAAAGTCGGGGCCATTCGCTGACGCAGTCCGTAATGTAAAGAAGGCTAGTGAGCTCGACTCCAAAGACTACGGAATCTTCTTTGCAGCAGGTGGTCACGGAACGGTGTTTGATTTCGTTGATAAGGTCCACGGTCTGTATAAACTGGCGAGCGGAATTTGGGCTAACGAAGGCGTCGTCGCTGCGGTTTGCCACGGCCCTTGCCTGCTTTCGGGGGTAAAGGATGGCTCTAATCTTGTTGTCTCGGGCCGTAAGGTAACAGGGTTCCCCGATGAGGGCGAAGTGGCTATGCAGCTTGTGCCTACTCTTGAGAAGGACAATCTTGTGTTTACTGAGAGACTGCTTAAGGAGCTCGGTGGGTTATATGAGCCGGCGAACCCACCATTCGAAGTCAAGGTTGTCATCGATGGGCGCCTGGTGACTGGTGCAAACCCTGCAAGTGCAACGCCTACGGCTGAAGCTGCCTTGAAGGTCTTCAGTAAATAGGTAGCTAGTATCTACATAAGTAGCTAGTATATATCCTAAGAGAAGTGTGCTATGAAACCGAGCAGGTCATTCTCCCGCTGGTCTGTTCAATAGTATAATGTTGGTTACTAGATTATATCACTATAACGTTCTGTGACGACCAGCTGGAGTTGCCGCATTTGCCATAATCCAAGCAACCAATCAATCGATCAAGCAACCAACCAACCAAGCCTAAAGCTAACCAGTTCTGTCAAAAGAGGCTATAATGTATGAGTTTGAATGATATCATTCTATATCGGCAAAAAGGCTGAGGCGAAGAGATCAGTAAAGTAATGGAATCAATAAAGGAATAGATAAAACTAACAGACTTGACAATGTTGCAACAACACGCGTCAACGGATTAGGAGCTCTGTTCTAGGATAGTTCAAGATACCACCAGTCAATGGTCATGTCGAACCACAAATTATTGGATCATGAAATAAAAGAATAGGAAATCTTGGAACTTATACAGGGGGGAGGGAGGGGGGGCCGATGAATCCAGGCATCAGAAAATCAGCGCGAATCCACATCCTCCTCACATGATACTTAAAAAGGCGGTTCTTGGTGGTCTAAAAGAAACACGATACACCCCAAGAAATATAAGAGTCTACCATCTACCCAGTTACCTGCATTTTCAAAGTCAATCAATCAATCCACACTTTCCACTCAAAACAAAATCAACGAATCCGCTACTTGTTGGTGAATATTTCAGCTATTTTTATGTTCTTTTGAGCTGTATACGGCCCGTTGGCTACATAGAGCCGTACTAACTTGCTCGTTAAATATTAATGCTTAGTGCACCTCGCTCTTCTGGCCGACCTCGAAGTTGACCTGCTTGCCCGTCAGCTTGTTGTAAACAGCCTGGAACGAGTCGATCTTGTAGTCGACGGACGTGAAGTCCTTGGGGTCAAGGTACACCTTGTGCAGCTTGTTGCCGCCAACCTGGTAGCGGCAGCGCTTGCCAATGATGTCCGTGGGGTAAACAAGGTCCTCAAGAATAGCGTCGTGCACAGCAGTCAACGTACGGCTGCGGGGGCGCTTCTGCGACTGCATGGCACGCTTGCGGCCAGGCTTGGGCAGCATCGTGCGCTGGCCCAGAATGATGATGTGGCGGTCAGCGAACTTCTTCTCGAGCTCGCGCACAAGACGCTGCTGCTTCGCCTGGCCCTTGTGAAGAGCACGCAGGTGCGGCACTGGCACGAAAATAACAATGGCAGCCTTGCCCTGGCCGGTGGTGATCTCACGCGCAGACTTGAACTGAAGAGCACGGATGTCGGCCTTCAGGTCGCTCGTGTTCTCGAGCTCAACGAGAGCCTGAGCAATCTTCAGCTCAAGATCGCTTGGGTCGGAATTAAGAATCTTGTTCGCAGCAGACATCGTGATGTGGTGCGAAAGTCTCGGGCTGAACTTTTTGGCACGCTTTCGCTCGCTGGCTCGCCGGCCTAGGGTCGGTGTGTCAGCCTCATAAAGTCCCAAATATGTGAGTGGGGTTCGCGACCAGGGGGGTGTGTACCTGTATTATGTCATGCCCAAAGCCCTAAAGAGTTTTGTATGGTTCTGTGTACAGTTAGGCACGTATGCGTTATGTTGTGCGATGTTTATATTTGGTCAGGCCTAATTATAGGCATACCTGATTGGAATTTAATGATTATGAATGGTATATATAATTAACATCGCGCTACTAACGTCGCGCTATTATTCTCATACCTTCAGTCTCTTACTACACTGATTCCATATGCTACTAATTCTGTCTAATTCATTCTGTACAATCCATTTTTTATTATCCCTTCACTTAGGGTGTACGCGCATATAGAGAGGTTCTAGTAACGGTGGATATAGGGATCCTGCCGTACTCAGTATACTAACACTAACTAGTGCAATATGCAAGCTATATATGACAACTGCCTGGTTCAATAAGACCATCATCCTACAGATCATGAATACCGTTCGATGAACAGCAGGCTCTTAGCTCCCCCCCGCACCCGACTCTTCTTTTCTTTTTTTTTCTTTTGACATATTTCATGAGCACGGCCTTGTCTCAAAGCGGGCGGCCAACAATCTGCATGCTGTGCTTAAATTAGGAATGCTGTTGAATATATTATTAGATTGTTAACATTGTCATTGTGCCATTACTGTTAAATAAGAGCTGCCAGGGCAAGCAGTACAGATCCAAGGCCCATGTTTGGAGCAGTGATCATGCCGCTATTCTTCTTCTTGCTCGAGCCAGTTGCGCTCGAAGATGACTTCGAGCCGCTCGACGTACTGCTGGCACTCCCAGCTGCGGCGGCACCAGCAGCATTAACAGAGCCGCTTGAAGATGCAGATTTAGCCGAAGAGCCGGAAGATGCAGAGGAAGAGGATGAAGATGATGACGAGGAGTCTGACGAAGACGACGAACTTGCGTTCGGGTTGTCCAGATTCGAGCCTGCCTGCGTGTCCGGCCCGTTGAGACCCAGACCCTTGCCAGCTCCGTTCTTAATGTACCTCTGAGCATAGCTTGGCATTGCTGGCACAGTCACGTCCGGCTCAACTTCCCACTTACCAGCCTCGAATGGAGGGCACTGCTCAGGCTGGCGTGAAGTAGTAGCTCCTGCGGCACCAGTCGGATTCGGGGCCTTCGATAGCGCTGACTTCAGATTACTGAAGTCTGGGCGTGGTGACACATTGTCACCATTGATGTCCACTAGTCCGTAGTTGTTAGCCTCGTTCGAATACTCGTAAACAAGTCCTCCGGAGTATACAGAAGACATATCAGTAGAGTAGAGACTTGAAACCTCCGGGAAAGTGCGTGGCATAACCTTATTGCAACCGTACTCTGAAAGGAATACTGGGATCGAATAGTTCTTGTATGTTTGTACATTCTGGGCCCAACCACTGATCTGGAATGACGATGCAGAACCGCACCAAGAGTAATCATTCATTCCAAACATATCAATTCGCTCCGTTTCATTTGATCCACAGTTTAGATAGGACATTTGCTCCCAGCGGTTCTGCACAATGTCTGCTGCAGAGTACCCGACAGGAATTGTGCGGTTTGCCTGAGCCTTGATGTACGTCTTCATGTCGCGCACAACTGCCTTAATATAAGGCGCAGCCTCAGTCGAGTTGTCACTGTTAATAACCTCGTTGGCAGCAAAGAATCCCAGTGTGTTCGGGTAGTCTTTGAACGAGTCTATCGTAGCAAAGATGTGCTGCAAATAGCCACTGTTGTAAGATGCCTTCAAGGTTTCGTTGTTCAGACGGTTCAGACTTTGCTTCGGCGAGTTCACATCTAACAGCAGATAAATTCCTGCATCTTCGAGCGCCCGCATGCACTCATCGTGATCGGCACTATTATCCACTGTGTAAACACGAATGGTATTAATGCCTAACTCTGAAAAGTACTGAACGTCTCGCTTGCACGAATCCGCATCAGCCAGTGGATCGGATGCATTCGAACTGCCGCCAGGCTGGTAGTCTACACCGCGAATATAGAACCGGGTGTCGCTCCCATTGTAGAACGCATTACCACTAATTGAGACGGGCTGAAGCGAAGCTG
The DNA here is from genome assembly GCA_030564665.1 of Entelexis apis. Taxonomy (NCBI): domain Eukaryota; kingdom Fungi; phylum Ascomycota; class Dipodascomycetes; order Dipodascales; family Trichomonascaceae; genus Entelexis; species Entelexis apis. The sequence goes on along the minus strand of JAJLWA010000009.1, from coordinate 114,936 downwards.
AGGCCAGTGCCAAAGAAAGGGCTGCCGAAACGATGCTAAACATAACGAATGGACTGATTGGGGGAGCACAGCGGCGTTTCAATTAAGTATGCACCCACCGGAAGTATATGTTTAAATCTCGGCCTATGCACGTGAACCATTGTTTTGCGAAACGCCTTTGGCATGCAGCCCTTATGACCTGCTGCGGCATGTGCATATTTAATACCTACATACGGAGTATTAGACGCCCTTAGGTGGAGTATTGAAATTGAGGGTCCAGGACTCGAAGTAAAGCCCCTAATCAGTCTTATGGCAATGAAACTGTATTCCAGCTTGTCTTGTTCTTATTTGGTTCTTTATTTGTTATAGTTTTATTAGCCCCAGTATGGATCCGGAATTTGACTTGTGTTAGTCACCGCATTACCCACGCCCTTGCCTCCGTACTTCCTAATATCAACTTAACGAGGCTAAGAATAATTCATGGGCGTGTATTTAACATATCCCCTGACGCCGTTTTCTACTGCGGCTGCGTGTCTCCACATGCATTGTTGCGAAGCGTCTGATAATGCCTAGATAAGATGACAGTTCTCCTACAGCATATGAATTTAAGTCGATAAATTATGTCCGTAAGCCAGGACCTAGACTAAATCCTTATATATATATATGAAATGTGTTACTTTTAGCAGTCAACTGCTGAGCTCATAAAGGGATGTACGTTATTTGAGACGAAAATGTGTTACTTTTGCTTGCTGGTCATTGATTATTATTAATTATTGTGGTTTTATCAATTGTTATGTGCTTCAGATACGTCGGTTTTTTTTGAGCTGTGGATCGTGAGCTTCCACTAAAGAAGACCCACTGCTGCTGTTTCTGCGGCTGACCAGATAGCTAGATTTTGATTTTCTTGAGATTTGGATTATTCCCTACCTTTTGGTTGAATGACTTTTACAATATTCTCAGCGTTGGAAAATCGGCGCTTTCGCCACCTTCGTGTGCAGCAGGTCACCCTCTGAATCCTAACCCTAAACTAAAATTAGGTACACATTACCCAAATCAGTAAGGTCTCACCATTGTGTTCAATAGTCTTTCATACTTGATTTCAAAATACATGATTTGAATACTTTGCTCAATACTAAACTTTGTTTTGCTCTATGGTAGAATTACTCTGTGGTGAACTCTTTTCGTCTATACCTTGCGCTTTTTCCAATACTTCAAAATACATGGGATAATGTTATCATACAAGCACAATGAGCAATAGTCTCACTAAGTCAATTACTGTCACTTTTCGAACTCAGTTACAGCTCATATGAAATTCAGGCTACTGAATTCCTTATTCTTAAAATAAGTATTGTAAATAATGTGTTTTGTCGGAACGTAAGCTCATCCTGGTGGGTCGGTTTTTGGACCGGTCCGATGAAAAAACGAGAAACATAAAAACGATGATGTTGATATTTCTAATAATACAATGACCGCTCTCAAAAGCTTTGTGCATCTTTTTCCAGAAGCGGAAACTTCAATTAGCTGAAAGGTTCAGGTACCTCTTAACCTATACCGGATCTCCGAGTCTCTGTAATGCCGTCTCGCAATGACACGACTAGAAGAAAGATAAACAAGAAGAACCAGACACAAAAAGAACCAGACACAAAACTACATGTTAAGTGCTTCGCTACCCTTCTCGTATGGGCTTCACTATTCTGATTTGATTTCGATATCCTATATAAATGAAATAACATGTAATCTGTGTGCATACTGTATCTTAAAATTTCTAGGTGTTAGTTAGTATATCAGCGTGTAGCTAATATACCGATCAGCTTCATTAGTAGACCAACTACTCTGAGGGTTCTGCGTTTGACTTCTTCTTCCTGGACTCGTACTCAGATTTCTCCTTCATTTTTTTTACATCCTTGAGTAGCCCTTCAGCTTCACCCAAGTCCAGCTTGGACGCAGCAGGCATTCTGTCCCATCCCGAGGGAGCATCCCCAGTCTGGGGACTCTTGTCAAGATATTGGGAGAGTGAATCCACTCCTAATGATGACACTGAAGTCTGTTCTTGCCTCGGACGCTGCGGCGTCATAAGTGTTCCCATAGACGATTGACTCGACGCAGCATTCGCATTAGGAGGACTGATCACGCGGTCAACCAGGGAACCCAAAGGAGGCAAGTCCTCTACTGTGACAGAATGTTTGGAGTCCCTATGAGTATTCTGGCTTTCCGCACCGACTTCTGGAGATTCATTAGAGAGATGTCTCTGCAAGGCATTGCGAAGATCGTTCTCGGTATCAGCCCTGAGATTCGGGCCACCGCCGCCGCTGCCACCCCCATCTGAATCTGCTAAATCACGATGCTCGTCATCAGGTAAATCCTCTGGACCGCGGGACCTTTGACTAGGTTCTGCTTGAGATATGCGGTCCGGAACCCATCTTGTTTCCACCGTAGGCTCCGCATAAAGGCCCTCCTCAGCACACCGGTCCTGTTCCTCATCTATGTCATTCTTCTTAGAAATATTCATACTGGGTGCTGGCTCATATTTCTTTGATTCAGGCACTGCTTGTTCAACGGTTTCCTTTGGTACTTGGCCTTTCCGAGACTCGGTAGAATTAAGCGCGTTGCTCTCATCACGAGTTTCTGTTTTCTCTATCGAACTCTCTCTATCAGAATACTTTGGAGCCTGTAGTTCAGCTACTTCGTTCGTGTTTGGGGTGTGATTGTCGGAGGCCTTTGACTTGTCTGAGATGTCAGGATTTGAAACTCTGGGTGTCGATTCTTCCTTATCTGAGCCTGGAATCTCCCAAATCGGCTGTTCTGCAGTTACGATGCTGAAGCTCGGCTTGGCACTCTCGGGGAGTCTCTTTGTGCGGCGCGGTCCAGCCGCACGAGCCATGGGTTTCTTCGGCATTGCCTGTAGCTGAACATCTGCGCTTTCGTTGGCATCAACCTTCTGGTCTGTGCTAGCAGCATCACCACTTACACGCTCCCCATGACTTTCTTGCGAGTCATTGGATCCAAATTGTGGCCTCCCGCCAGGTGGCGGGCCACGCGAGAGAGCTTGGTTCAGATCTGCGAACATAGAAGCTTGTATAGCTGATATACGGTTTCCTGAAGGGCCCTCCTTTGGTTTAGGCCGAGGAATTGGTTTCTGCTTTGAAGCTTCATTCTCTCGGAGAGCCGCCTCAAATCGTGATGTCAATGCATTTTTTGGCTTCGGTTTGGGCACTGGTCTTGGCTTTATTTCGGGTCTGTGTTGGGGTCGAGGGGGTTTTGCTGAACCATCTTTCGGATCCACTGGGTCAGAAATGCGACGCTCTTGAGATTCATTCTCTTCGCTGACCTTGGAATCAGAACCTAAGTTAGGCACACGCATCCCAAGCTTACCAGACTCAGACACATTCTCTCGTTCCTGAAGCGCAGAACCAGGTTTTTCTTTAACAGATTCCGAGATGTGATCCGAATCAATCGCTTCTTGGACCGGTTGCCCAGTGTTAGTCGATGAGGTATCATGCATATGCTTCTGTTGAGTGCCCTGATCCTTGTCCTGGGCAGGCTTTTGAAGGTTTTTAGATTCAAAAGAGCCTTCTGAAACCCCTCTTAACGACGAGGTTTTGTCACTTTGGACACTGATTGGGACATCTTTATCGCCGGTAGACTCAGCTCTGGATTTCCCTGGCTGATTGTCGTCCTCTATCGTACTATGGGGCATTATGCGATGTTTGCTGGACTCAGTCGGTTTTAGAGACTCTTTCGGGTTCCCTTGGTCCGTTTCCGGATTCTGCTTATTGGACGATGATACTGTAGCTTGCTGGTCATGTTCTACTCTATCGCGGTCGTCTCCCTCTGTTGAAATCTTGGTGACTGTGTCTATGAAAGCAACGCGCTTCTTTGGTGAAGAGGGAGCAGGAACGCTGTCCGGGGCACTTGTGGCAGGCTCGGTAAAAGAACTTTTATCCGAATGATTTGCAAGAGATTCTCTAGGGTCCAGAGTAGATGGATCGATGTCATCATTATCTTCCTTGGAAAGATTAGGATCGACATCTACATTCTGGAATCTTGCGACCTCTGACCCATCAGGGTTCACAGCCTCGGGCTCAGCAAATACTTTGGAGTCTACAAAAGTTTTCTTACTGTGCGAACGATCCGGGATTTCCTCAGAACACTCTACTGGTGTCTCTATTGCTTGATTGTTGTTAAGCTTTTGCGAATGAGCCTCAGCATCTTTCTTAGGGTCCAGCTTCTGTGAAGTCAATAATGGCTCATCACCCTCTAGCCTATGCGATTCATGGTCTAAGGTCTTAGGCTTCTCATCCGTAGTGCCAGGGGCTTCTTTTGCATCTTTGAGAGTAGGATCTTGAAAAGGAGCATCAGGGGCCTCTTTTATTGCTGAATCCTTAGAAGAAGACGGTCCCTTCGTTTCAGGAACAGACTTTATCTTGTTTTCCAAATCATCAATAACTGGTGAGCTCTCGTTAGCTTGTGTAGCCTCTTGAAATTCAGGTCTTTTGACTTCAGGTTCTGCTGATGTAGACACTTTTGACGCGGGCTCTTCGGATCCAACTTTCTCAGATGTAATGCCTGTAGCTGTAAACTCCTTTGATGCAGAAGACGTCTTGGATTCAGCCGCTTTAGTTGAAGAATCTTTAGTTGAAGACTCTATAGATGCCGGCTCTATGGTTTTAGCCTCAGTGTGTTTAGGCTCTTCGGATACAAATGATTCCTCAGAGTTGGGCCTCGTGGATGCAGGTTGCTCATGCTCTTGTTGCTCATGCTCCGTTGAGGTGGGTTCGTGTTTGTGTACAGGATTGTCGTTCGGAGGCGACTTGTATTTCCTCATCGGCCTTGTCAATGGCTTCTGTGGGGGTGCAGGTGCACTTTGTAGTACTTTCCGGGGCAAAAGTTCGGGAAAACCAAGACTTTGGGCAGTTTCACCACCGGGACCTTCTTCTCCGAGCTTTGCCTGGATTTCTTTGAATCGCTGGACGGAAGCCTCGTCGTAAGCTGCCTCAGGTTTGTCAAGGCCTTCAAGCTCAGTTCTAAGCCCTGATTTTTCTCGCACATGCGGAGGATCAGCAGGTGCAGGCTGGATATGAATTGGCCGACTTGCTGGTCGTTGAGGTCGATGCGGGGGTCGCGGAGGCTGTGAACCTTCATTTGAAGAGGAACTATCAGGTTGAGGAGATGCGACTTGCGAACGCTGCTCAGGAGAGTCAGTTTGTGTTTCATAATGCTGTTGCTCTTGCGGTGCTTCAGACTGTGGTTGCGGAGACTTGCTGGCTACGCCGAACTCGAAGTCTTCAGAATCTTCTTGCTTAGAGTCTCTTGTAGCACGAATAGGCCTCCGAGCAGGTTTCGGCGGTGGTTCTGACATTGCAATCGGTTCTCGCGGTGAAAAATGATCAGTGAGGAGTCTGGTCTGAATTCACAGCTCAGGTGGGTCGTATACTGCGGTGAATATGTAGGGTTTGGGTGGATCTGCCCTCCTTGTGCGTCTCGACGTACTAGATCACGATGAACTTAGTGGTTCTGGCTCAGCTGAGTGGTTCATTTGATGATCTGGGATTGAGAGTTGAAGGAATAGCTTTAACAATGTTTACTTTGTTGTTCAAGATGACGTATCGTTTAATTCTTACCAAAGAATTGTATAATATCTTTCTATATATAGTATAAGAAGCTATTAAAGAAGTAACAATTAAAAACGTAAGAATCAAAGACGTAAGAATCAAAGAAGAAACAATAATTATTTAGAGATACAAATAAGCTTAATGTCGTGATTTTAAAGATGGAATCAGATCCTTTCTGGATCTGTTGTTGCTTTGTCCTACCTGGGTTTTAACCCTCGTACACAGGTTGTATGAGACTTAATTGTGCATCGCAAGTGGGGAGAAGGTGGAGACACAATATAAGACAAGGTCATTTTAAAAATATCTAATACCTCGAAATATGAGAATCAAAGAAATACTTTTCGAGAAGAACTAAGAAAAAAGGTTGCTTAAAGTGGTTACTAGATTTCAGAGTCCATCTTGTAAGTTGAAATTGCTGCGTTCATTAAGGAATTTCTGGGTTAAGCTATAAAGCAATTAGCTTACACCGACAGCAGCCAATTGAGTAACTAAATGCATAGCTAGTTCGCTCAATTGACTGCTCATCTATGAGGTACTTAGTTGCACTAGGTAGGACTTCCAGTAATTTCACCACGGAATACTCAGCAGCCTGCACAAGAACATGCACAACAAGCTTATGTCCTTTGCCTACACTTGACCATGGTCGATGTTATATCACATCGATGTTATTACAAGTAGATGCTCGTATGATCCCGAAGCTAGAAGAAAGCTTTTGCGATATATATAAACTACCTAAACCAGCACGATACGATGAAATACCGACATCTAAACAAGCTCTAAAATTCACGAATCGACTATCTACTCACCCAAGCACAAGGCGGAAAATATCGTTGTGGACAAAGTATTGCTCGCCTTCTGGGACCAGGTGGAAGACCTGCGTATAGCCCTTGGGGTGGGGCTCATCGTCGATGACCAGCTGGCCCGTCACCATGACAATAACATCGCGCTGGCCAGGCGTACCCGGCTGAGCATCGAGGGTCGAGATCTGGTGTTGCACCTTCTGGAAGGGCAACTCAACAAGCTTCTGAACAATGGCCTGTGCACCTTGGACTTGGTTAGTCTCAAAAGTCATCATCGATGCATCGCGATAGAGAGAAATAAGTGAAGAACGGTCCGCCTCGAATTGCTGGTAGTAGACCTGCACAAACTGCTGGGCAAGCGCACTGAAATCAAACGACATTATCACACAAACAGATGGTTAGAGTTTTGTGTTCGGGTTGGCAACACGACAGGCGCTCTGTGGGACAATTGCTGTGTGACGTTTGCTCGTTGTCTTCCCCACATGATCACGACCGTTGTTAATGGGTACGGGTAAACTGTCGCACTGGCAACGCATTTTAGGGCTCTTTATTGTATGTACTTCACAACTATAAGTACGAGCCAAAGTATATTGGATGATGATCCAGTGATAGGCCAATATATCTCCATATTAAAGGGCTTAAAACCGTACTAAGGTCGCCATGAAATTCTCGTATACATTTAACATGATGCAAATAGCTTACACGACCTATAAGACCGGTACAATTCTCACAATTCAACCAATCACTCATCATAGCATCTACAACAACATGCTTTAGAACTTTTTAGTACTTTAACTAAGTTGAGCTCTGAATTCAAACATGCATCCCAGTGGCTAACTTCCATGCGTAGTTGTGTGACACTTAATCACACTCCGCCGGCTACCAACACTTGAGTAACGACGCACCGCTGTATCTCTTCAGCCATAATTGACATCCGCAATGTCTGCTGGCGACGGTGTGCTTGATGGGTATAAACAGACCTCGTCTTGGGTGGAGCAGGGCATTGAGTGGCTAGATGACCTCTCGGATTTCTACAAGGAGCGCGCGGCCATTGAGCGCGAGTCAGCTCAAAAGCTCGAATCGCTGACATCCAAGCACTTTGCCAAGAAGGCCAGCCTCACTGTGGCCGTAAGTGTTGGAGAGCATCCGCTCACTACCCCAGGATCACTCGAAAATATGAGTTTACAGGTATGGACTGAGACGCTGAATCAAACGTCGCAGATGGCAACCGAACGCCGAGAACTGGCAGATGAGCTTTCTCATAAGGTAAGTGAAGAGCTCTCCAGCATCCAGTCGCGGTTCGAGGATTTGTTGAGATACTATAAAAAGTTCTATGAGGCTCTTGAGACTCGAAGAGATAAGATCTACCACCATCTCAAAAAGGCAAAACATCACTATGATGCAACCTGTGAGTCACTGGAGACAGCCCGCGCCAAATCTAAAAAAAGCGTTGAGGCCCGCGAGCACGAAATGCATAATGCCAAGAATAGCTATCTTGTACAGATCAATGTTGCCAACCGCATGAAGGATAAGTACTACCATGACGACCTACCTGAACTGCTTGACGCTATGCAGCGCATGAACGAAGCGCGAGTCGCTCAAACAAACCAAGTCCTGAGGAATGCCGGGGACTATGAGAAACATCGTCTCAGTAACTCTATGGCAGCACTCGAGGCTGCTTTGGAAATACTCGCGCGCAATGATCCCAAGCTGGACAGCCACATGTTTGTGGAACATAACAGCAACGCAATGCGATGGAGTGACCCACCGGACTTTTTGTTTGAGCCGTGTCCCATCTTCTATGACAACGATGAGATGTTCGCTAAAACAGAAGAGGCCCAGCGGTATTTAGCTGCGCGGCTGACCGAAGCCAACACCAAAAGTGTAACCGCCACATCGGAAAGTGAGAAAGCACTCAAAGTACTTGAACAGGCCAAGAACGGCGTAGCAAATGCTGACTTCAGTAACATGCCCTCTACTCAAGGAGCCCCACTCCTCAGGGCAGAAGCCAGTGGATTGCAGAAGCTTGTAGATGCCGAAACGAATAGACTGGAAATAGAGGTCGAGATCGAGGCAATTGAGGCAGCTACATCAGCCGTGGATATGTCGCATGTACCTCAAGCACGTGTCAAGACGCATCGGACAATATTCGGTAAGAAGAAAGAGGTAGTTGAGGTTTTGCGCGATGGGGGAAACGCAGGCCATTCAAATCGCTCCTTAGGGCTGACCTCCCTATTGGCTCGAACTTCCCTGAAGCATTCGAGCTCGGCTAATGGCTCAACGAAAGCCAATGTACTCTACGGCTTTGAAGCTGGTGCACCTGGAGAACTCACGGTCCAGGCGGGTAGTGTTCTGGAGCTGCTAGCAGCAGACGACGGAAGCGGCTGGGTTAAGTTAAGCAATGGTATAGATGATGGCCTTGTACCAGCATCTTATGTTGAAGTATTATTCGGCGGTCGCGAAATAGGTGGTGGTGGTGCTCCTCCTCCTCCACCTCCATCACGAGGATCAAAAGATCGAAAAATGGTAGCCTTATATGACTACGATGGTAGTGAGGGTCAGTTGTCTATAAGGGCGAACGATGTTATTACTGTAGTAAGTGAAGATAACGGCACGGGCTGGACTACCGGTGTGTTGAACGGCCAGCAGGGCATATTCCCTACATCTTATTCCAGACCAGCATGAGAATAAGGAGCAAGATAACACGTTACACACAGTGCTAGTAACAAACAAACTGAAAAGAAATGCTAGCGTAAATGAATTACATCTTACAAACCGAATATCTAGCTTGCAGAAAATCAAAAGGCCGTGCCACAAATGAATAAAAACAACAACAAGAACAACAAGGTATTACAATTGAGGAAACTGTACAGCTATTCCGTTATATTTCTGCTCGCAGAAGAAATCTATTACTTCTGATGTGCTTTCCGGTAATTCGGCCCTTGTTGCACCATTAATTAGAGGCCCTACAACGGCAAAGGGTGGAATATTCGTGTTAGGAGGCACTACTACACAGTCTTTGATAATCGCAAACCGGCCGATTGTGCAATTGTCACCAATAGCAACATGCGAACCGATCGATGCGGCCTCGATCCGCGTTCCTCTCCCTACATATACATTGTCACCAATTATAAGAGGATAATAAGTGTTGTTCCGCTCAGCTGGCCAAAGACAAACGCCCTGGTCAAAAAATGCATAGCGACCCCAACTTATAACTGCTTTACCATTATTTCGCTCGCCGTGGACCTGGACATCTGCTCCAATGAAGCTTGTCCCTTGATTAACAATAAATTGCGGACCTTGCACGCGGGCAGCCTTTGAAATAACGTTCCCACTTCTCGAGTACGTGTATTCCATGACCTTCCATTTACACCAAAGCGGATCGATCTCACTCAGGCGTATTCTCGGCGCACCCTGATGCACGTGTAATATGTAGAGTAAGTACCCTTTTCAACGGTCTGGAAATGCCTCTCACCCTACCCAGTCACGTTCAACATGTATTGTGATAATGCTTACACCCCTTTGTGCTGGTGAAGGTCACGTGCGCAATATCAAAACGCGCGCATAACACTGAGGGCGATTGTGGTTGCAACACGTTGTTCTACGCATTATTTTGAAGTTAAACATGATTTTCCAACTACACTGTGGGTCACAGAGTTACGACTGGGGCAAGCTTGGTGACGAGTCACTAGTTGCTCAGTTTGTTGAAGCCGTGGATTCTAATACCACTGATAAGAACACTCCTTACGCGGAACTCTGGATGGGCTCGCACCCAAAGCTACCGTCGAAACCGTTGGATGCTGGCTACGATTCCTTGGACTTGCGGGGAATTATCGATCGCCATCCTGAGGTGCTTGGTAAAAAGGTGTGTGACCAGTTTGGTAAAGGTGAACTACCGTACTTGTTCAAAGTGCTATCTATTCGCAAGGCTTTGAGCATCCAAGCTCACCCGGACAAGGCTCTAGGTAAGGTTCTTCATGAGCGTGATCCTAAGAACTACCCTGATCCCAACCACAAGCCCGAGATGGCGATTGCACTTACAGATTTCGAAGGATTCTGTGGGTTCCGACCTCTAGCCGAAATTGCGGGCTTCTTGGACACCGTGCCTGAGTTTGTCGAATTGGTTACGTCCAAGGTTGCTGAGGAGTTCAAGTCACGTAAAGACAGTGACCCGAAAGGTGCTCTGAAACATCTGTTCACTGCCGTGATGACGGCTCGTGACAACACCGTGACTGATCTAACACCAAAGCTAGCTGCACGGGCAGCAAAGGAAGGCGTATCATTCGCTGGTGGTGAATCTGCTGGTGCCGGAAAGCCGTTGGCTGACCTGTTAGTGCGCGTCGACAAACAATTCCCTCATGACATTGGCCTTTTCTGCGGTGGGCTCATGCTGAACTATGTCCAATTGCAGAAGGGTGAAGCAATGTTCCTACGCGCAAAGGACCCGCACGCCTACATCAGTGGTGATATCATTGAGTGCATGGCTGCGAGTGATAATGTTGTGCGTGCCGGGTTCACGCCCAAATTCAAGGACGTGCCTACTCTTGTGGACATGCTCACATACAGTTGTGCGCCGGTTTCAGAGCAGAAGATGGTTCCCAAGCCATTCTCACAAATCTCCGGTGGCGAGACAAAGCTGTTCGACCCACCTATTGATGAGTTCGCTGTTGTCCAGCAGCGCACCAAGGCAGGTGAGTCTGTGCACCTCGCAAAATTGACGGGACCCACCGTGCTTCTCATCACTGAGGGCAATGGTATCATTCGTTCCGAAGACAAGGAGATTCCATACAAGCGTGGCTATGTATTCTTCGTGGGTGCCGGCACAGAGCTGGACATCGAGGCCAAGGAGGACACAGCGGCTTACTGTGCGGTAGCTGAGCTCTGAAGCAGTGCACGAACAAGCAAACCATCAAACTAAAAAAAACATTAGTTATAAATGGGTCCTCTGAATATCAATCATGGGCTGGAACACTATCATCAATCAGCTTAATCACACAGTTGGACATTAATTATACTACCGAAAAGAAACGTCATTTGACCTTCTTCTTCATCATTTACACTGTTAATAAATATTTCACAGATTCGCTTTGTACTCCCGAATCTTCTTCTTCAAAGTGCCTGCACTATGCTGCAGGGCATTTAGTTTTTTGTCCCACTGCATAGCCTGGTAGTCGTCACCATGTTTGGCAATCAGCTGCTCCAGCCATTCCTGCTCTTCGATGCTTTGGCGGCTTTCGTACTTCTTTTTAAGACCTGACAACTTTTCGAGCTTTCTGACAACCTCCGTTTTCGCTGGTTTGGGCGGCAGCGGTTCTTCCAGATCAGGCTCCTCGGGATACTCAATCTTGGTGCTTCCGTCCTCATTGCGGGTGATTCGCGCAACCTTGACTGTGTTGCTCTTGATAACCGCATCATTTGTACCCGATTCTGCGCCACCAGATGGCTTCTGGATGTGCGCAGTGAGACCAAGTTTCTCATAGTTCTGAGCTAAAGTTAACTTCGGATCCCAATTGGCAGCAATGACAGGATTTCCGAGCTGTAGCCGGCGACTTACATGGTTCTTGCTCTGCTTCCGCGGCTTCTTCTTCACTACAACGTTGTCGCCGCTACGGGCCGCACGTCTTCGACGAATTCCACTTGGCATATGTGTGCTAAACAAAAAAAATTATGTAACTTTTCAGAACAAAAAAGTCACCGCCTAAGCAACAATACAGGCGGAGTGATAAAAATAAAGCAGAAAAGTTCTCATTTTTTTTTGAAAATAAATGAGTTGACATTTAGTTTTCCTCAGCTTGAACTGGTCGGCACCCGAGACGAATCTAAAAACTGCATTCATTTAAAAATGAAAGTCTAAATAAATGAAACACACACACACACACACGAAACACAAACAAACGAAATGAAACGAATAAATACATACAATAATAAATAAATACAATAAATAATGCAATGGTAAATTAACCAATTCAAATAAATGTTTTCTACTTTTTTTAAAAATCAACACCAATAAGCATCACCAATAACGCCATGCGCACATACAGTCCATAACGCATCTGCCGGAAGTAGGCTGCACGATGATCAAAGTCAACCTCCTCAGCAATCTCCGCATTGCGTGGAAGCGGGTGCATAATACACATGTGCGTCTTGCACTTCGCAAGAACGTCATTGTCAACGCGATATACATTCGCCAGTCGCTCATACTCCTCTTCCGTGGAGAATCGCTCCTTCTGAACACGCGTGCAATATAAGACGTCCGTATCAGCCAAAATCGCATCAGTAAGTTCCTCAGACTCAACCTTAAGCTTACCTTGCGAGTTCATCATCTGTCGGAATTCGACCGGCAAAGCCAGAGCCTTAGGTGACACTAGCTGGATACGAATGTTATAGTGTCCCAGTAGTTGCACAAGTGAATGGACAGTACGACCGTACTTCAGATCACCCATAAACGTGATTGTCAAACCATTGACAGTACCTAGCTCTTCGCGAATCGTGAACAGATCAAGGAACGCCTGTGTAGGGTGCTCCTCGGCTCCGTTACCACCGTTGATCACAGGCACGTTCAAGAAACGCGTGGCAGTACGGATCGACTCAGGATCCGGGTGTCGCAGCACAATTGCATCGGAGTACGAAGCCATTGTACGCAACGTGTCCTGTAGCGTCTCACCCTTCTTCACACTAGAGTTAGCAACAGAAATAGGGATCACACGCCCACCAAGGCGCTGCATGGCTGCATCAAATGACGATTGGGTGCGTGTAGATGGTTCGTAAAACATCGTCGCCAGCACTCGACCATTGAGCAGGTCTATACCACCGCGACGCTCAACAGCAAGGCGCATTTCCTGAGAAAGATCGAACAGCTCATGCAGATTACGACGCGAGAACTGGTGCACTGAAGTCACTGACTTACGCAAGAAAGGGTTCTGGCGTAACTGCTCCTTAAGATGAGTTCTCGAGATAGGCTCACGGATATCACGCGAGAGCGGACGCTCGACGTCAAAACCAGTGAAGGATTGGCGGTGCTGCATCTGCGTACTCCTCCCCGGTGTGACAGGACCAGCCGCTCCAAGGGCACCTGGCGTAGCATGCCGGGGTGTCTTAATACCAGAGGACAAAGCAGAGGGCTCAGTATGGTGGTCTTCAGCTAAGAGATCACGCCCCCGCACAAGATTAGATTCAACAAGGTGACCTTCAAGAGAAACAAGAGAGCCTGCAAACTCAACGCGCTCAATGCCACGACCAAGGTTCAGCTCAACCAGAGTGCCCGGTAAGGGGTCGGGAATACCGAAAATTTCGCGCACATTAGAACCCATCTTGATCGCCACATCATCAGCTGTTAAACGGTTAGTACGCAGAGCAAGTGCAAGCTCTTCGACAAATGTCTTGTAATTACCCTGCTGGCCAACACTAAGGACATCCACATCATTCAACCGGTTCCAAAGATCAAGCTGGCGCATCGTGCTCAAGGCAACATCAAAAGTTACACGCATCCCGCGAGCACGAGAAAGCAACACCAGTTCCAAATCAGACTTACTGGTAACGTCCACAACGTGCACAGCCTGCTGGTCGTGGAGTGACGCTAACAGCAATACAGATGCAAGGCCAGCTCCTTGTGCGTCAGTTACTAGAAGGCAGCTACGCTGAGCGATCATGCTCAAGGCCTCGCCCAAAGCAGCAATATTAGTGAAGCTGTGCGTGTTATCACGGAACGAGAGATATGAAACAAAACCCTCAGAATGAGAACTAACCGCAGTGGTCAGTAAATAATCACCAACAACCGGAAGCTTGGCAATGGACGCGCGCGCAGCCTGCAACGCAGCATCGCTGTCAAGTGAAGATTGCAAGACAATCGACTGAGCGAAACCGTTCTGCAGGGCTGTGTCGGGACCAGCAGAAGAACTGCCATGGCGAATATCAACAAGACCACCAGGAATCTGGAGAATCCGGTTAGAGCTTTGCACATCAACACTCGACACACCCAGTGCCGTTGGACCAGTGCCACACTGAAGAATCGCTTCAAACAAAAGCTTAGCGTTCTTCACATTCGTCACTAGAGGTACAGCATAATCAACGGCCATACGGCGTGTCTTGTAACCACGCGACATAAACGACGCAGGGCGGCGGAAACGGTTCGCCGAGGGCAAGTTCACATACAGATCAATTTTGTTGTTGCCTAAGTATTGCATGAGGGAGTACTCAGCACTTCCTTGCTCATTATCAGGCAAATACTCTAGGAACTTAGCTGGCACACCATTTTCCACCAAAAAGTCCGAAGTTCCTGCAGTGGCATAAATCTGGAAACCAGCATTGGCAAGCCTCTGTACACTAGGAAGAAGCTCAGCCTTCTCCTTATAAGACCCGATGGATAACAGAATACTGCGCTTAGGCAACTTCAAGCCCGACGCAAGCAAAGCCTTAAGGTAAGCTTCCGACTTTGAGCGACCAAAGCAGGCAACTTCACCTGTAGATGCCATCTCAACACCAAGTACAGGATCAGCACCACCAAGTCGGCTGAACGAGAACTGCGGAACCTTGACCGCCATGTAATCGCGGGGCAGCGATGTGAGCGGGTACCGAGTGATATTAGGCAAGTCACAAGTGACCTTAGTTGCCAGCTCGATGAGATCAACACCAGTTACCTTTGAGACAAACGGGAACGAGCGCGAGGCCCGCACGTTGCATTCAATGACCTTGATTTGATTATCCTTAGCAATGAACTGGATGTTAAAGGGACCCGTCACGTTGAGAGCATTACCGATCTTAGCCGTGGCGGTAACTATACGCTGAACAGTCTCCGCAGCAAGATCCTGGCTTGGCACAATAAGCGTTGCATCACCAGAATGCACACCAGCGTTCTCAACGTGCTCACTCACGACGTGCATAACCATTTCACCATCTTGAGCCACAGCATCCATCTCAATCTCTTTAGCGTTCTCAATGTACTTCGTGATAACAACTGGGTAATCCTGCGAAACAGCAACAGCCTGGTTTAGATATGACTCCAGGTCGGTCTGGGAGTATACAGTGTTCATAGCAGCACCACTGAGCACATAAGATGGGCGCACAAGCACCGGGTAACCAACGCGAGCGGCGAAGTGCTCAGCTTCTTCGAAGCTGGTCAGTTCTTTCCATTCCGGTTGGTCAACACCGATAGAATCCAGCATTCGGCTAAACTTGAACCGATTCTCAGCACGATCAATCATGTCTGGCGATGTGCCAAGGATGTTCACATTCTGGCGATGAAGCGAAAGTGCAATATTGTTACTAGTTTGACCACCCATAGACACGACGACACCACCGGAGTGCTCAAGCTCATAAATATCGAGAACACGTTCAAGATTTATGACTTCAAAATACAAACGGTCGGCTTCATCGTAGTCTGTTGATACGGTCTCTGGATTGTAGTTGACCATGATTGTCTTGCGGCCAGCATCGCGTAGGGTACGAACTGTGCGAACAGCACACCAATCGAACTCTACAGATGAACCGATGCGGTAGACACCAGAGCCCAAAACCATCGTACCATGATCTTCAAATGTAACATCATGAGTATTACCATTGTAAGTCATGTAAAGATAATTTGTAACAGCCGGGAACTCAGCAGCAACAGTATCAATCCGCTTCACAAATGGGCGGATGCCCATCTTAATGCGCTCATCACGCACGCTAAGCTCATTCGAGCGAACAAATTTAGCTATTTGACGGTCATCGAACCCAAGCTGTTTAGCTTGACGCATGACATCAGGCGGCAACTGTGAGCCTTCGTACTTGGCTGAGGCATTCTTACCGAAATCAACTAGAGCCTTCAGCTTGTTCAGGAACCACTTGTCAATCTTGGTCAAGCTCCAAGCCTGGTCAACAGAGTATCCTTGGTTGAATGCATTAGCCAAAGCAAATAGACGCTGATCTGAAGGTGTCTGTAGCTCTGAATCAATGTCGATAGACATTAGTGCTTCCTGAGGCGAGAAACCATAGTTGTGGTAATCAGTTGAGCGGATAGCTTTCTGAATGGCCTCCTCAAAGGTGCGACCAATGCTCATCACCTCGCCTACAGATTTCATAGAGGAAGAAAGCTCCGTCGAAACTCGAGTGAACTTCTTAAGATCCCATCGAGGGATCTTAACAACTACGTAATCTAGGGATGGCTCAAAGCATGCGCAAGTCGACTGGGTCACACTGTTGGTGATTTCAGGTAGAGTGATGTTCAAACCGAGCTTCGCAGCAACAAACGCAAGCGGGTAACCGGTTGCCTTCGATGCAAGAGCCGACGAACGCGAGAGACGAGCATTGACCTCAATGATACAGTATTCCTTGCTGAAAGGGTTCAGCGCGTATTGGATGTTACATTCACCAACAACGCCGAGATGACGAATGACATTAATAGCCGTAGTGCGCAACATGTTGTAGTCTGAATCACTGAGTGTTTGCGAAGGAGCAACAACAATGGAATCACCGGTGTGGATACCTAAGGGATCGAAGTTCTCCATGTTGCATACGGTAATACAATTATCCTGGGCATCACGAACAACCTCGTACTCAATTTCCTTCCAACCCTTCATGGAGCGCTCAACAAGGACCTGAGGACTTGTGGCGAACGCAATATCGCAAAGCTTACGCAATTCATTCTCGTTATCAGCAAAACCAGAGCCCAGGCCACCAAGAGCATAGGCAGCACGCACAATCACTGGATAACCGATATCTTCAGCGGCTTGTTTTGCCTCATCCCAATTGGATGCAGCAAAGCTTGTCGCACATTTCTCACCGATCTCCGACATGGCTGCAGCGAAAAGCTCGCGGTCCTCAGTGGTGATAATCGTCTCAATCGGAGTACCCAGTACCTGTACACCCAAGCTGGCAAACTCATCCTTGAGAGCAATACCCACTGAAAGCGCAGTCTGGCCACCGAATGTGCAGTATATAGCATGAGGGCGCTCATACAGGATGACCTTACGCACGAACTCAGGATTCACGGGCAAAAAGTAAACCTTGTCAGCCAACCCCTTGGAAGTCTGAATGGTAGCAATGTTGGGATTAATGAGAATCGTAAAAATACCCTCCTCCTTCAGGGCCTTAATGGCCTGAGAGCCAGAGTAGTCGAACTCACCAGCCTGACCAATGGACAGACCACCCGAACCAAGCACGAGAACCTTTTTCACATCCGGGCGCTTAGGTTTGGGGACCACATCAAACTGCACCGGGAGCAGTTTCTTTGTTTCGCGGAACTGAACAACACCATCCAAAAAGGTGTCAAACAAGAATTCTGTATCGCGAGGACCCGGTGTGCTCTCAGGGTGGAATTGCACCGAAAAGTAAGGCAGCTCATCATGGTAGATACCTTCGTTCGTACCATCATTAGCATTGACAAATAACTCGCGCCAACCCTTTGGCAGCGTGGCAACATCTACAGCGAAACCATGATTCTGCGAAGTAATATGGCAACGGCCACTAAGCAGATTAGTGGCAGGGATGTTATGTCCACGGTTACCGTACTTCAGCTTGGTGGTATGGGCACCAGCAGCCAAGGCCAAGAGCTGGTGACCCAAACAAATACCAAAGACAGGAGTTGACTTGCGATCCAGTACTGCACGCAGACGAGCGACCACATCCTGCATCTTCTCTGGATCACCAGGTCCGTTACTCAAGAACAAACCGTCAAAGTCATTAACAAGCTCGTCAAATGGAGCATCCCAAGGAACAACTGTGATCTCAGCACCACGGCTCACAAAGCAGCGGATCTGATTGTACTTCATACCGACATCTAGCACAAGAATGCGAGCCTTAACAGGACCCTTAGGCTTGTATACACGCGGTTCAACGCCGCTGGGTGAGACCAGCGCAACAAGGTTGAGAAGATTGGGGTCCTTCCACTCAGGCTTAGTACTACCAGTGAAGAGACGAGCAAGAGACGAGCCACCATCACGAATGCGCTGCGTCAAACTGCGCGTATCGACACCATAAATGGCAGGCACGCCCTGTTCCTTCAACCAGGCACCTAAGCTCGACTGGGCCAGGTAATGAGAATACTCTTCCGTGTAGCTAGCTACAATAAGACCAGCAATGTGGATGCGACTAGACTCGAAGTTGCGCGGTAAACCAAACTCATCCAAGTCTGAACGGCTAGGCACACCATAATTTCCCACCATTGGGAAGGTAATTACAAGGATCTGGCCCTCATAACTGGGGTCAGTAATACTCTCCGGGTATCCGACCATACCCGTCTGGAACACCAACTCGCCAGCGGCGGGCTTTGAGGCACCAAAAGAGTACCCCTGGACAGCTTCGCCGGATTGAAGTTCGAGGGTGGCTACCTCATGGTCCGCTTTCATCGGAGGAGTGACGGGCAAACGCACTGCCATTGCTCAATCTTGCCTGCAGTTCCTCCGGTGGGTTTCAGCGTAAACTTAGAACTTCCAACGATTTTGAGGGTTTTATCTATGAGAGAAACTTGCCAAAAAAATTTCACACCTAGCCCTAGACATGCATAAACGGTATCCATGTAACCCGACTCGTGAGGCTATTTGGCACGTAAAAGAGAGAGAAACGAACCTGCTAAGGATCTCGGAGACTTGCCGATCTTGTATTTAAACAGAAAAATTAACCAATTGTTTGTTTTTGGGTCTATAAATAGGCGAGTTAGCCATTATGCTGTTCATTTGCGACGTTACAGCTAGCTGCAGGATACCCGATCGATCGATTAAAGGGCCTGACCTGACCTGGCGCTGCTGACTACTTTAATAGGCAAAGCCAATGCTATACGACGTACAAAATACATGTTGGCAGCACAAATCATGCATCCGGGGAAATGTGAGTACTCAAATATGTTAACCAGTGTATTCGTTGAACCCAACGATTAAGCTAGACTCCAATAAGGTATGGCTCAGCACTATGAATGCCAGCTTCGTGACTCAGTCAATGTCCGCACAGCGTGTCAGCTGATGAAGGGCGGCGGTATTGTATTTATAATATTGCCACTGTAGAGTGTATACATCTGTGTACCTTAAAAATTACATAGGTCGATCATTGTAGTACGATCTTGCATTGAGAGACCCTGATCTCGATGCTAGTGTGACAGTAGCACCAGGTGCACATATCCGATACCAATATCCATGATATTATCATAAGACGAGGTGATTCTTATCACGTTATCACCAGGCAAATACTACATAACAATGATATTGCATGTCTATAAATCAAATCAAAGCGCTGCACCGCAGTGAGAAGCTCAATGCTACTCCATATACAACATCACAGAGTTCACGACCACATTTCATTAGAACCTGCTTCATAAAAGCGCCTAGGAGCACTTAAGAATATAATACATATGAGTTCAGTACTACAGCAGCGAGATTGAAAACATGAAGCCATACCCACGTGACACAAGAGTAGGCCTACTGACACGAAACACAACTGAATTAAGCCCAGAACCACAAATCAACAGTGAGCCACAGAGATGCAGTGGAGTATTCTTCTGCCTGTGATGTTGTGCCTGCAAGGTGCGGCAGCATCGGTGCTTGGTATCGACTACGGGACTGAATTTGTCAAGTCCAACGTCGTGGCTCCAAATGCGCCGTTTGAAATCGTGCTGACACCGGATTCGCAGCGCAAGGACGCCTCTGGGTTGATCATCAAGCCGGACGGTGAGCGCATATATGGCAGTGGTGGTGCTGGCCTTGTATCCAAGTTTCCCGACGCTGCACTTTATTCTGTGAAGCCTTTATTGGGGCTTCCATTTGATGATCTACGTGTCGGTTTGTTCGAGGAAACGCATCCTGGAGTCAATCTTGTACCTACAGCGCGGAACTCTGTTGGATTCAATGTAAGCGGTGTTGTTTACCCCGTAGAAGAAATTGTGGCCATGCAGCTTGTAGATATTAAGAGCCGTGCAACCGATCTTGTGAAGTCGAAAACGCTGAGCAACTCCGCGCGTGTACGCGACGTCGCGATTAGTGTACCTGCATCTTTCGGCTCTTCGCAGCGCCAGGCACTTGTGGATGCTGCAGGGCTTGCGGATACGGATCTAATTAGCCTGGTTAGCGACAGCGTGGCTGTAGCTCTAAACTACGCCAATTCTCCGGCCGTAGCATCTAAGTTGGGCCCCAAAAAGCACCATGTTATCGTTTACGATATAGGCGCGTCCTCTGGGTCCTCAGCTTTGGTATCCTTGCGCCAAATCAACGACCAGACAGTTGTTGTCGAAGTAGAAGGATTTAGCAGTGATGCGGTGCTTGGTGGACAGGGCTTAACTCTGGCGCTGCGTGAGCTATTATTCGATCGCTTTTCTGCCAATGTCAAAGTCGAACGTACTGCGCGAATTTTAAACCGACTTTGGAGAGAGGCCGAGCGGGCTAAGCAAGTTCTAAGTGCCAATTCCGAGGTGAGTATCCACATCGAGTCATTGGCCAACGACGAGGATCTCAATACGAAGGTCACGCGCGAACAGTTTGAAAATCTTGTTTCTGAACAAATGTCGCGTATTCAGCAGCTACTGAATGACTCTCTCGGAAATGTGAACCTTGAACAAGTAGAGGCAGTTGTTTTGGCCGGTGGCACTACGCGCACTCCGTTTGTTAGCGAGAAGCTAACAGAACTTGTTGGTGAGCAGAAGCTGTCTCGCAACGTGAATGCCGATGAAGCTAACACACAGGGCACATCGCTGCGTGGTGTAGGACTTTCCGGTATCTTTAAGTCGAAGAAGAAGTTCATTGTTGTGGACCGTCTCCCTCACGAATACCGGGTATCACTTAATACAGCTGAAAAGCAAGACGAGCTCATTAGTATATTTGGCGAGCTACCGAAACTCGAGTCCGAAACCACAGTAGAAGTTCCTAACGACATAAAGAGTATCTCTCTTCTTGAGGATGCAGCTAAGCTTGTTACGTGGGACCTTTCGCACGTCCAACAGGCTATAGATGCCCTTTATGAGCCGGGACCGTACACATGCGTCTCGTCGTCGAAACTTCTTGCGACGTTTGCTATCGATGCAAACGGCGTTGTTAAACTGAAGGGTGTTGACGCTGTTTGTGACTCTGTGCGTAGTGAGACATCAACAGCAACAAGCACGGTCGAGAACACCAGTACTGAGTCAAGCAACACTAAGTCTGCCGAAACGACACCCGCTACGACCGACAGTGCCGAGAACACTACCCAGACTCAAACCGAATCTTCTTCAAGCCTTACAGTGCGGCCCAAGATGCGCCGTCTTTCTTCTAAGGCCAACTGGGAGCAGGCCCCCATTGGTCTTAGTGAGCGGTCCGAGCTTGTCAGTCATCTACGCGAGCTCAACAAGAAGGATGCTGACCGCCGAAAGCATAGTGTGCTCCACCATGAGCTTGAAAGTCTACTCTACCGCGTACGTGGTATGGTTGAAGATGTTGGTGCGGACATTGTGGACGAAGCCAACAAAATGCTTATTTGGGTGGAGCAAGGTGCTGGCACCATTGAGGAACTGACCACAAAGCTTGAACAGGCACGCAGTTTACATGGCCGTGCTAGCGAGGCTGCCGACCAAAACAGTGATTCAGAAAGTGAATCTCACAAAGATAACGAGCGTGACGAATTTGCTGACCACGATGAGCTCTAGTCACAGCGTCATGTATATAAACAGATTTGTAGCAACTAACTAGACAGACTAGAATATTAACGGTAATGCCGTTAATGGCTCTATTTACATATATGCAGGTAAAGATATTACAGTATCATGCGTGTCATCAATTAAGCAATAAAAAAAAGCACATGCTGCTAACAATTGGAATTGCCGATTGAAATGGGCAATTTGAACTTGCTTAGCAGCACATGGTCCCGAATATAACGGGCCTATCCCACCATGTTAACGAAAATCGTTGAAGGAACTCACGATCTGATCTTGCAACAGGGTCAAGACCCATAGCAGCTATGTCTGGCGCAGTTACGCGAATTACGCTGTCGTCATCCTGGGCTAAACGTGCAAAGACTCGGACTAGCTGGCGTGTGTACTGCTGGAACTGGCCAATAAGCGCTACACCATCAGGCGAAGGCGAGCTCTGAATATCTGATGATTCATTATCTACATCCACCAACAAAGGTGCCGTGTCATCGCGGTTCATGAGTGCAGACTCACCTCCAGATGCCCAGAAAATCATGCCGTTTGCAACGATATCAACCAATGACTCAACTAATCCTCGGCGTGGGAGTTGAGAGTTACTGAATGGCTCAGCAAGAAGTGAAAATCGAAAGCGATCGCGCCAGGTAGCTCGTGTTGTTGCTCCATGTTGGCCTGCAGCGTAGTCGTGCACTTCATCCGCTTGAACCCACACATCACAAGCATCTCGTGATGGAGTTGCCAGTAAGCCATCGGTTGTGGTTGCCCAATACGTCTCAGCTGATTGTAAGCGCTGCAAGTCGCTGATAGCCACATTGTAGAGAACAGGAACTGGCGGTTTACGTCGGGGCAATAGTTCCGCAACATCAGAGGGAATGACAGCTAATTGCGACGCAATATATGTAAATTGGCTCATTTCCTTAATAGTATTACCTGGAAGTGCAGCTAATAACACACGACAGCGAGACAGTCCAGCCTTCCAGACCTCAAAACAGAGCGGCCCATATGTGAGTAGAAATGCCTTGCTTGAGTGCACAGGATGACTTTGTGGATCTGGTAATACTGTTGGAGATGTCGGCAGCAGTTCTGTTTTAGCACCATTATTCAGAAAGCGTCCCAATTGCGCCCTCAAAAACGATTCCTGATTCCACGGCAAACTGCTTTTCAGTGGCACCAAAGCACCAAGTGAATACATCTGCATATTTTCACGAGACTCTGGAGTGCCGTTTATCCGGCTTTCATAATATGCAACACCTTGCCAATTACCAGAAACAAAATAGATGGTGTCGTTTATTCGATCGTGCAGCCCACTCGGAATCATCTTGAACTCGATTCCAGGAAGTGCGGCAAAGTCCACTTGTTCCGAGGTCCACACAATCTGATTACCTACTCGGACATCGAACTTTGCGAGTACGAGCAACATATTTGAGATGTTCTTCGTAGCTAACGTGTGGATGGATTTGGAGCGCTTGATGCTGCTGCTGCTGCTGATGCTGCTGCTGCTGCTGACAGATAATGTGAGTTGTAAGTGGCAATAATTGCGGCTACGTCCTATACTCTAATCTCAGACTTGGAATTACGGAGAAGAGTTTTACTGATAATATTAGATGATAGCCAGTTCTCTAACTATTTTTTTTTTTCAAAAGTTAAGCTCAGCTCAAAAGTTGATTCATTCAGTTGATCAGTTTCTCTTGCGCACTTTACCACACATACTGCTAATACCTGTCACTTCGAAAGCTTTCAATATATAGGGGCATACACAAACTTCAGTTTATTAGGCAAAGAACTCTAGCAAAATTTCTTGCAAACATAATAAACCGTATTTCTTCAACACTGCGGTATCAAATAATGGGCTAGGGGTATGCATTAATCAAAGCAGCGAGGCGGAATGTTCCTTGCCCATTTATGCAAGACATTAATCACGCAGTGATTCATTTGTTATTTACTAAATAATACTTTTCGTGTAAGTGAACTGAGCATAAATATAAATAGTTACAATGTAGGGTCCGGCACGCCGAACATGCAATCTAAAAAAAGGTTAATTACTGAGTACTCTGCACCGACGGACCTGTGATGGTCGGCTGTTCGGTTTCTGTATGAGCACCAGGATCCGCGCGGGCCAGCCGCTCCTTCAGAAATGCTCCAAGCTCTTCAGGCGTACAATCATGTTTTTGTAGCCACCGGTGTTGGAGAATCTCTCCGTACCGTGGACGCTTTGTGGGGGACTTGCTAAGTAGTTGAGAAACAAAGTCGCACGCCTCTACCGAGTACTTTGTCGGGTCTAATGCTGGCGGATCGTCCTCCACAATCGCACTCAACTGCGAAAAAATGTTCTCGTAAGTTTCGGGCGGATAAGGATACTTGCCTTGAGCCATCTCAATGATGCTGAGGCCAAGGGACCATATATCACTTTCTACTGTGTATTCGTTCGGCTTGGCTGGTGCAGTAAGATGATCAACCTTAATCCGCTCCGGCGCCATATAAGGCTGACATCCGATGTTTGTGCGGGCAATAGACATGACAAGGTTGCCGCTGACACCGAAATCACATAATTTAACTTGCCCGTCAGTCGAACACAGAATGTTTGTGGGTTTTACGTCACGGTGGATAATGTTGAACTCCTCCTTCAAATGACGCAAGCCCCGGACGACAGCACACACAATAAAGCGTAAATACCTCTCCGGAATGCCGCCGTCGTAAATTTTGTTAATTGACCCACCGTCCATGTATTCCATGCAGATGTAGACAGATCCCTCTGCAAAAAAGGCGCCATAAAAGGCAATTATATTATCCATACCACAGCGATGAAGAACGTCCAGCTCCATGATGATCTGACGCAGGCTCGAGTCCTCGAGCTCAAGTCGGATTTCCTTAACAGCCATTAACACGTTGTTAGGGCGATGGAGCACCTTGTTGACCGTGCCATAATTTCCTGCACCAAGCTCAGAAATATACTCAATCTTGTCCATGCTCATATTAAATTTCTCACCGCTGGAAAACTCAATGCCATGTGCATGAACACGAGCCTTGTCTTCAAACCGAAGACAACCTCGTTCCTTGTCCACAATGTCGCTAAACTGGTTAAATCCCCTAGACGACTGCATATGCTGTGACTGTGGTTGCGATTGCTGGTTGGACCCGCCACGTGTTGCCCGCAGGCCATTCATAACTCGATCTGACCCGCGCGTGGCGTTTGCAGTTGCACCACCAGACATATCGAGCCGCATTCCACGACCTCGGCGCTCGCTTAATGACGTGCGTTGTTGCGATCGAAATGAAGAGGCTCGGGTCAAGGCAACTCCACCACCACTGTTCGCCATACTTGTGGCCGTAGGCGAAATGACTGTTGAAGGATCAAACTTAGACTTGCTCGAGTGGTGATCGGACGATGACGCATTGCTCGAAATGCTTGAGTAGGTACCAGCAGGTGTCTGAGAGGCCACTGCATGAGGATAAGTGCTGGAAGTAGGAGTTGAGAAAGCTGAGGAACTCCCTTCAGAAGGCGTGTTGGACATAGATCCATAGGGGGACATGGTTAACCGATCATTTGATCGGTGGCCAAGCCTATCTGTGCGCTCGTACCGTTCGTAACGCTCAGGCTTTTCAAACGGTTCATCAAGCGACGACACACTCTCATCATCTGTTTCAAGCACAGTTTCACCAGTGGCAGTATCTGCATCAGGTGTTGAGACTGATGTTCGGGCGCTGGAGGCCTGGGAGCTCGGCTGGGACAACGGAAGTGCCGGAGCACCGCCCTGTACTATCGGTAATTGGGGCCGTGTTTGGCTACCTGTACTCGAGCCACTGCTGAATCTGCGACGTTCTTGTGGCCCATGCTTTGATCTCGTACGCTGAAGGGCCAAAATCTTTGTGTGCAGCTCACTGGCCTGGCCAATAATACGAGCCGCAGGCGAATTAATGGACGACGCCGAATCCAGCGGCGACATGGTCGAGTTCGATGAGCTGGGACTTCGTACTTCCCGCTGTTGATATGGTCGCGACAACATGTAATCCCCTTGACGACCTTCACTCAGGGCGTCAGGTGTTGTATCCAAGCGCAGTGGCCGGCCGGACGAGTCAAGTCGCGATGCAGACATAACGGGTGGCCCGAGCCGTGCCTCCGCACTAAATGGGGAAATGCTATCTGTAGAAGGCTTGCGAGGCACCTCAAGGCCATCCAGGTCTAGATGCATAGCGGCCATACTATCATTTAGACGCGGGGAATCAGTGCGTGCACGATTTGAACCTGGCGGCCGGGGGTTACTATACGAGTCCCTTCCCGGTTGAGCTCTGGAATCCTGGGACCGCGAACTGTTAGAGGACATGCGCTATTATGTGCTGAACGTAACAATCGAAAGGCACGGTTTGGTTCCGACTCGTCCGGGACAACCTAGCCCTAACAGGTGATGATTACATACCATCGAAACGCGAGTCACCACGTCGTCCCCTATGGCTCAATTCTTATTACATAAGTGTGTCTGAGCACTAGCCACTAATCTATGTCATTAGCATATCAGCAGCATCAGTAAGCCTTCAGTCTGTGTAAGCTTGCGTTACCCTGTGCACCGCCATCTGTAGCAGAGAAATCGCCTTATTAGGTGTCATGCACGTGCGTAACGAATCTGCCTAATCTCTTTATAGGAAGCAGGGCGGGCCAATCAATGTCTGTGCAACATGCATACTCCCTAATAGGAATTAATGCATTCCGGTAATGGTTTTTCTGTGGAGGAATGCGTTACGGCGGCCCCTTTATAGCGTTTAGCCCCTGGGGCGCTTCTTAATGTAATTGGTCACTAGTAGCAAGACATTTCCATAATGCAAAAAATATGATAGGTTATGATATGGTGGTTTAAAGGTCATATCAATAGAAGCATAATATGATATAAATATTATTTGTTCGCATACAAGCCAATTAGTGCTTCACATTTAGTGAAGAAACTGAATAACTTTGAGTAGTCAAACTGTTGTTTTTTCTTCGAATTTTTAAGGCACTTAAGCTTCCTCGACGTCACTATTTCTGCGTCTTCGCAATGTCCCCACATTTTTGAGTCGCGAGGCTGTAGTTGCCACACGTGGCATCCATTGTGATCCAGATTGTGATGGCTCGCGGTGTACTAATACATGAGCGTCCCGCGTCCGGTTCTCTTGCTCGTCGTCGCGGCGGCTCACCTCTTCACCCTTCAAGATCACTGCACGGTCAACGTTGTATGGCATGGCGCGGTGCCGACTGCGGATCATGATTCCCATCATGATCAACTTGCCAAGATTGCTGAACCCACCAGACAGTGCCCAAGCCGTATCTTGGTATCCAATAGAAAGGCCAACAGTACCATGTGCACTTACCACCTCATAAACAACGTCAAACAAACTGAAATCACCTCGAGAAATCGACCCACCTTCAGTCAAAGCTATAAGCAGAAGCCCAAGAACAAGTGACCAGATATCCATACCAAGTTGTCGCCGTACATGATCTGCTAGTGTCGATGGTGTATCGTTATCTTCATCGTCTTGCTCATCATTCCAGTTTTCGGCCCTTGAAACCTGGCTATTAGCATCACCGTCATCATCGTCACCAAACACTTCGCTACTCACTGCTGTCGACCGCACGGATTGGCCCGACGAACTCATTGCCGGGTAGTAGCGGCCCAAAGCTTGTTCTTCATACACGTTCGACTTACGAATCGACATTGCAACAGGGTAAATAGCAACATACATCATTACCACATTCACAATCAGCATGGCGGGATGCTGGTCTCCAACGCTGATCATAGTAAATCCTGTTGTACGAGTGATCACAGACTGGAAATATGCCGAAAGCAGACGCGGCCCGGCTGGCATATCGGGGCGTGGGGAATGGCTGCCTTGGTTCAAAATCATGAAAAGAGCAACCTCTACAACCATGAATAGCAGCAGCGTCATTACTAGCCACCAAGTAGTTATAGAGGGAAACAATAGCATAAAGCATCGTCGTGGGTGATCTAGCAAAAACCCGAGAGTCTCGCGTGTCTGCCCATACTGAGGACTAAGCTTAAATACAATCCATACAAAGAAGCGCAGATTGATCGGTGTGGCCACATTTCCAGCCATCACAATTAATGTGATCACTATTGGAACATATGCAGAGTCCCAAAATGGTGAAAAAGAGTTTGGCAGAGTGCAAAGACCACTGTTATTGAACGCCGAAAGAACAGACGTCATGCTGAACATCACAGGTGAAACGCCATTGTCTCTGATAAGTGTGGCATATTCTTTCTGCTTATACGTCCACGGAATAAGGAACAACCATCCTAGACCTATAATGATGCAATAGTAACAGAGCACAAACCAGCGTAAAGCAAGAAGCGCTCGGTATTCGATGCCACCAAGTTCTTCCTTCTGATCTGAAGTAAGGCCGATGAAGGCTGAATTTCGACCTACTGTAGGTGTCCACGACAGATAGTTTGCAGTCATAGATCGTGGTAGACGACCTGAAGCGGTGGACATAAGTGTGTCGGCACGATTCAAGGATCGTTGATCACCACCCATTGTATTTGTAGAGAACCTGCGGTTTATGGGCTGTTGTTGATGAATCAATGGATGCTCGCCACGCTCATACACGGCACTGTGAATACCCCGAGCCTCATCGGCCTCAATATCTCTCGGGCTTTTGATCACGAGGGGCGGACCATCGTTTTCATCCATCTCATTGTCCAAATCTTGATGTTGCATCATGTTCAACGAGCGATACATATCTGTTGGATTAAACGGTGTGCGATCGTCAGATGGAGGCCGCGGAAGGTTGCCGAACCGGATACGGTTGTCGTTATTTCGGTGGTTTGGAGTGTTCCCACCCTGATAGTGGCTTTTCTCCTCCATGATTCCCTCTGGACTGTTTGTCTGTGTAGCCGAACCAGAGCGGGATCGTGGCAAAGAAGGTGATTCAGATAAAGAACCTGGGTAGGCGCCATTCTCTGCCATTTTCTCTTCTATACCAGGTTGATGGCTCTGTTCTGCTACCGGGTTATTTGACCTTCGCAACGAACGCAAATATGGTGATTCATGATCAAGATGACCTGAACCGCCATGATGGCCTGAAGCATTCGTGGTATTACTGGTAGCAGTGCCAAATCTGCTTTCTTGAGCTTCTTGATTCGTATTATGATGTGGAAGTTGTAACTCAACAGCGGTCGGTGGTTGGTCACGATTCGCCGGATCCCGCATTGTCGAATTGCCAAACCCTCCACGCCTGAATGCATCGTGATGTGCCGAAGTTGCCGCTCTTCGCAGCTTCGATTGAAACTTCGACCTGTGTTGGATATCAGAAAACCGCTTACGGTACAGATAAAGCCGGTAAAATACCATTGCCAGCGCCACCGTCAGTGGATGAGTGGCAATGGGACAAATAAATATGAACACCTGCTGATATGTTTTCATCGAGTTTATATTCACAGTGTTCAATCCAGTGAGGGATATTGCACTCACTGCTTGAAAAAGAGCGTCTGTATAACTCATATTGTGCTCGGGAAAAAGAATCCAAGAAAGTACTAGCGCCCATGAAGTAACGTATAAATAGTGTAAGCCGAGAAAGCTTGTTAGAAATTCACGGCTAGCGCGCAAAACTCGCAAAGAAGCATGGCGCACAACTATAAGCACACGCTCACCAGTGCCTTTGATGCCGGTATCAAATTCATACCCCGAGAGGTCAAACACGCCCAACTTACTGGCAATAGTACTTGAGCGACGAATCGGCATCGCAGCTGTGTCGCCGCTAGTTCACTCGAGACTCGCCAGCCTCAACAAAGGGAAGAAGATCCTAAGTTATTGGGTAGGGGTGAGGTCCCGCGCCATGATGCTAGCAGGTGCGCGCAACGACTTACGTTTTGCGTCATAAACACAAACCAGCTGGCCGCGTTATACCGCTACTCAAGGTAAATAGAAAGACTGAGAAGTTTTAGAGCCATCTCGATAGTTGCCTTGTTAATTTTGCAACTCTATTGGGGGGTTGGTATCGTACTATTTGTATTGCTTTTACTTCAAACCACCTACTTATTCTAATCAGCACAGCATTGACACTGAAGCTCCGTCATAGTTTTGAATCTTTGCCATAAAAAAAAGAAACGGGTGAAATGGTAAAAAAGGTATCGGTGCGCCTTATGGTGCCCTTCAGCATGCGCTGTACAAGCTGTAGTCACTTTATTTATAAGAGTACGAAGTTTAATGCACGAAAATCCAGTACCGGCGAACAGTATCTAGGAATAACCATTGTCCAGTTCTCGATTCGATGTTCTAGCTGTGGCAATGAGATTTTGTTTCGAACGGATCCTAAAACCAGTGGCTATATCGTATTGAGTGGTGCCGATCGTAACATTGATCCATGGCATGACAAGGCGGCTGAGACGGAATCGGTCGACGAGAAGTTGGCTAGACTAGCCAAACAATCCGATCGTAATGAAAGTTCTCACGAGAGTGACGAAGAAGAACCTAAAAGCGATAATGGAGAAAGAAGTAGGAGCGCTGACGACCCTATATTTCAAATCAAGAAAACCGATACTGGCTCGCAAGCTGTTAATATGTTAGCGAAGCAAGAAGACCCCCAGGGAACCACATCAACAAGTGTTCCCCCCTCAAAAGTGTCTAAACTACCAATACCTAAACGAAGAAAGCATTTAGTAAAACATTCTTAAAGCATTCTTAAACTTGCTAGAATACATGCTAGAATACATGCAGTAAATAAATAGATAGACATTGATTGCTCGCTCGTTTTTATACAAGATCAGGAATGTCAAAATGGAAATAGCAGTTGCTTGTGTCTACCACTGGTGCATACCGCACTCCCTGTTCCGGATCTCGATTATTGGATTCCTCATTATATCTCTGCTCGATCTGTGCTTCGTACTGCACTTCGGGATCAGCAGAAACACCACTTGGTCGCTTCTCGGCAATTTCAATAAGTCGATTTGTCTGTGGCGGCAGCGTATTTTTATCGCCACCGAAACCGCAGTTCACAAGCGCCCGACGAGACCATTCAGACAGAATTCCTGCAAAGTGGAATTCCACAGGCCCGCATGCATACTTGGTAAGTTCTTGGTGGCAATCCCAAAGGATTTGAGAACCAGTCATATCCACATTCGGGGAGCACGACATGTCGAAGACGATTGCTCGCAGCACAGGCCGCTTATCCTCCTCATTGTGCGGCTTCAGGCGACGAGGGCCACCATCGTTCCACTTACGATCTCCAAGCTTGATTTCATTCACTTGTTGGGCATCCAAGTTCCGTCTCGTATGCTCATGCACATAACTCACGATCCGGTCTGTCTGCCATGCAGCGTTTTGATAGGTTAGTGACTCGCGGAGGCGATATACAAGAATCCCCGGCGGAGGTGGTATAACTCGGATTCCAGGATTGATGTTATCATGTGAAAGAGGCCACCACTTCGTTCGAACTTCTCCAGGATTGAGCACAATCGGCTTCGTGAACGGCTGTCTCGGCTCCCCGGAACCTTCAGGCATCACTGCTTGGTCGAGTTCCTCAATGTCACCACGTTCTACACTAGCAGCACCCGAATTGCTCGAAATGTAGCTGGTGTCCACACTACGAGACTCTGCCGCTGTTGCACCAGGTTTGACATCTGATTTATAGTTATCTTCGTTGGATTCGGATGTAGATTTGTCGCTCTGACCCTTACGATGCTTGTGTACAAAGTTGTTAAACTTCGACCTGTACGCCCGAGCCGCAGTCATGGGCGCCGTTACAATAGGTGGAAGATTTCGCACCTCTAGTTGCGGCTCTTCCTCCTCTGGAGCTGGGTGCGCAATGTGCTGAGTGAACTCGACTTTGCCCAAAAACTCACCCAATGGGAACGTCTGTTTCAAAAGGAGGTAGACCAGCGAAGCGGCAAAGCTGAAGTAAATACCAGCCTCAAGCGTTACAAATACACACAAAACAACATCAACAAAGAAAATGAAGCATTCAACTGGAGAAACCAAGAAAAATTTGTATGTCGCTTTGTAACTTGCAATCAAATCTCCTACAGCGTGAATAATGATGGCCGACAACGCTGCGTTAGAGATGTAATAAAACGCATCAGTCAATGCATATACAGCCACCAACACACAGGCACCTGTAAAAATACCAGCTAGTGGAGTTCGTACGCCACATTTGCTTTTCAGCGCAGTGCGGCTGAATGATCCCGTATTCGGATAAGCATTGAAGAAATGACCAACAAGGTTTGCCACACCAATAGCAATCAGCTCCTGATTCGAGTTAATTCGGTACTCGTTGATACGACCGAAGGACTTAGCAATGGCGATGTGCTCAAGTAGCAGTACAACCACTGCGATCGGAAGCTCAGAGGCAAAGGAAGACACAACATCCGAGCGAACTGGGTGCACACCGACATCTTGAAGACCACGAGGCACTGTTTTAATCATCGAAATCTTCGTCGGACCATAGATGCGGTAGCATCCCCAGCTAATAAGGGTTGTAAATATAACTACCAGAGCGGAACGCATGGTGTTCAGATAAAACCAAAACCACTTCCGACGCTTGTCCTTCTTCTCAAGATAACCGCATCCGAACTTGAGCAGATACAAAACAAACAAACTCACGAGTCCAAACGCCGCATTAACGTTCGACTTGTGTAACTTCTGTAATGTGTGGATAATCACGAGATACGTAGCATCACGCGTGTTAAGTAGTTTGTTGATTCCAAACAGTGCAGGAACTTGGCCTACCGCAATGGTAAATGCAGATCCCGTCATAAACCCAAGCACGGCTGGCATAGGGATATATTCGAGAAGAAAACCAAGGCGCAAAACTCCGAGACCCATAGTGATTCCACCACACAGTAGAGATAGTGCACTAGCAATCATGGGTAAATCCTTCTCGGAAAGGCTCGGAATATCCTTAAGCACTTTATGAGTGATTTTATAAGTCTCCGCAGACATCACAGCTACAGGACCGATGCTAATATCCTTGCTCGTAGCGAAAAAGCAGTAGAGCATTACGCCAATGAAGCTAGAATACAGACCGTACTGCACAGGTAGTCCCGCAACTTTAGCATACGACATGCCCTGAGGTACAACAACAACACCAACTGTGATTCCAGCAATCAGATCACCGTATAACCATTTCAAATTATACCGATAAATCCAGGTAACAAATGGAACCATGGACACAAAGTAGTGTGTAATGCGATGAATGAAATCTGAGAACACCCATCTTATGGGGTCTATGATGCTTGGGTTACTCTGCTCGTATGACCATTCTACCTCATGATGATACAAAGGTTCATTAGAGTACGATGGCGAGTTTTCACCGTATAACTCATTGCTCTCGGTTTTGGAGCTATACCCTGGTTCTTGGTTTGACATGATAAAACAGTCTGAACAAGATCGAGCGAAGCTAGTGAAACAAAGTTCGATCAGGTCCAGTAATATATCAACAAAAGTATTGCCCTGTTGTCTCTACTTAATCTTTCGCCATCCTAGTCGGTGTTCGACTTTTCAATCACACCATCGCACGCCTGCATGAATGCATCACGTGTAATAACGTCAATGTCGGGGAGTGAAAAATTATTGCGCATGATCCTCCGCAACCGTTGCGCTGATCAGTTTCTATCAACTCGCAAGATACGAGCAGCAGCGAAAGGCATGAAAACTAAGTATTCTCGCTAATGATATAATGATATAGTCGTGCATTATTGCATTATTCCAACTTAAAGATCGGGGACGCAAGCACCGGTCTTCTTAATGCGCTCTTAGGGTACACACATGGTCAGGGGTTATGCTGTCCCGCGTTTTTTCAAATTGCTTATCATTGAATAGATTACCACCAGCACTTTAATGACCTATATGCAAGCTACCTATTAGATACGCCACATATCTTAATATTGCGCAAGTTGATGCAATATTTTGGCGGCTTAGTGCAATTATGGTTCTAATATGTTCTAAGTGAGGCTCAGCAGATCGCAAGGTCAGTGAATCTCAAATTTAACTATCATGCATTAGTTTGTTGTAATTGAATATCGTTTCAGAGAGTCTGGATTACCACATATGCAACTACCTTACTTAGACCTATGGGTGTGTGTGGAGGCGTGTTGTGGGGCTTTTCACTGACTGGTCTTCGGTAACATGTTCTAAACCGTGTGGTACAACATACTGTTAATGAAACCACTCAAATTCACACCAGCCATTTGTTTTAGTCTCTCGCTTTCTCATACGTGCATCTATAAATCCACACTGGCTAACTTTCTTCACGTTTACACTTCCAGTTCATATTTCCCATTCTTCCATATTCTGGATCCGTGAAATAGGAACATGGTTATGGAATCCAAACGGTAAGTCTAGCATGATGAATCATTTTAATTCACAGACCTGATCTGAGTGAACCTTGCGGAGAAAATGAAAAATACCTCTGATAGCTAACACATTTAGAATCGCAAAAACATCAAGAATATTAAAGTAACGAACTACAAATACAAATACAAATAAATAATCATAATAAATAAATGAACATCCACGGCATGCCTTAGAGTCAAATTAGTTGCGTTTGGCGCGCTTCTGGGAGGGTGAGCCACCGCGTCGTGGGGATCGTCGCAGCCCGGAACTCTCTACTTGCGTGCGCGCAAAGGGTCTTGTGGGGTTATTGCTTACCATGGGGTGAGGTTCTCGTAACATATTGTGGAAAGGCACAAGCTTCGGCTTGTCTGACATGCGCAGATGCGTACTCACTTGATTTCCTATTTCCTTCAAAGCATTTGGTTTTGGTTTTTCATCAGAGCTGGCAGGCCGACCGAGCGCGAAAACACCATGTGTTGGTCCACTTCCAGGACGGGGACGAATATCAGAACTGATTGATATAGCCTTTCTTGGACTTCCCCTTGATGCCTGTAGAGCACGACTCCTCTGAGGGCTACGGGTCGGGCTTCTAAAGCCTGCTGCTGTTCCGCGCTGGGGGCTAGGAGGTACTGAACGGACTTGCTGTTGAAGCTTAGCCATATCCAGGGCTATATTAGCATTTTTTGCCGCAAAACTAGCGACATCGGGTTTGTACTTGTTAACGGCGTGAGAAATGTCAGATTGTAATCCTCCAAGCATACGCGACGTTTCCTTGAGTCGCCGCTTTTCGGGTTCGTGGATCTGCGCATTGTTCTCTGCAATCGCACTGTGCATGCGAGCTCTGATATCATTTTCCAATCGGCTGAATCGCTCAGTTAAAGCCTCAGGAATATGAGCCTTAAGTTGCGATAGTTCAGCAGTTATGTTTTCGTCCAAGGTCAATGGCAGATCAGGCGAGGGACGACTAAGAACCTCTTCTATGTTCGCTACAGATTCACCAGCTGATGTTGCTCTCGCGGACAATATTGGTAACTGGGTATTACTGACCTTCCCTGAGTCTATGAGACGTCTTGTGAGCATCTGGCGATCTTGGGACGCTTCTTGAAGCTGTTTCAGAGCATCTATATGCTTCTGCTCCCGTTCCATGAGGTCTCGAGCCAATGCCACCGCCTCTGAATTTGCGGCTTGTTCTTGAACAACTTGTTTCTGAATTTTCTCAATTTGGACAGCGAGATGCGAGGTAAGAGTGGTCGCATCTTTAAGTGGTTGATAAATACCTTGAGCAGACTTCTTCCAGGCAGCGATTAGGCTTGTTAACGACTTGGTCAGCTGCGTTTCCGCGCTTTCTAGAATACTAGAAACCAAAGCCTTGCACTCAGAGCTTCGTATATCAAAGGCCTCGTGGATGCTATTCACACACTGCTGCTGTAACTGAGCGTCATTGCCAAAGGCCTGGCTTTCGAGTGCAGTTCGTAGCTCACTTACGGACCCTGAGAGCCTAGAGGGAATCTCGTTCAGTTTGGCAAATAACGCATCACAAATTTCAGTGGTCAAGACCGCATGTTTGTGTGAGGAACTACTCAAAGTGGTGACAGCCTGCTGCAATCGCGTATGGGTCATGGCCGCACTGGAGCAGTGCCGGTGCTCCGCCGTCAGAGTCGAAAGTTGTGCTTCTAGCCGCGAGTTTTCTTGTTGGACTAATTCCAGTCGTGCACGTTCATGTCTAGTGGCTGTTTCGTGTTGGGCCAAGACCTTCGCGGCCTTCTGCTCCCCAGCTGCAAGCTGCTCGTATCTTGCAGTTGAAATACAGACACATCCATCACGCAATCGCTGAGCGGTAAGCTCACGTTGCACTTCTTCCAGCCTACGACTCATTTCCTTGATAGTAGGTAAGGTGTCTAATAGCTCGACCTCGGTTTGTTGCTGATTCTTGATAGACCGTGCTCTAAGTGCATAATCTAGAGTGCTTCTAGTTTCATCGGCATCCTGTGCTGCGATACTAATGGTAGCCACCATACTTGTTTTCGTAGCACCACCTAGTGAATCTTGAAGAAGTTGAGTAAGTTTAGATGCTCGATATGACACGTATCTGGGTTTTCCATTGGCAACCTTTTCCGCATCCACAAGTGCCTCAATTACGCGGCCTAGGGCAAGCAAGCTCTTGTTGATCTCACCGGCTTCTACAGCGCGCTGACGCAGGGCACCAGACTTAGCAACACTTTCACTGCCTGCGAGATCTACAAGATGCAGCTTTGAGCGAACTGCCATTCCGCTAACGGGCTCACGAACCACAAGAACAAGGGTCAACACAGTATGGCTACGACTTGAGTCACTGTTTAATAGCGTAGTTGCGGTTTGTCGACGAGCCTGTGCACCACGTATCACTGCTAAAGCGCTTTCACACGTCGTGACAGCATGACTTGTGGCGCCAAATACCTCAGTAGAATGTGTGAGCTGGTTTTCAGCTATACGCAATTGTTTAGTTCCTCGCTGCTTTGTCGTAGGTGGGCTGGGATCAAGTAGGTCGCGCAGCTCCTCATTGTACAGTTCGACATAACGTAGTTCCAAAGACCATTCCTCGCGCTGCGACTCTTCAAGCTTCTTGAAAACTGACTGTAACACGCGTGGTACAATTCCTGCTGATGGGGACTCTGGCGTTTTACAGTCGCCGGTCATAGTATAGGTTTTGCCAGTGCCGGTCTGCCCATAAGCGAACATTGTGCCATTGTAACCACGCAAGAATTCATCGACAAGAGGTAAGGCGCAAACATCAAATACTGCCTTTTGGTCCTGCTGTGCTGCGAAAACACGGTCAAACGAATACTTCTTGCCAGCATCCTTTCGCACAAGGTCCGTAGGGGACGCAACGTCATAAGCGAGGGGCGTAGCAGGATCTTTGGTACGACAACGTACGAACACCTTAAAGTTCGAGTCGTACATCTGGAACAAGTAGGCTTTAAACAAATGAGTGCAGCCCTTTGCGTCTTCTTGTTTACAGTAGCGATGAACTGAGGATGTAAACAAAGATCAGATGACTAATGATCAGTGCGCTTCCTTCATCATTGGTATAAATTAGAAGCTCATTGTCATAAAAATATATATATGAAAGTGAGACAATAACACACTTAGAGAGTGATATATAGTTTACTTGTTTACTGGACTCAATTG
This sequence comes from Entelexis apis, assembly GCA_030564665.1. NCBI lineage: Eukaryota > Fungi > Ascomycota > Dipodascomycetes > Dipodascales > Trichomonascaceae > Entelexis > Entelexis apis. The sequence goes on along the minus strand of JAJLWA010000009.1, from coordinate 77,485 downwards.
AAAGTAGGATTTTTTTTTTGCTCTCCTCTCAAATAGTCTTCATGCTAGCTAGAACTAAAGCCAATGTGAATCAGTGCTGCAAAAAACAATACTGAAACACTCTAGAATCCGAGCCAATAAGGGAAAAAGCAGCGAATAATGAATTATTGGGCATTTATGAATAAATAAATTAAATATATATTACATTTAGGAGCTAAATGAACACCTCTCTGAAAGTGCATCGTTTCTTAGCTGACACTTGCTTGCACTGAGGTTGACAGCCCCGTTTTCGCGGCGAAAGCAGCTTCATTGAGTATGTGCACCGCCCGCAGTACACATGTCCGCAGCCGCGAACAAATATTTTATTGTGCTGAAGCTTTGTTTCTGCCGAAAGACTCTGCTCCCCTGGGTCGGGTTTACCAAGCTCGCGATCGCACCGTACACAGACAAGTGGTTCATGTACAGTGAGGGAGCGCGTAAACCCCATTTGGGCTGGGGCCGGTGCAGGTGGAATATTGAGCTTGGTGCGGTCGATCTCACGACGGCGAGTCGTCTCCTCTAAACTCCTAACTAGCGCTTGTTCATAATCGCGCTGCTCTATAGATTCATGTAAATTACCCAGCGGCAAGCCAGGCAACGGAATCTGCGCCGATAATGGCGCTCGTGTGTGCCAGATGCGTGGTCGTGCGGCAATGTGACCCCGAGGTCGCGGAGGCACAATTAATCGACCTCGCATGGGGCCTAACGGGCCACCTAATAGATGCTGTGTGTACAGCATTGCCGCATTGGAGTTGGGCAGGCTGCCACTTGGAGGAATGTTTGGTTCATGGCTACGTTGCGGCAAATTCACAGCCTTGCCTTGGCGATGTTGTTCCTGGATTTGTCGTAGACGGTCCAGGGGAGTGATTTGGCGCTCAGACACAACCGTTAAATCGTCATTAGAAACACGCCTGCGCGATTTCATGACCGGCTGCGAACGCTGAGTCTGCACACTAACCTGGGTCTCACGAATTCTAGACGAGTCAATCGGATTCAACGGCCTAGGTGGAGCAACGCTATGTGTCTCGATTATTTCAGGCTCATCGTCACCAATGCTTTGCGAGTTATCGCCACCCTCAGTGTCGTCTAGCAATGACACATACATCGTACGTTTTCGCCTCCGTACATAGTTGTTATCAGTATGATCACCATTGGCTTGATGCGACACTGGTTCTTCCTGAGACGTGAGATCCACAATCTCGGGGTAATCACTTGACACAGCTCCCATAACTCCAAAAAAACAAAAAAAAATTGAAGTGAACTGTGTCAGGCAGTCGTCTGCTCCGCAGAAAGATGGAGACGATTCGTTCGCAGAGGTTAATAATAATAACAAAGAAGAAGGTCGATTACTTTTATGTCAGCTAAACAGTGTGCTGTGCAGCGAGGGATGCTTAACAAAAGCCCTAAACGCAGCATGCGACGCCACTACCACAACTAATAAGGAACTTATATTAAGCGACTGATGTCAGCATAAATGGCCTTAAACTGGTGTTAATCCTGAGGTTTTTTTTCTCTATCTTTCTAAATGTGCAAGCCTAGTGCAATAATATGCCTTAATAACATGGATCCATTAACACTGTAATGCTTGTTTTCCGCTGGTTACATATATTTACTGACGTTAGCTGGCATGGCTTTGATTTTGATGTCATAGAACTTCTGTAATTGCTTAAACTCGTCCTCATCGTCTTTCGTTACAAAGTTGACGGCAACACCTTTTCGACCATACCGTGCTGACCGGCCGATGCGATGCAGATAGTTTTCCCGATTGAAAGGCAGGTCATAATTAATGACAATTGAGATTTGTTGCACATCAATGCCTCGCGCCCATACATCAGTGCTAATGAGCACTCGCGATGTTCCCTGACGAAACTCCTCCATCACTCGATTCCTATCTTTTTGTGACATGTCGCCATGCATGCTTGTGACAGCGAAGTTCGCTTTCTTGAGCTGGGTGGCCAGCCAATCCACCTTAGCGCGTGAATTGCAGAATACAACCGACTGCGTAATAGTAAGCGTGTCGTAAAGGTCACACAGGGTATCAAACTTCCATTCCTCGGCTTCAACATTAATATAGAATTGACGGAGTGCCTTCAATGTGAGCTTTTCACGTTTGACTAGAATCTTAACCGGGTCCGTCATGAAATTGCGCGTCATGGCAAGTACGTCAGGAGACATTGTTGCCGAGACAACAACCACCTGAGTAGACGGCGGCAGCACGCGATAGATCTCGTTGATATCTTTGGCAAATCCCTGTTCCAGCAGCGAATCAGCCTCGTCTAGCACCAGTATCTTTGTGTGGCGTGTATTTATATAGTGTCGCCGAATCATATCCTTGACACGGCCAGGCGTTCCTGACACGATGTGTGACCCACCACTTTGAAGTTTCTTCGTATCATCATTCACACGGCTTCCACCCACGCAAGCAGCGCATTGGACCTTCATGTAATCGCCAAGAGCACGCACAACCTGTTGGATCTGCACGGCCAGCTCGCGGGTCGGGCTCAAAACAAACGCTTGCACCTCGCGAGACCGCGTATCAATGGACTGAAGCATCCCTATTGTGAACGTAGCGGTTTTTCCAGTGCCTGACTGCGCCTGCGCAATTGTGTCACGGCCGGAAATGATTTGTGTTATAGCTCGAGACTGGATGGCTGATGGAACCTCGAAGCCGTAGTTATAAATGCCCCGTAAAAGATCGTCTTTCAGTCGCATATCCTCGAATCTCCGGGCCACAGGGACCTTATCAGAGACTACAAGCTCGTTGGCCTCTAAATCTGATAGCATTGATCCAACAGTAAACGACGAATCGATTTTTTGTCACTTTTCAGTTGAGGCCTGTCAGAATAATTATTCCTTGCCCTACATAGCTTGGATCGAGATATTATGATTATTATTACTACGGTTTATATCAAGCCCTTAACTACCGCTTTTAAAGACAGGGGAGGGGGTACATGTACTTAACGCTCGTGGCCGGAGGCCATGCTGCTGGGAAACGAACTGTTTCAAATGGCCTTGTTGAGCGCGTCCAAGCTAATGCCAAGGACGTATGTGTAGTGAAGACTAAGTCGATTGACCTAGCTGACTACCAGCGAGCAAAGTACAACCCAGATGTCGACTTCAAGAGGCTATATGCAGACTTGGAAAAGCTTGAGACCGAGACAAAAGAGGCATTGGTTGTTTTTGTGCATGGCAATTATGCGCTATATGATAAAGAACTGTGCTTGCGGGCCGAGCTGAAGTTATACCTTGACGTTGATGCCGACATGCGACTGTCGCAATGGATCATGCGAGATACTTTTGAGCAGAAGCGTATGCAGTTGTCAGACTTATTGCAGGAATACTTGGACCACTGTCGTCCCGAGTACCAGGAGTATATCGAGGATACAAAGAAGCAGGCTGATGTGCTGCTGCCCTTGGGCTCAGATCCGCTCACACTCCAAGTGCTGGCCACAGGAATTGTTGACGAAATAGCCAAGGGTCATGTCACGCCGGCGCGTGGCCGTAACCGGACGCCAGTGGTCAATTTGCGCGCTGAGGCTTCTATTACTGATGAGAGCAGGTACTATGTAACCACATAAGAACATCATAGTTACTGTGTGCTCCATGTGAAAGTTGTAGTTTCATTTATACTTTGATCATCTAATCTCAGTAAATGCTGCTTTCATTAGAAGGTAACGAGGCTCTCGTTTTAACCTTAATCATGTTGCTTGGTCTTCTCTGTAGCTTGCTCGTAGAAATAACTCTCGACAGTGGGAACTCAGCTATGATCTTCAACTGTGAATATACTATACATTAATATATTTGATACTTGTAAATACGACTCGTAAATACTAATCTATTGTTTACTTGAGTCGTTTCTACTTTAGACCCCCTCGTTTAGGTTGTTCTGTTACCACACCTATTGCTAACTGGTTACAGTACATACACTTTTGACGAATTCTAGAATTTCAAAATTCGCAGGCTCAGCTATTAATAAATTTCCTTTATCTGAGTTCTGGACCTGCATTTGTCTCCTGAGGATCGCTCATGATGCAAATGATCCCAGCCAACCCTGGAACCCGTAATTACCTAGCACAACGCTTAACCCCAAAGCCAAACCTCGCTAAACGCACACACAATAAAACCACCGCATGCTGGTCTGGATCATTCTACTTCTGGTATTGGTCGGGCTATATCTGTACATTGAATTCACGCCCAAGGATGTAGATCCTTACTTTGTGGCCCACCAAGCATCAGTGAGCTCAACAAATCAGCCGGGTGAGTCTGCTGTCTACCGTTCACTCGCGAACGAACATGGCCATGCTTTATTGGGGTCCATGCGCCCACTGAACCAGTTCCGTCTAGTTGATCTCTGGGAGGAGGTCAGTTCATTCCGTCTTCTTCATGTGTCTCAATCAGGAAGCATTCGACCCATTGAGAATCTTCCTTTACTGGTTGCTCGCATACAGGATGCCATTGCTGGCCACCCAATAGGCGGAGAGATCAAAATGTCATTTGGTGTTAGTGTAGAGGCGTTGATCGCCTTTCTTGCCGTTGTACTTTCCGGTCGTGTGCCCCGCATAAGCCCTGTACATTCAACCGACACATCCTCCGCAAACGAGTCCGCAGACGAGTCAACAGATGACGCTGTGCTTTATCAGGCCGCGTTCCGTCTCGCGGACGGCGTTGGTGGTATAATGATCCGCAAGGATCCTGACACATCGGTGCTGGTTCCACTATTCGGTCATACAAGTGGTGAAGATACGCCTCAGTGGCAGAAATCTGAATCCGCTCCGGCCGATGCTATGCGTGTAGGGAACCATAACATATCGCAGACAGATCTGGGTGTATCGATTGCCAGCCAGCTGGTGGCCCTGGGTGTCCAGCACCGCTGGTGTGAGTCCGACACCGTTCTACTTGCGCCGGGGCCGCTAACCATGTATTCGCTCGTGACTATTCTCACTGCTCTTAGCGCAAAGGCACAAGTTGCTTTTGCCGAGGTTGGCCCACTCATGAGTGCGCAAACCCTGTTACGCCGCGTGCGGCCTACAGTATTGGTTAGTGATGACGAGACCATGCGCACGCTTGTAAAACAGACGGACGACTTTACAGCACTGAATTGGCTTGAATATGGAGTGCGCCGAGCCCGCCTAGCTAAAGGTGCTCTGACACGCAAAGGTATGCTTCCTGGATTTCACACGGTACGTCTGATCCACACCGCGACAGGCGGAAACCCATACCAGTGGCTCGATTGTAGTGAAATTGCGAGTCTGCATGTTCTTAGCGGGACTCAGGTCGTGCACACTTACACTCCGAATGATGGCTTGCCGTTAAGCCAGACAGTTATTGGAGATTACCGATCAACAGCAAAGCTACCCGGCGTCGTCTTGGGGCCACCGCTCCCTGGTCTAGAACTCAAAATGATTGCTGACCAGCTAACGGTGAGGTGGGCTAACCACGAATCCTGGATCAAGGTGGATCCCGAGAGTAGCACCAATGCGCGGCTGGGCCGCGACGGATGCCTTTATATTCCGGTAAAACGCCATGACTTCTCAGAGTACTATTTCTATACCGGAGAGCTTAAATAGCGGAAATAATATGTATATATATATATGTATATATATACATATGTAGATGAAGTTTGTGTTATGATAAAGATACTTATTTTTATCGCCAGCAGAGTCGGAGTGGAAAAAAGAAAGAGTCGCTTATAGCGAAAGCTGGCTCCTTTAACATGACAACTGACAAAAATAGAACCAGAAGCACAAATAAAAAACTATCATTATACAACATTCATCTTTCGGAACACAACGTAACCTCATGGACGCTTACGGAGCTTCCGTAAAACCGAGCTAAATCGTGTAGTAACTGGAATAACACACCATCGGGCAAACCACGGCATGGTCCAAAGTGAAAATGCAAGCCTCAGGGGAAGTAGTACCTTCACAAGACCGTATGCTGCGGCACCCTGTAAAATCACGGCTGATCCGCGCTCAGCTGTGGCCAGCATCTGCCAATTGTTCCGCTCAGCCATACCCCGAATAAACGAGGCCCCCTTCTGGACCACCCAGTCAGGCATTACGCCTATGGGTGTGTAGTCCATATAATGGAACGCACCCCATATACCAAATAGCGGTACAATTGCCGAAAGTTCATGCACAATCAGAAACGCTGTGATATGTGACACTGGCGCTTTAAGCACGCGGTCAGCGTAGCGCGTCATAAATTTTGGAAATCGTGATACGACGCGCTCCTGCGGTGACTGGGGCGGCTCACCCGACACTTTCTTGGCCGCGCGAGATACAGCAGTGCGGAAAGGCACTCGCAACGGAGAGAAGCTCCGCGCTTGGCCAACGCCTATCCGAAGCCTCTGCAAACCAAGCAATAACATCGGTTCCAAGAGAGCGAGAGTCACATGAGCTGCTCGCATTCACTTATACGATCTTACAATTAGCGCTATGTTAAACAAACAAGACTAGATACCTTGTAAATTGTGAGAAAAAAGTCTAATAATCTACTTTCAGTTGGCAAGGGATATTACGGTTCTAAACATATTGGATCATGCAATCATAGCCATGGACTCTAAGTGACTCACATCTGAGACTAAATCTTATAACAGCTCAACTTGCATCACGAAATGTAGTGCCATTTTTAAACCTGCAGAATTCGTCATTCGGATAGATCTGCTACTTCGAGGCTTATCCGCCTTTTCTTCAGTAAGAGTCCCGACCATGATGACGTGACATGCAGCTAGTCCCGTATAAAGCATTTAGTCATGGGTAAGGGGATGATGTATCTATTATATCGTTTAGGGTCCTTTTGTTGTGACCTCGGAATTTCTATAATGAAGCTAATGTCCGCATATTGGCCACATTATAAAAGGAAAAATTCGGTTCACCAATGATGCGAATTGTCAGACAATTCACTGGCTGGTTCTGCTGCCGATCTCATGCGAGTACGCAAAGCGTTTCCCGACGCCTTACGGTAAGTCCCCTAACCGTATTCATCTTTTTCATCAAAACCAGTATCGCATAATCTATCGAATCAATCGCTGTCATTTACTATCTCTTCTATATTCAGCTCACGGAGTCCGTGCCGCATGGGTGCCGTATCTCCTCGTCCTATAATGCTCAAGTCCACGCCACCGGCATCCCCACGGCCACTTATGCCGGACCAGGGCCCTGTACAGTCGGCTGAGGCACCAAAATTGTCCATTTCGCGCAACTACGTGATCCCACCACGACCTAAGCCAGGTCGCAAGCCCAGCAGCGAGGTACCACCCAGCCGTCGCAAGGCCCAGAACCGTGAGGCGCAACGCGCATTTCGCGAACGCAAATCGCACGCTGTGCGTGTACTCGAGGCTCAACTTGCCGAGCAGGCCCGTCAATTCGAGCAGCAGCAGTTGCGAATGCAGCAGCAGATTGAGGACCTACGTAAAGCGCAGATGAATGCTAAGAATATTCCTGACGCAGCGCCAGGACCGCGTACACCACAAAGCATTATTACGTTTCCCCAGGTAACTGTGGTGCCTAGCAGCCCCACAAGTCCGCAGCCGATATCGCCCGTGGCGATCTCGCCACTTAGCGGAGCCGGTTCCCCTCTTGGTATGAATTCACCACCGCAGTCACAGTCATTAGGTAGCCCCTTCGGAGTACCACAGACTTCTGCCGATGTAGTAGGCTTGGAACTACTCGATCATGTGCTAGACCAAAAGTTACCGGTGGAACAGAATGACACAACGCCTAAGAAGCGGCGAGCAAGTCGCTCAAATACGTCACCGGAGTCTCCAAAATCCCCAGGAGTGGTACGCGTGGATCCACCTACAATGTCAAATCCACTGGATCTTGTAAATACGTCGTGGTCACAGCCACCTGTACCACTGCGGCGACGCCAGAAGTCATTGGAAACCGATTTTACAACGATGTTTTCTCAACGACGTTCCAGTGTAATTCGTGCGATGGTCGCTCCACCAACGCCGAAGGATCGCTGCGGCTTTTGCACTGATAACAGCACGTGTATTTGCGCAGCTTCAGCAGCTCGTGAAGAGGCCGGTGTAGCCATTGATACAGTAACACTGGGTTCTCCATTGAGCTCGTTTTCCTCCACATCGATCTCTCCAGTGACATCTCCCACCTCAATGCCTGCCTCAGCGCCGAGAACGTCTGTTGTTGCTTCGACTCCCGTATCACCAGTAAAGAAGGAAATTCCAGAAAAGGATGATGGGGAATGCACAGGAAATCCGCAAACATGCTCACAGTGCCGGTTCGATCCTATGCTGACACTTTTTTGCTCGGCTATATCTTCGAAGCGAACCCCGCAAACCTTGCAAGGAACATATATTCCTGCGCAGGCCGCTTATAAAACGCTTTCACGACATCCTCGATTCGGGAGTGCTGATTTAGGAGAAGTAGTGGATGCTCTCAGCGCGCGCGGATCGCAAGTAGAGGTCAACAGCATAGCAAAAGTATTACGGATTCTGGATACTCAGTAATTCCTGACTAGGAATAGACTAATGAGACAGCTAGGTAACGAAACTTTTTAACGATGTTTATGATATTTTAAAAGCTTACGATTATGAGATTTTATACTTATATATACATGCCAATCTTTGAGTATGAAGGCCAACAACGAATCATTACTATTAAGAACAGATGAAACCCATAGAGAGAGAGAGAGAGAAGGTCAGAAGCATTTATGTGATAAAAAAGTCTGTATGTTCAACCAAAATCAAATTGTACCATATAGATAGCGTAGTACTTGGATTTATATAAGTGGGTTTAAAATGATTCATAAAGGTTTATAGATGATGCATATAAAGAGATCGTATAGGACGGACGCACAAGTACATGCAAAAAAAGCGTAACAAAAGAGAGCATTATAAACAACTAGTAGTACATTGTGATACCACTTGAGTAATACGACAAGCATACTATGCTTAGTCGAATCACATTCGACAATCTAACGATTACAGTGACATTAATTCAATGTCTAAATGTATTACACCTTTTTTAGCGGTCATTTGACACCCGGATGGCGTAGTCTCCAGACTGCGTGATGTACCGCACCCATGGCCAGCTTTGATATTGTAGCTTGGGCTCGACAATCTTAAGATATCGTACTTGGATGCCCGACGTGGTAAAGTATGGAATTGAAAACTTGACTTGAATGGGGCGCTTTGCTTGCTCCTCGTCAGCAGTAACAATTGGTAGACCCAGCTCGGCACGCATATTTAACTCCTTTCCACCACCAAACTGCTTAATTTTCCAAATGATTGCCGATTGCTCCGGCTTCCATTTTGCCGTGCCAGGATAGCTCGAGCCGCTGACCTTGATGCGCGGACTGTCTGCATCTTCTGGTACAGGGATCACAATTTGTACATCGTTAGCAGTTGACCTGGCCTTGAATTGAGCCCGTGCTCTTGCGACAATCTCGATGCGGGAATTGGGATGCTTATGCATTTTACAGTCGACCCAAATGAGCGGCTTCACGTTAGTGCTTAGACGGTACGACATAAGCTGGAACTCTCCATCGGGCGGAATGAAACTGATGGTACGGTCGGACTCAAACCTCGATAATCGTACACATTGATGGAATTTGACGTCCTCCATTTCTATTGCTCTCTTATTGCGCATGTTTGTGGGCTCGGATGCGCCTGTATTTGACAGATGATCGAAAATGACGCGGTCGTTGAGTCCAAGCCGCAACTCAGGCATTCCACTAAGATAACACTTCATTACAACACTGCCCAAGATCTCAGACCGCAGCACCTGCCCCGAAGGAGAGCAAAGAATGTTGATAGATTCGATGACATCCAAGAACGCCTCGTTTTTGCTGTATGTGAGCCCCTCGGAGCGCCAGCTGACGGCATTCGTAACTGCCACTGGTGGTTTGGGTGCTTTACGTGCGAACGCCGGGTTCACAAGCTGGAAAATGCGGCGTTGTTGTGTAATGTATTCCTTAAGAATCTTTGTTTCCGTAATCTGTGGAAAACCGTAGTCCATCATTTCGTCGAGTAGCTCATAGATAACCACAAAGTTATCTCTAATACTTTCTTCTGCCAGCTCTTTGAGATATCCAGTTAAAACATCCACGAGGCGTTGTAAAAAGAGCATGATTTCCATCACATTAGGATTGCCACGACTTAGAGCAAGAATATACAAATCGTTATGCGAAAGATACGTGTAATTCACACCGCCGTGGCTAAGCACTGGTGGCACAACACTTGTTTCGTCTTCGGCCTCCATAAGCAGAACCGGGAAATGGTCGATAGCACTCATCGGCACATCTCCACGGTAGTTCCGCGAAAGCAACGGCTTCCCCTTTTTATCGAGAAAGGACACGGCCGATGCCATTTCCTAAATTTCCAGCTGAGGTCCGTCTCAACAACCCGCGTTTCCTTCTACTCACTGGTGGGTGATGATGATGGTTTCGAGCTGGCAAGTTGACGCGCACGGGCTTGGGTTCTCGATTTTGGGCCACTACACGTATCACCGTGCAATCACCTGATTGGAAAAAAAGTCCCGGGTCCCTGGGTGATGCTAACTAAGTTATTCATTCGAGCGGTGTCTCGGGTACGGGAAATTTTAGCAGCATTTGCAGGCAGCTAGAATAAACTTAGAGCACTAAATGCGATCCCTGCTTGCACCTGCGGGGCTTTTAAGGCCACGGCTAGCAAATAGCGCTTATCTGTGGGGAGTGCGCCTGCAGAGTAGTGGCGCTGGCTCCTTTTACGACGGTGTTACCAAGGCACCTGTCGCCGAGCAGGAAAAGGTATCATATGTGTCTAACGCGGATCTGCGCAACCTGCCTGAGGTGAAGCAGAAGCTGGATCCCGAAGCGCAAGGGCTTGAAAAGTTGCTCTCGCCCCTGAAGCTTAAGCTCGCTCAAACAAATCTGGCCCAAAATAACGGTAAATTTGTGAACAACCAGATCATCGAATACGAGGGCAAAAAGTACAAGCTTTCGCTCTCGCATGACGAGCAACGAGCGCTCGAGCCCTCTGTGTACGTGAAGAGTTACCGCATCAAGTCGTCATGGAAGAAGACATACATGTTTCTGCGTATGTTCCGCAAGATGCCTTTGGAGCAGGCGATCACACAGTGTCACTTTTCATCACGACGAATGGCCCGCGACATTGGTGAAATGCTTGAGCGTGGCGTTCTTGATGCCAAGAAGCTAGGCATGAAGTCGGAGGATCTTGTTGTAGACCAAATATGGGTTGGCAAAGACGGCGAGGACGAAAAGCAGCTACAGGCTAAAGGTCGCGGCCGCACTGGTGTAATCACGCATCCTTATGTGCATGTAAAAGCTGTTCTCAAGCCAGCTGCAGTGGGTGATGCTCGGAAGACTCGTATGAAGGAACGGCTGGACCGGAAGCTTTGGTTCCCATTAACAAACTGGAAGATCAAGGAGGACTACGTTCAGACAGCGAACTACAAGTGGTAAAGACCACAAAACTACAAAACGTACAATATCAATGCCAGATGGTGAACCACTGGCATTGTGAATCACTGGCTTTGTGCACCCCTGGCATTGCCATGAAGTTTGTGCCCTGTACACTAGCAGCTCCTCTCAAGCAGAGTGAACGCTTTAGCATAAGTGACAGACCACCATCCTGTAAAGTGATCCATGAACCACAGGCAACGCCCCAGGCAAAACCACAGATAAACCAATGGAGTAACCACGTACTTTCTACTGCAAACTGTAAATACTACTAACTAGAATGAAACATACAACAAATCAATCATCATAGCCGGTGAGATTTGGGTTGCGCTTACCCGGCAGCGGGTATGCCTCCGGGATTAGAGGAGCGTCTTTGTATAGATAATTTTCGCGCGCCGAATAGAGCGTTAAGGCAGCAAGCGGGCCGGAGATGCCGAGAATAAATGACAACACGATATGCGGCCGCTGGTGCGATGCATATCGCAGGAACCTGAACGGCTGCGAGAAGAACTTCGGAGCCTCTGCAGTCGACATTAGTTGTGCACTAAAGATTCGAGGAATCGTGATTTGTCTGCTCATGCCACACGATACTGCATCAGCACGTGACCATACAACCTTAGCTTGAGACTACCACCGCTTCGTTTGAAATATTCGTTTGAAATATAGTTAAGTACTAAGATTTCAAGTAAAAACTAAAGGCAAAATGGTCACAAAATCAGAATTGCTTAGTGACAGTAGATTTCTCTATCTCTCATAGCAACTTTTAGGATTTAGTCTCGCGGAATTATGATAATGCACCCAACACTCTACAGGATAGCCTCATGATAATCGCAAATTAACCTAATCTAGTCAATAAGCTATAATTTAGTAGTTTTATTATGAAGTTAACAACGGAACCACAACAACTTAGTGCAGATCAACTCCAAATACATTTTCACTATTATTAAATACAGCCATATGTACTATTCACTCTCAGTTGCACTTCAACAAAAGGGGCTATGGCCAAATCGGTAAGGCGCGTGACTACGAATCACGAGATTCCAGGTTCGAGCCCTGGTAGCCTCGTTTTTTTTCCTTATCTTGAATTCTTTTTTTTTTTTTTTTTTTCCATTTAGCGATCCCAGCTTCCAGCTTCTCAATATGTTTAATTCTGTAAGGTAAACACGCATATATACAACTGCGGGAATATGACTCCTTTCATCACTTAGTTGTGACCAGGGGTTTCCGACATCGCCTCCGCTTCCCCACGCTATCGGGGCTAGGGTATGCACACCGTTCATACAAGCACGCCGCAAGAACCTGGCTTGTTCGATCTCATCAGTCGTCTATGTTTATGCTTTCAAATTTAGTAAAACAGACGAGTAGAAAGTTTTCAGTTCGAGCAATGTCGGATCAAGCATATTTGAGCAATGTAAATTCAGTGAGCCAAAAGTCGTTCACTGCCAATCACAAGTTATACGAAGCAGTGCGTTCGAGCTACCCGCACGAAGCCATGGCTTGTGCTGCGTCAAAAAGGACAGGACAAGACATTCTCGAGATAGGTGCGGGCACGGGTAAATTTACTGAGCAACTATTGAATGAACTTCCATCAGCAGTCAAGTTAACCGCAGTCGAGCCCAGCTTGGGCATGCTGGAAACGTTCAAGAAGAAACTTCCTAATATTCCCGCCGTCCAGGCATCTAGTACACATCTCCCATTTGAGAACGCAAGCTTCGATACTATTTATGTAGCACAGGCATTCCATTGGTTTGCATCACGCGAGTCTTTAGTCGAGCTTAGCCGCGTCCTAAAACCCAGCGGATCACTTGTGCTCATTTGGAACTACGAAAACTTCACAACAATGGATCCCAACGGATGGCAGTATCGCACAACAAACCTCATGTACAAGTTGGATACAAACGTACCACAGTATCGGCATATGAATTGGATGAAGACCCTTGAGAACTCTGAAGACCTATTTTACCCAGTTCGGCAACGCAAGTTTGCCTATGACACAAACATTGAATCTCCGGAATTTTTATGGCAGTATTGGGCCAGCCGGAGTTACATAACTGCTCTGAAGCCGGAAGAGCAGAACGAATTGAAACAGAAGCTGTTTGAGATTCTGCATGAATATGATATACCCCAAACTGGACTTATTGCAAAGCGTGGTACACATGTTGTGTGGACACAACCGGTAAAGCCCAATTCCAAGTCAGTGGATTAATTATTTTATGATTTATATACACTTGTTCTCACAATCATGTTATCCGTAGCATTCAATAATCCCATAGACAACCTCAAATCACCCTACGGCATCAAGCAAAGTGTGCTGTTATATTTACTACTTGGGTGACATTTTAAAAAGTTACCACTTGTTGGTTGCCAGCTAATTTTTGATGGCGAGTCTATAACAGTCCAAAATCGGGTAAAAAGAACTCCAAATATTTAATAATAATAAAACTTTTATATATTATATTGAAGAATTGTTCCAAAATAGTCTTGGTGTAACTACACTATGCAACGGTTGCGTATTCTCCCCATTGCAAACCAATATTAGTCCTACTAAAGCTCGTCGTGACCGCTAGTTCCCTCTTTTTGCGGCACACCATAGGGCCGCGGTGGTAATCCAAGCTCGGCGCGTGAGGGATCCACCTCAGGGACCGTGTTTGTACGGCCCATGACCATGGATGTCATCATTTCGTACGCGATCTGGGCGCCAGCAAGCGCGGTGTTCTCTGCGTGATCGTATGCAGGCGACACCTCCACAACATCAGCACCTACAATGTTCAGATCCGAGAGGCCACGCAACAGTCGAATAAGCTCACGCGTTGTCCAGCCGCCTACTTCAGGCGTGCCAGTTCCCGGGGCTGCGCTTGGATCAATAACGTCCACGTCGACACTCACGTAAACCGGCGCTCCCTTGGGAATGCGCTCGTATATCTTGCGTAGAATGCCCACAGCTCCAAGATCATCAATGTCATCTGTAGTAATGCGTGCAAAGCCCTGTTCTGTATCATCTCGGTAATCGGCAAAGTCTGTGCCAGAAAGTCGCGACCGCAGTCCGGCATGGATACACGTATCACTGAGAAGACCCTCTTCATGAGCCATCCAGAACATTGTACCGTGCGTGAAATGGTCAATATTGCTACCTAAGCTCTGATCCCAGCCTGACGGATATTTTGACGGCAACCAAGTATCAAGGTGTGCATCGAAATGGATCACACTAATGGGCCCGTGGTGTTTCGAAAGAGCACGCAGATGTGGCAACACAATCGAATGGTCACCACCAAGCGCTACCAGCCGTGGAACAGTACCGTACTCTCTCGAAACCGTTGGATGCTCTAACAAATTCGTGAAAGCATCTGTCATCTGCGCTAGCGCAAGCTTGTTATCGACAGGGGTCACATTGATGTCCATGCAGTCCAAGATGGTGGCCCAGTCCTTGTATGGGTTGATTCCTGCACGCGGGTTGAATCCGCGCAAATAATACTGACGCATCGATGCCGCACGAATCGCGCGCGGCCCAAACCGTGCACCAGTACGGTATGAAACTGCTGTGTCGAAGGGCACACCGATAATACCAACATCGAATGCCTGGCTTGGATCAACAAGGCAGCGATTGGTTGGTAAATGCGCAAATGTTGTGATCCCACTAAAAGGCCAGTCGGCACCCCACTTAGCATTCAGCGTGGCCTCGTCGTCAAACGCAAGCGCCGATGCCGCATACGCAAGTATTGCTGCTGCACACACCCTCATTAGAGTTTTTGTCTTATGTCGTGTCTTGTCTTTCTATTTTTTTTTGGGTTTATGACAACATTTAGGCATAGCGACAAGCCTTACTTATATAGGCGGTAGATAAGCATTCAGGATGTGATTACGATCTTCCGTGGAAATACCCATACCCACATAAATGCAGGGTGACGCATGGATCGGTTAGACAACTATATGGAAAATGTTGAGAAAACCAGTGTATTTTATAACTTCTCATAAATCCAGTGATAATTAGTTTCTAAGAGATGGCGCCAATAAGTACAGAGGACTAGTAACAAATAATATAAGATGAAGCCAATTATGACCTACAGCAGATAGAATAGTATAGATAATCAACGCTATGAGCGACTCTATCTAATATAACTACGACACGGACCCCGATATAGTATGTGATTTCACACTGCATACCATTATAATATGATACATAAAATTCAACGTAGTAGATATTTCTGAATCACATTATAGCGTGATATGCTTGACATATATGCAATGAGTCGCGAGCCCAACCTGTACATTCGGGCAAAGCTTGTAAATATATATAAGCTACTTTAAACTCCTGGAAAAAAGTCCGGAGGCGGCAAGTATGCTGGTGAGTCGCGGCTGCGAATAATTTGATTAGGATCTACGCGCATGGCTGCCTGTTGGATCGGTGCAGGGACCATGTTTGCAACCTGGCCAATAGTTGCCGAGCGTCCACGTAGTGGTTGAGGCATGAGCCGCGTCCGGACTGTTCGCTGCGGTTGTACGACATTAGGCTTTACGTTTGCTGATTGTGGCACAACAGGGAACTGAACAGGCGCATATTGTGGTGCTGCTTGTTGTTGCCCCTGTGTCATAGCCTGAACCTGTTGTTGAGCATGTGCTTGGGCTTGGGCCATTGCCTGTGCGTCACGGTAACGAGACGGCGTCTGAAGCTGCGCAGTGTCCATAGGAGCAGCAGCCAAAGAATCCAAGCTTGCCGAACCGGAAACACTTGGCGTTTGTACTTGTAATTGTGAAGTCTGGGGATGCGACTGTGATCCAGCCTGTGGCGAGAATGGTCCCACAAACCGCTGCTTTGAGATGAATGGGTGCATTAACGCCTGCTGTGGTGTCCAGCGCTCAAACGGATTGAAATTCAAAAGCCCTCTTACAAAATCAGAGAGTGCTTCGCGCTGCCGCATCTCATCTGCCACCTCCGACTTGCTCATATTGCTGCGAGGTAGGGGATAGCTCATGATCACTTCGTGAATATTTGTTGTAGCAAAATACTGTTTGCATTCCTTTTCATGTGTCTTAAAACACTGATTTTGTTCTTCTATTGTGCGCATTCGCCACTGGCCTTGCGGAGTCTGTACCATGAAATTGCCAGTGTTTTTGCCCATGTCCAGCATCCATCTCGGCGGTAGCCCTAGCGAGTCTACTATACGACTCCACTGGTTGTACTCCGATGATCCTGGGAAAATCGGTAAACCCAAGAATAACTCAATAACAATACATCCTAATGACCACATGTCAATAGCAGATGTATAAGGCAGACCCAGAATGACCTCTGGACTGCGGTAAAACCGTGACTGGATATAAGTATAAACTGTCTGACGTTCGTGACAAGCTGAGCCAAAATCAATGATTTTGATGGCTGTATCGTCATTGCGCTTCAATAATATGTTTTCTGGTTTCAGATCGCAATGTATTAGGCGTGCACCCTTCAACACAGATAGTGAGTTCAGAAGTTGTTGCGAAAAAGTCCGCACAACATTGATGTCCAGGCCACGGAATTGTTTTTTCTTAATGACCTCATATAGATTTGAGCTCAGTAGCTCAAAAACAAGGCATAGGTGACCCTTATGCATGAATTTGTCCTTTAACCGCAACAGATTGTGGGAGTCTGTCTTGTCCACATTTTGTTGAATATATTCAAGTATGGATACTTCCATCATGCTTTGGTTCAGATATGCGGGTTTGTTTTTGATTACCTTTACGGCCACAACTTCTTTAGTAGCCATGTTCTGGCATTTCACAACCTGGCCAAAAGTACCTTTGCCAAGCAAGTTCAACGCCAAATAGCGACGGTTTTCATCACTACCGAGTATGTCGTTCACATACAAAATATAGTCGCTTTCCGAATTGTCGTAACCATTGTTTAACTGAGCATCATAAGGCTCAGTGAGCACTCTACGGGGGTTCTTCGCCTGACTATATTGGAAGCTGGGGTTGCAAATGCTGTATGTTGAGGGCAAAAAAGTTGTAAGCGCTAGCAAAGGACTCATAAACCCACCTTCGGGCATTGCTCGCCGGCTTTTCGGGTGTTGAACAATAACTGGCTTCAATTGTGCCCAGCTTTGAACTCGGCGTATACGAGGCGGTTGTAGCGGCTGCGGTGAGTTTGGATCTGGCGTTATAATGGTTGGTAAAGACGGCATAATTGGCTGTTGCGGCATGTTCCCCATAGTTGAGCCAGGTGTAACCGACAAAGATGATAATGCTACAGCCGGAGAGTGAGTACCGGACGTGGCCTGAGGAACTTGATAGCCTTGGTATTGCATACCCTGAGGCATTTGAGGAACAGTCTGAACTCCTTGAACGTTTGGAACTCCCTGAATACCCTGAGAAGTAACACCTTGAGGCACCATCTGCGGAAGCATGGTAGGGACACCTTGGGGAACAGTCAAAGCAGTACCTTGAGACGCTGCTTGAGACTGTAGATTTTGCGGCAAAAGTGGTGCAACACCCGCAGCCACTTGGGGGAAGCTCTCAGAATTACCACCGTTTGATACTAATGGACCTTGAACAGCCGGTTGAGTCGCATACGCCGAAGGTCCTGTCTGCATAACAGCATGTTGCCCCTGATCCTGAGATGCAGGGGGGAATTGCGGACTAGGACAGGTGCCCTGGCTGGCGTAGTAGTACGGAGGCAATGACATATGATGGTTATGCCTCAATTGGCGCTGCTGGCCTTGTGAAACAGGTGGTCCCTGAGGTGCTCGCTGTCCGGGTTGCATCCCGTCGGCACCCCACCACTGATGCGATGTCTGCGACGCTTGAGGCACTGGCTGACCGCGTGGCGGGGCCGCAGCGTATGTGGACAACGGATGCGATCGCCGATCCCCAGCAGCTGCGCCGCTGCCCTTAAGCGGAGACGCCTGTGAGGAATAATTCATGCCAGCAGCCTGGGCTCTCAATTGGTCCGATAGTGGGTGATAGCCTAACTGACAAGAATTCGCGGCTTTTCGGCTTGCGCTCTGCTCTCTCCACCTTTAGGCTAGTTCCAAACAGGACACAGTCATTACTTGAGAGCGGCCCGCAGGTCACGTGCGCGATATCCTGGCTAGGCAACGCCTCCTAATATCGTGATAGACTGCGGGACCCATGAGGAATTGAGACTTGTGGGTAGTTTGAACGACACAGAGCGGAGAATGAATTGCTCGAACCTCTTAATTTATTAAACGATTAGCTGCCATATATAGCATATCTCAAGCCCGTGTAATATACGTCGAGCTCCATGTATATGAAATTTCTAAATTTGTCCGTGCGCATAAGTAACTTTCGAGATTTTATACTAAATTCGTGCTACATGAGTGTAATATTAAGCTAAAGTTGAGCTTTTATTTTCAATTTCGTTGTGGTCTCCATTGTGCAGTTCTATTGTTTCCCTTAGTCGGCTACGCCCCATTTACCCACGCACGCCAAACCAATGGTAGCCGAACGCTCGTTCAAACAAACACTCCAAGACGTTACGGTTTCTGTTCCTGTTCCACCAGGAACTAGGGCCAAACTTCTTGATGTTGACATTAAGCGTACTCAAATTGCCGCAAAGAACAAGGTAACAGGAGAAACGTTGTTTGAGGGCCAACTATTCGCGCCAATTAATACGGAGGACTCTACATGGTGTGTGGACGATGCAAAGGAGCTCATTTTAACGCTTGAGAAGAAAAACCAGCAAGAGTGGTGGCCACATGTTCTAGTCACGGACCCCAAGATTGACGTGACGAAACTCCAGCCTGAGAACTCTAAATTGAGTGATCTTGATCCCGAAACCCGGGCCACTGTTGAGAAAATGATGTTTGACCAGCAACAGAAAGAACAAGGCCGACCCACTAGCGATGAACTACAAAAACAAAAGACCCTAGAGAACTTCAAAAAAATGCATCCTGAGCTCGACTTCAGTCAAGTTCAAAATAATTTCTAGCTAAATTAGTTTTTTTTTTTTCATTACAAAAAGAATTAATTAAAATCCGAACACACTCATATCAGGCTCAAGCTGCAACTCTGTTGGTGCCGGCTTCAAATGAGAGGGCAATGGCCGGCTTTCCACCTCATGAGCGTTCTTATTCTCGTTGTTTTCCATGTGAGAGATAGAATCCTTGCTATTAGCCTCAATGGGAGTGGTGTTTTGATCCTCAGTGGTAATTGCTGGTGTGACCTTGGGTTGTAGTGGATCGATGAGGATGGTGCATGCTAATTCACTAAACCCGCGGTTATGCAACTCTTTTTTCCATAGTATCTTCAATTCTTCGTCAAACTGGCCACCTTGATCGACATAAACAAATAAAAGCTCTGGATTCGACGTAGTAATAGGCGCAAACTGATCCAAGACCTTTCGATCATGTCCATTAGCGAGGTTAGAGCACCAAAATCTCAACCACGAATTATTACCAAAACAGCGTTCGTTAACCATTTGCATGCCCTTTCCGCTATCCCCATCATATAGTCGTGCCACAGCTACTGCTAGCTCGACGTTTTTTATCTTGTTCACCAGAACTTGGCAGCAGTCTATTACTGAGTCCCCTAGCAGAAAAAATGCAGCAGCGTACTCAGGACGGTGTTTGCTCAATAATGCATAAGCATTTTTTTGTGATGCCAAGCGCCACCGCTCATTTGTGAAATCATTGCTAAGAAATTTGAGCGTTTTTTCTCTCTCAGGATGACCAGAGCTGATTCTCCAAAGTGTCATGAGTACGCTCATTTTCTGCAGTGCAACGTAGGGAAGCGTTACCGTGGTAGGCTCACGCTCTTTTGCGAATCGAGCTTTAGCCTGCTGTTCTGTTATATCAGCAAGCACGTCACGCTCAAGCCAGAAGGCCAGGTTCGAATCGTTTGAACCAACACTGTTTAATAGCTCTGGCTTGGTTTTGGAAAACCAAGCATAGACTCGGGCTTGCGACACAGCATCATCACCCAAGAGCAGCAAACAATGGTATGCCATGGCATAACCATCCAAGCATTGTGTCTTTTGCGAGTCACCTAACGTACTAACCAGTTCTTGTAAAAGCTTAACATCATTTTTTGTCAGATGTAAAGGACGTGACTTAACCAGCCGGTCTCTAAACTCCTCTACAGGCCAAGTCGGTGTAGCTTCTATAGCGTTTGCAGCGTTAAGTGCAGCGGCAGAAAGTCCAAGTGCTGGATCAAGTAAGGCAATACCTTCAGCTGTGATATCGGCAAATTTCAAATCCTTCCATAGCTTTTCAAGAATGAAACATGCAAATGAAGTTCTTAGAGCAACAACAAAAATTAGAATCACTTTTGGGTGATAAAAAGGCATGTCAGTATTGATTGCAGATTGAAGATCTATTATGGATGCCTGGTTATTGCTAATTCCACGGTCCAGTAATACACTGTGACCCACTTCATCCAGCTCTGGCCCACGATAAATAATCTGTTGACCATTAAAGAGCACTATACCTAAATCTTCAGTCCATGCGAGAGAATTAGGTCTCAGTCCATAAATATCACCCTCTCCTACCTGCACAATTGTCTCGGTGCGCGTGATAGCAAACAATAATACTTTTTGGCTGGTAAGTATCGCAAAAAAGTCTCCTTTTTGAGACCATTTCATGCACAATATGTCAACGTTGCCAAGGTCAAGTGATGCCAGATCTTTCAAAGAATCCGAAGCCGTCCAAGCACTCAAAATAGAAGTCTCAGCCTGTAAGACGGCTACTATTTTACCTGGTCCCAGCTCAATATCTGTAATTATGGTATTCTCGTCTCCTACTTCTCTTTCTGCTACTTGTATTGCGTTTGACGCTGAGAAGTTCCATAAGCGTAAATACCTTTCAAACCGTACCAAAAGATTCGAATCCCAAATTGAGGCAGCATCGGCTTCAATATTTCGCTCCAATAAAAGTGATCCTATTTCGGCGTCAAGAATGATAAACTTGTTTGTGAAAACCAGCACAACCCATGCCTCATGGCCATCCAACGCAAGCGGTTGCGTTTCAAGCCCGACTTTCCATAACTGAATATGGTTTTTGTAACAATTCAGTGTCAAATCTTTGGTTACAACAAAGACCGCATCTTTTGTGAGGCAATTCATTATAATCTCGTGTTCATATGGAATAGCTTTTGGTGCCTGGCCTCTTCTTAAGACTGTCTTTCCAGCTAAAACAGTATTTCTCCAAGAAGATAAACATGTTTCTCCACCGTAAAGTATGCCAGTAAGAGTGCCAATCTTGACGGGCTGAGGCAACAGCTCATATAAGTCAATGCTTTTGGCATCAGTAGCCAAAGAGTAAATGCGACGCGTAGTGGCAAAAATAGCAGTGTAATCATTTACGTTACAATTGATATGTGTGCTCCACTCACTTGAGTCAAGAGTACCATCCCCATTCACCTTCAATTGCCATACGGTTCTAGAGGCTGTTTGAACTAATATGCACTCAGGGTCCTGAGCTACCAGAAATGGCCTCTGTACATTGTTGGACAAAGGAATTGAGGCTATTAGAGATCTAGCTGCAACTCTCCATAAAAATAAAGTGCCGGAGGCCATCGTGGCTAGAATATCCGGAGACACAAAACAGCATAATGAGACATTTGCAGTATGAGTAAGGTAATCAAAGTCATACTGTGAACCTTTCTGTTTCCAGAGCTTCACAAGAGGCGAAAAGTCATGAGTCGCAAATGCATTAGAGGCTGCTGGTATACTTTCGACCATAATTTCATTTTCAGAAGCATGTGGTGATGTGAGTTTCTCTGTCCACGAAATACGCAATTCAGGCACATTCCATACCAGACAATCATTCTCAGCTGTTGTTGCCACAATATTATTTCTATTTAGCCAGGACACACTCGAGGCAGGCACGTCTGTAGCGTGAAATGCAAGTTCCCAGGACGGCAGACGACCGAACGACTCAATGGCTTCATATAAGACCAGACACTCACCGGTGGCAATGGCAATAGAACCAGTGTCTGAATTTAAAGAAGCCCTTATCTTGCATTTCACCGATCTCGTGCTTAAGTTTATGACTTGAAGCAGCTCTAGATCATTGCAGACAATGATTTCCCCAGACTCAGATTCATACATAACAATATTGTATTCATTCCAAGCAGAGGCAGCGAGAAGCTGCTTCACTGCTCCTGGCAGAATAGATACTGCCATTTGCTGGCACTGGCACTGGCGCTGGCACTGGCCCTGAATGGAACTAAGACAATAAGTTTGATCTCGGGACAGTCCCTAGCCCAGTGCAGTATATATAACACACACGCACAGCTTCAAAAAATACGTTAAGCATGTCAAAATGTATTTATTGAAGAATGAATTAATATCGTCAAAAAATAAATCATGAGATTGTAAGAAGAGCATGCATTACTTGTTGTTTGGCTCTATATGTAATAAATGAGGGCATGATGCCTTAGTGAAGAGCAAAGGCTCTATTATGGCTAACAGCCAATGATTCAAACTTGAGAA
This sequence comes from Entelexis apis, assembly GCA_030564665.1. Lineage (NCBI taxonomy): Eukaryota > Fungi > Ascomycota > Dipodascomycetes > Dipodascales > Trichomonascaceae > Entelexis > Entelexis apis. The sequence goes on along the minus strand of JAJLWA010000009.1, from coordinate 54,624 downwards.
TAAATGTCCAGGATAATGCCAGGATAATGCCAGGATAATGTCTGGATTATGCTTTGCTTTATGCGTTGGCCTATAAAAGATAAGTGCCATGTATTTAGGAAGCAATTGTGAGAACTTCGAAAAAGGTCAATGATCACTTTACAATATAAAACAAAAGCCTTAATAGCCACACAGATGGCATGCATAATATTTGCACAAGATGAGCGGCTAAACTGAGCGCAAGCATCAGCAACCACGACTCTGTTACAGCTATGGCCACCGAGGCCCATGAATCATCCGATGAATCGACCAAGGAATCCAAAGGCTTTAACAGAATGCTTGCTCTAGCAATACCTCGTACGAAATCAACGGCTTGTGCTATTGTTTTGAGCATAGGGGGTAACACAATGCCATCAGAACTAGGGATTGGTAAATGCGATTTGGCAGAAGACGATCTAGACGTCTCTGGCGCGGTCATTCGGAAATGAGGATCGTGTGACGAATGTCGAGAATTGGGGGGAGCCAAGATGTCGGGCACATCATACTTGGATCCAGTAACAAGAATTTTACGCGCGTTGCGCTTGAGGACTTTGAGCGAGGATTCCTCTATTGGAACATGCGAGTCGACCATGAGCTCTTCCGGCTCATAACTGTCGAACTGGCTAGCGAGATCATCTACTGAGTCTCCACCGCCGCCATATGGAAAATACTGTGGCTCTTTTTTGACCGGGGATTGCCATTTCTGTTTGCCCAGTAATATTCGTTTTAGTTTTGTGCTGCCAGGAGAATCTGGCTGTGACTTCTCAAAGACCCGATCCATCTGCCTGGCTTCTCAAACACTTTAATGCGTTCTTACTAGTTACCGAAAGCTAGTAGATTACGACTCGGCGCCACATGACTAGAAAAGTAAACAACACAGCACGTGTTCTATAGACTACGCTACAGACTTCACGATACGGCTTATAACAACGCGCTATATCACGCAAAAAGCCTGACGAATTGGCAGCTACGATGTATTAATAGCTACTTGTGATCAATATAAAAAAAAATGTCTACATTCATGGATAGACGTTGGCTATGTCACAACCCTGGTTTGTCGAATTACTTGTTAGCTTTAGCCTCTTACCAACACTTTGGCTTTCGGTGTGATTTGCGTAAAATGTGGGGCCATCATGCAGGGTTCAGGTTTGAAATGCATAGAATCATTTCGCTTGAGAGTAAGCGTTTCGTACTATCACTTTTGGACCCAAAACGTTATGCGCCGTACTTAACTAAAGAAAAATCAAATTTTATCTAGTTCCAAAGAATATGAAGTTTCCATTTCTGAGCGCGAATAACAAGTATTAGTGCATGGTTACATTTTTACTCTTATTGATAGGATTATCAAGGTTGATGACATTTCTTGGTTCGGTGTCCGGTTCCAAGTCAACCTATCCGGTTGTGGCAATCGCCGTATTGATCATTAGGTACACTACTGCCAAAGTCTTAAAAGTCTTCTATGTATTAGATTCGACAGGAAGTGTGATATCCAGTATTATATTAAAACCTCACTCTTGGAAGGCTTAGAAAGCCTATTTGGTGGAGATGAGTTTCTCAGCAGACCTTCTACGAACAAAGAGTGATAAGTTCAGTAATCAGGGGCTGTGACCAAAAAAAAAAAGCAACTCATCAAACCCAGTTACCGTATCACGCTTCATGGCGATTGCCTATTTACCTTTTTGACCAACCAACCGCTTGAAGTTAAAACCTTCGACAAATCGTGCAGCAGCGTAGGGTTGGGAACAGGTTAAACATCAATTAATCGCTCCGTGTGTGGGGTGGTCCTAACCCCGATATGCTTCCCCTTGTCTTGCGTCTGACAGTTCAGAGTATTCAAGAGCTTTAATTGGAAGCTCAAAAAGGTCACAACTACGGATCTCTCTGATATAAGTAAATAGATAGTCGTACCAGAATACTGGACGTCTGCCTTGTATGTTGAGCACCCTTCATCAGATGAGTATTCAATCGTTTGGGGGCACCGGGGTATAACTTACCCAGGTTGGTAGCAAAGGGCGGTCAATCTGTGTGGCCCCGCTGATTGATATGCATGGCCAGGGCTCCGTGCCCCGACCCCATTTAAACACACGATTAAATATTTTGGGTACGAATGACAATGACTGATACATCGAAGGAATCTATGGAGAACCCTTCGTCGCGCGAATCTACTCCTGCAGTCCCCGCAGACGAGCTTACGCGTGAAGAAGAGCGCCTTCACGAAGATACGCATCGCAAGGTGTATTGGAAACGCTGGGGTCCGTACCTTTCGGAGCGTCAATGGGCTACTGTTCGGGAGGATTATTCGGGCAATGGCGACGCTTGGGGATACTTTACATACGAAGATGCCATTTCGCGGACGTTCCGTTGGGGCGAGGATGGTATTTGTGGTGTGAGTGATACACATGCATTGGAATGTGTCAACTTCGCTTTTTGGAATGAAAAGGATGATTTCTTGAAGGAGCGTCTCTTCGGCATGACCGGGCCGGAAGGAAATCATGGTGAGGACGTAAAAGAGGAATATTTCTATCTCGACAACACTCCTACTCATACGTACATGAACTATTTGTACAAATATCCGCAGAAACGTTTCCCTTACGAGGAATTGCGGCGCGTAAATGGCGAACGCTCTCGTGGCGATCGTGAATACGAGCTTGTTGACACCGGCATTTTCAAAGAAAATCGCTACTGGGATATTTACATTGAAACAGCTAAATCAGACACAAATGCCGAGGAGCTATATTTCCGTGTCACCGCTTACAACCGTGGTCCGGATGCTGCGCCTCTTGATATAATTCCTCAGGTCTTTTTCCGCAACGTATGGGGCTGGGGAGATCCTGAGATTAGTGAAAAGCCACATTTGCGCCAGAGCAAATCTGATAAGAATGTTGTAGAGACGAAGCACTTTCGTCTTGGCGATAGGTATGCACAGTTCCTCGGCAATCCAAACCTCCTTTTCACTGACAACGAGACCAACAAGAAAAAGCTTTGGGGCCAAGACCAAATCAATGCATCCGATTACACAAAAGATGCATTTCACGAGCACATTTGCAATCGCAAGGATGACACTGTTAACCCAAACAAAGAGGGTACAAAACTTGGAGCCCACTACCATTTTGAAGACGTGCCAAGCAAGCAGTCAGTAGTTGTTCGATTCAAGTTCACAAACGAGAAGCCCACAAAGGAGCTCACAGAGGAAGAGGTTGACGCAACGATTGACAATCGTATGGATGACGCAGATGAATTCTATTACAAGGTTTCTCCGCTGCCACTTTCTGACGAGCTTCGCGCAATACAACGCCAAGCATTCGCGGGAATGCTGTGGAACAAGCAGTACTACGAATTTATTTGGGAACCCTGGGCTAAGGGAGACCCCACATCGGCTATGCCTCCTCCGCCGGAGCGGATTAAAGTTCGTAACGAAGCTTGGCGCCATTTACACATCGATAACATCCTTTCAATGCCGGATAAGTGGGAATATCCGTTCTTTGCTGCGTGGGACTCATCTTTCCACTGTATTCCGCTGGCTATAGTTGATCCCGAGTTTGCTAAGAAACAGCTGGACCTTCTGCTGCGTGAATGGTTCTTACATCCTAATGGCCAATTGCCAGCATACGAATGGAATTTTAGTGACGTGAATCCTCCTGTCCACGCATGGGCCTGCTATCGCGTGTTCAAAATGGAACGCCGTCTTTATGGACATGAGGACATCATGTTCCTGGAACGCACTTTTCAGAAATTGCTATTGAACTTCACCTGGTGGGTCAATCGCAAGGATGCAGGTGGCCGAAATGTGTTCGAAGGTGGCTTCTTAGGTCTCGACAATATTGGTTTATTCAATCGATCTGAGGAATTACCAACTGGAGGCACACTGGAACAAGCAGATGGGACCGGATGGATGGGATTCTTCTGCTTGCAAATGCTTAGCATTTCTCTCGAATTGGCACGCCATAACCCCGTATATGAAGACATTGCTAGCAAATTCTTTGAGCACTTCCTGTTCATTGCAGACGCAATGTCTTACGACGGAGAATCAGAGGCTTCGAATCAAGGTGGCTTGTGGGATGAGAACGATGGTTTCTACTATGACAAGATTAGTTGGGGTGAGAATAACGAACTAAAGCTTCCCGTACGTTCTCTTGTTGGCCTAATTCCCCTTTTTGCATCGATGACTCTAGACGCTGATGTATTGAAGCGCTTCCCCAAATTTGCGCGCCGAGTTGAGTGGTTCGTCAAGCACCGACCTGAACTAGCGAGTCGAAACATTGCTAGCCTTAGTGACCGTGGCGATCAAGGTCGTCTCCTTTTGGCTTTAGTTAACCGTGAACGATTGCAGCGCATTCTTTCGCGAATGCTGGATCCTGAGGAGTTCTTGTCGGAGTATGGTATCCGCTCTATGTCAAAGTACCACAAGGACCACCCCTACTCTATGGACGTAAATGGAGAAACGTGGAGTGTTGATTACGAGCCAGGCGAGTCGACTTTGCCTATGTTTGGTGGTAATTCAAACTGGCGCGGACCAATCTGGTTCCCAACGAACTTCCTTCTTATCGAGTCGTTACAAAGATTCTTCCTATTCTACGGCAAAGACTTCAAGGTAAATCACCCAGCCCCGAGTGGCCATTCAATGAACCTTGCAAAGGTAGCAGAGAACCTGCAACATCGTCTCATTGGCCTATTCACGCGTGATGAGAGAAGCAACCGTCGACCATATAATGGTGAAAACGATCTGTTTGATTATGATTCGCATTTTGAAGATGGCCTACTATTCCACGAGTATTTTGACCCAGATACTGGGCGTGGGCTTGGCACCAAGCATCAAAACGGTTGGACTGGTCTGGTTGCTAAGCTGATCAATGACACCGGCATTTCACTGGTGAACCCCCACACATTTGGACGTGATCGCGAGCAGGATGCACATGAGTTCTTCGACGACGTATTTGAGCCACAGGCACCTCCGCGGGGCCGTCACCATTCGAGACCTCGCCATTCACGATCTTCATCAACTCAGCGTATTGTCACCAACATCAACAATCTTCTGCAGAAATATTCTCTCAATGAGGATAATATGAATGATGCCATTTGAATAAATGAAAAGTAAGTACACGGCATATTCTTAGAAACCATAAAAGAATCATTGTTTCAAGAGAAACTTAATCAACAAATGATCAAGAGCATGATGATAATAAGAATCATGAGGTTGAGCATGAGTCTCGAGCTGGTATTATATTTGATTGATCGTTCTTCTTCCTTTAACCATAAATAAATTTAAAATAGACTTGATTTAGGTAGTTGCAAAATAAAATAGGAAGTCATGATAATAATAATGATAATAATAATAATGATGATGATGATGATGAAGTGAAATAATTGTCGGGCTGAAAGCCTGGTAAGAATTACTTCAGAATCTAAAACAGGTCTGAGGCTAACTCCTGCGACTCTTCAATCAAATCCTCAACCATTTCTTCGATGCTCTCATAGCCGTGTTCAATCTTTTCTCCGATCTTATCAATTATCGACTTGTCAATGCTATCATGATCATCATTGTCGGCAATCCAAAAGTCAGAGATATCCTTACCACCACCGTTGAAGGCAAGTACGTTAGGTGACTCACTGTCAAGGTCGCTTAGAAGGCCCGGTGTACCATAGGAGATGAGGTGCTTCTTCAACTCATCAGTAGTAAGCTCGCCTCGAACAGCATATTCCGAGTCTGTAGATGGCTGTAGCGAGACAAAGTACGTGAGCAGTCCAGCAATGTGGGGAGAGGCCATAGAGGTTCCCGACATTGTTGCCGACGATGAAGGCGAGTACGTACCAACAGACAGGACGTTCACACCGGGAGCGAAGATGTCCACACACTTACCGTAATTCGAGAAGTATGCACGCTCGTCCTTCACAGTCGTGGCACCGACTGTAACTGGGCCCTTGGCGCCAGCAGGAGAAACGTTGCACGCATCCTGGTTCTCGTTACCGGCAGCGACAGCGAAGTGAACACCAGCCTGCGTTGCAGCATTAACGGCGATGTCAAGCGAAGGACTCTTACCACCTCCAAGCGACATATTCGCAGTTGAGCCCTTCAGTTTATCCTTCTTCTCCTTCTTCTCCTTATGATGAGACTCCACAACATACTCTACGCCACCAATGACATCACTCATAGAGCCCGAGCCATCAGAGCCAAGGACCTTAACAGCCACAAGCTTAGCCTTCTTAGCAACACCGTACTTCTTACCACCAATGGTGCCCGCACAGTGCGAGCCGTGGCCATGGGCATCGATGTCAGCATCTCCAGTGGGCATAGTCTTACCCCACGCAGCGCGGCCCTCGAAGTCCTCGTGGTCAATATAAATACCAGTGTCAACAATATATGAGGTCACTCCCTCACCAGCCTCTTTGTCGTAAAGGTACTTATTGTATGAGGACAAGCCCAGCGGATCACGATGCGACACACGAGCCAGACCCCAGGGGGCTTGATCCTCTTCCTTGGGGCTCAAGGTGTGAACCTTGGAGTCGCGCTCAACAAAGGCAACATCGGGATGCTCAGCAAGCAGCTCCGCCACCTGCGGCAGGAACATACCAGCATAACCACGGAACGCGGAGACGACGCTATCAGAGGAGTCTTTCTCCGTGCCCATATCATACACCTTCTTGATGTTGAAGCCTGTCTCTGTCTCAGCAAGCGGGTGGTTCTCGCCCCGTTGCAACAAGTTCTGCATTTGCACGCCTGAGGTCTCCAGTAACCATTCAAGGTTAGTAGCCAACGCAGTCTTGGGCGCATCCTGTTTCAAAACCACGATATAACTATCAGGGATGACATCCTTCTCATCAGCGTGAGAAACGATACCCTTCAGCACAGGCGCAGTGTAACGAGACTCACTGTGATGAGGCTCATGTCCTGCCTTTACGGGCAACCTAAAGGGAGAGTTATTATGCTTGCAGCCCTTGCGCGAATTCTTGCCGCCCTTCTTCTTGGGCAGCTGCTTGGCGGTATGAGCCTGAGTCTTCTCAGCCGCCTCGTCTGCGGGTGTGGCGTCGGATATCTTCACAAACGCCGGGTCATCGTCATGCGGTATGTAAAGAGCAGAGGCAATGCTAGCCAGCGGAAGCGTGCTCAGTAGAAACGTTGGGTTCACCATCTAGAGGTCAATTGGTGTGGTGAGTGGAAACTAGTGTGATGGTGAATGTGGAAGCTCAGGGAGGTGCTGATGATATATATATAGGATTGGGGTGGGGCGGGATACCTGGGTAGCAGGGCACGGTTCCCAGAACCGGCTAGTGGCTGAGACGCATCATAAGGGCAGAGGCCCAGCTACCGATAACGTATAATATCAGGTGATCTTAGCAACAATGGCGATAGAGTGAGTTGTGAGCTCTAATATTCTACTGAAGCGCCCAACAGCGGTATGGGATAATTATGAATTTATTATTCCGACTAATTGAGTGCTTCTCAGATGTTTTGAATATCGCTTGTATCACGGCTTGTTGAGCGTCGCCACCGTAATGGGTCGCAGGACAACTGCTTTGGGTGTGGACCAACGATCTGAGGGTAAGGCAAGGGGTGTGATGACGTTGCGCGAGCGCGTTATGTCACACTTATGAGAAAGTGACTGAGTTACGAGACCTTGTTCATATCTCAATTGTGTTCGGTAAAGTTGCAACTATATACTAAGCAAAAATATAAATGCGAAATTTAATCGAATCGTACTGTCACTGGTGTTGAATGGTGAATGGACTCGCTCGCCTCCTAGGTCAAGTTTACCTCCTCCCGCTATCTCTAAACGAAGAGCGGTGTGTATAATCTGGGCTAGGGTCGCGTCCTGCCGCACTCCTTTTTGGTTCGGCGTGACGGTCACCACGATAGGAAGCTCCACACCGCGGGCCTGTCACGCCCTTCCCGATGGAGATGCTTTAATTGCGTTGCTGAATTGTGTGAGCAGGTAGCTGCAGAATCTAAATTAATTGTCATCAACGTTTTGATTGATGTTAGATTTATTAACACCAATTGTCAGAATCAATCATTGCTCTCGTTTGCAAAAGCAACTTCGAAAAACCCCACTAATACTAATTTACAGTCATTTCAAAGGAGTTAATTTACTTAATAGCTAATCAATAATAGTAAATCTACTACGGGCAGCATATCAATGTTCAAAACTACAGTTAACTACCTATTAATATGAATCAGCTTGGAGGCATGTGATTCAAGCCATTAAACCCGCTTTACTATATACTTTGCCCAGCTAGCTCTTCCTTTTTGGTTCAGGCTATATATTGCCTGCCCCCCCCACACCCCCCCCCCC